>SJYA01002630.1:634409-767637 GCA_006410615.1 Neotragus moschatus
CAAATTTGCTGGCATATTGAGTGCAGCACTTTCACAGCGTCATCTTTCAGGATTTGGAATAGCTCAACTGGAATTCCATCACCTCCACTAGCTTTATTCGTAGTGATGCTTTCTAAGGCCCACTTTACTTCACATTCCAGGATGTCTGGCTCTAGGTGAATGATCACACCATCATGATTATCCAGGTCATGAAGATCTTTTTCGTACAGTTCCTCTGTGTATTCTTGCCACCTCTTCTTAATATCTTCTGCTTCTGTTAGCTCCAGACCATTTCTGTCCTTTATCGAGCCCATCTTTGCATGAAATGTTCCCTTGGTATCTCTTCTAATACCTGATAATACTGTGTAAATGCTATGCTTATGTAAGGCCAATTTAAGTTTTGCTTTTTAGAACTCTGGGATTTTTTTCCCAAATATTTTTGATCTGTGTTTGGTTGAATCTGCAGGTGTAGAACCCACAAATACAGAGGATGGGCTATATACTTACATTTCTGTCTGTCTGTCTCTCTTAATGCCTTGGCACCCACTTAAGTAACCCTCCCAGCTCACATTTTCTCCAAACTTTCTTGCATCTGAAATAACCAAGTCCTCTTACCTCTCTGTCCACAGGCTGCACCTGGGAATTTGGAGCCATGGTAAACTACATCAAGAAGACATATCCCCTAACCCAGCTGGTGGTCGTGGGCTTCAGCTTGGGCGGTAACATCGTGTGTAAATACTTGGGGGAGACCCAGGCCAACCAGGAAAAGGTTCTGTGCTGCGTCAGTGTGTGCCAGGGCTACAGTGCACTGAGGTGAGTGATCCTGGCCACGTGCTGCCACCTCCTCCTGCCACGGGTACCCCAGTTAGCTTTCAATTATTGAGATGTCCCCAGCACACCAGACACTGGCCCGTGAAGACCTGGGGAAATGCTAGGGCAGACTAAGCAGAAGTTTCTGGGTCTTGATTTCACCTTGCTTTGCTTCCACATCGTATACTGGAGTGGTCCTGTCAGACCCCTTCAACTGGGATATGCAGCTGTATTTTGGGGTCAGATCTGTAACGGAGTAAGCCAAAGCACCATCCCCCACCCCCCCACCCCCATCTAATAGCTGCTGTTTCCCTTTGGAGTCTCTGAGATGACTTACGTTCTTCATGTTCCAGGAGTTTTGTGGGACTGTGGGTTCATGAAAACATAGGAGACTTGGCAAACCAGGGTCTGAGAGCTGGACCACCTTATGACCCCAACCTCTCCTACCTGCCAAAGAATTGAGTGATCTGTAGAAACCATTTAATCCGTGCCCTCACTGTCAAATAGTCATCTCTCTCAGCATCGCAGGATCACGCATAAGAGATGACCTGCTGGGTAGAGGTTTACCTCCCCCCTTAATCCGGACAACAGAAACCCACAGGATGAGTCCTAGGGGGACACTGTTGTCTGCTCTGACCTCCCCGCCCAGATTAGTGTTGTCCTCGATCACTCCAGAGTCACCACACACACACATTCACACACATACACACACGCCCATACACATACATACACATTCATGTACACACACCCATACACATACACTCACAAACATGCACATTCATATATATATACTCATACACATACATACATACACACTCACACACACATATACACCTATACACATATACACTCATACATACACACATATACACCCATACACATACACACTCATACACATACACATATACACCTATACACATATACACTCATACACACACATGTACACCCATACACATACACACTCATACACACACACATGTACACCCATACACATACACACATACACACTCATACACACACACATGTACACCCATACACATACACACTCATACACACACATCTCTCCACACTCTTTAAGTGCATTCATATCTTTTCCTGTACTCACTCCTCATGATAATGTCTTTTGTATTATAAATGGTTAGTGAAGAAATCTAAAATCACACACAAAAAAATAACAAACTCCCTGCCCTGATTGATTCAGTCTAATACCACTGTCCTTGTAGACAATCCTTACTTATTGCCTCACCTGTATCTCTTGGTGTCGTTTAAACCTATTTTGTCATTTTCTAATGGATAAGGGACTATTTCTAAAAATGTCTATTACTGGAATTTGAAATCAACAAATCCAAAGGGCAAATGCAGGCTCAGAATTCAGCCTCTGCCCAAGCCTTAGAGCTTGGCCAAAATGGAGAATTTAAATGTACCCCAATATAGACAGGAGACACTTCCCTGCTGGAACCTTTCCCGAGTTCCAGGGCTGAGGCCTGGGTCCCAGTTGTCCTCACCTGTAGTATGGGGGTGACAATAATTGGAACCTACCCTGTGGTGCCTTGGTGAGGGTCAAATGAGTTCATGAGAATGAACTACTTGGAACAGTGCCAGGCACGTAGAAAGTTGTCAGTAACTACCAATTATCACCATTATGCATTGTAAAATGAGAAGTGGGCTACATCAGTGGATCACAAAGACCAATCTAGAGAACTAGTGACTGCCGCACTTCCTTAAGAATCACTTGGAGGATCATGATAAAAATAAATTCATTTTCTCAGGCCCCACCCCTGGAGATCCTGATTCGTGAGTCTGGGGCATGGCGTGAATCTGCTTTTGGACACATTTCACGGGTGACTCCTGAGGTGTTAGCCACGTTTAGCAGTCACTGGGCCCAGGGACCTCAGTGGTCTCTCCAGCTCTATTGTTCCAGGCTAGGTTAGTCTCCTCATCCTCCTGTTGGGAATCCTCCCTTTAAATTCCCCTCTATACTCTAGTTTGAACCGGGACATGTTCCTTTGTGTTGACTTGGCTAGAAATACGCAACTCCCGATTCTCAGCCATGATGTAACCAGAGTTACCCAAAGCCCCATCCTTGCCAGTAACTGGGATCTTAGAGCAATGAGCAGAGGGCCCGCCCCAGGATCCCGGGGAGACCAACTCTCGTCTGACCAGCGGTCCAGTTTTGGGCCAGGCTTCTAGTGTCTGTAAAAATCAGAGTCCCTTCCTAAACCAAGCGTTGTCAAGTGACTAGAACACTGACTTCGTGTTCAGAGAGCACTGGGTTTGACAGGAAGGAGAATGTAGGACAAGCTTGTTTTCTGTTTTTTAACGCGCAGAATCGTCAGCCTTGTTTCATTTTGCTGCAACAGCGCCATCTGCTGTTGGCCAAGCACACGACTCGCACAATTGAGGATCCCAGGTATGGGTTTAAGCTAGGAAGCTAACCAGCATCTGTGAGGTGCTCTATGCCCTTTGCAGACGTGGTCCACATCACTTCTCTTTGAGGCCTCAGAGATCTTCATATTCATAATCATTTTCACATCAGTCGTCTGCGAAGAGGAGAGAAACAGGCAACTTTATCCTCTGGAGCAGAGAGATCCAGGCTAAGATTCTACACCCTACACACAGGAAAACCAGAGGCAGATCAGAGAGACACGATCGTCCTATGTGTGCTGGGGCTGCTCAGGCTCAGGTCCCCTCAACGTTTTAATGAGGTCTACTCGCCAGGAGACAGTGCCTTACTTTCAACCAGCGTAACCTTTTTTTTTCCTGCCGAGGCTTGAGGGCAGTGAGCCTTTTCCACACTGGAATGATGGCAGCCATGCTTCCTTTACATGGAGGTGAAGCGGGGAGGGCCCGTCTGCCGCTGCAGGGGCCACACAGGAGTTCATGCTTCTGGTAAATCCCTCCCCTAGTTGAGTCTCCAGCACCGCTCGTCAGTGATCTGTCCTCTCCCTCTGGCTTCTCATCCCATAACGCACCTCCCCACTAGCTAGAGCTAGTTCTAGGCTCAGAAGCCAGCCTCCGCTTGCTGTAGTTAGCAGAGTCTAGCTGCTGCTAAACTAGCTCACGCTTGATGAGGTGCTGAACCAGCAAAGGAGGATGACAGATGTCCCCAAACTACATTGTATCGAGCAGACTTAACTCGTTTCCTCAGCACAGACAGCTGCCAACTAGCCCTGGAAATGTGTGTTCAGACTCAGCCTAACTCTCTGGTTTAATTAATTGTTTAATGCTGTAAGAAGACATGCTGCGTGCTCTGTCGTTCAGTCATGTCCAACTCTTTGCAACTCCATGGACTGTAGCCCGCCAGGTTCCTCTGTCCATGGGATTTTCCAGGCAAGGATACTGGAGTAGGTTGCCATTTCCTTTTCCAGGGGATGTTCCTGACCCCTGAATCGAACCCACGTCTCTCCTGCATTGGCAGGCAGATTCGTTACCACTGAGCCACCTGGGAAACCCCTGATTAGAAATTGGGGCATCTTGAAAGAACTTTATTGGTTAGGATAGGTAGATATATGGATGGGAAAAGCACTTCTTAGAGCCATCTGCTTCCCAGGCTGACATTCTCTTTATCCTCATGAGATGCATGCCCAGGAGCCTGCCCATCCCCTAGACCTCTTCAGCTGAGGCCGGAATTCAGACCCATTCTTAACACCACCAGTTGGCCAGCTCTCCACTCACTACATGCACTCCTGTCTGCAGAATTTCAACCACTAGCAGAAGCAATGAAAACACCACCAAGGCTCCCAGGGCGACCTCTGTCAGGCCTGAGATGGAACTGCCTACATACCTCACCCATAGAACAATCTTGGTGTGAACATTGCTTCTCTAATTCAACCTCCTAATTTGACAGTTAAGGACATAGAGGCTTGGAGAGGTGAAGTGGCATCTGCAGAGTTTGGTGAACTACCCAGTGGGGTCAGATGGGCCATAGTTCCAAGTCTCTGTGCTAACTCATGCCTACCGGGAGGTCTGGACATCTTGTTAGACCTTCATCCCATCACCAGCCCCATTCCCTGGAGCCTGGTTCTGCCTCCTCCCTTCTCTCACTGCAGAAACATGGCATATAAATTGGAGCTTGGCTTCAGTGGGAGCCGAAGTTCCCAGTGAGGTTCTTGTTGGGCCATGGGTACAGTGGTTCCAGACCACTGCTGATCTTTCCTCAACCCTAAGAAATAGTTGATGAGTTTCATAGTTAATGGTTAAAACTGACTTTAATCTTCAGCTCTCCTCCACAGGGTAGATAATTTTCAAGAGGTCATAATCCAAAAGATTTTCTATTTTCTCTCTTCTCTTTCTCCTTCTTCATTATTATGGAACATTTTAGATATATACAAAGTAAAAACAATGGGGTATTGGACCCCTGTATATCCACTACCAGCTTCAAGCGTGCTTAACTTTTGGCTACTCTTATTTCCTCTGTACATCTTCCACACATCACTCCCCCATAAGCTGGATTATTCTGAAGCAAATCCCAGACATTATGTCATATCATTTGTAAATATTTCACTTGGTAGCACTAAAAAGACTCTAACAACTTTTTATTTTTAATTGAAGTGTAACTGCTTTACAAGGTTGTGTTGGTTTCTGCCATACAGCTAAACCTGAGTCAGTCATAAGTATACCTACGTCCCTTCCCTCTTGAACCTCCCTCCTACCACCCCTCTAGAGCACCGGATTGAGCTCCCCGGCAGCTTCCCACTAGCTCTCCATTTTACGTGTGATCATGTATGTTTCAGCACTACTCTCTCAATTCGCCCCACCTCTCTTCTTCCCTGCTGTGTCCACAATCCTGTTTCCTATGTCTGCGTCTCTTATTTCTGTCTTGCAAATAGGTTCATCAGTACCATTTTTCCAGATTCCATATATATGCATTAATATACAATATTTGTTTTTCTCTTTAAGAACGTTTTCTTAAACATAAACACAATATCATCATCACACCAAAAGATTATTAATTCTGAATATTAATATCATCTGATTGTAGTCAGTGTTCAGATTTCCTTGACTGTCTCATGGAAGTTTTTTAACAGTTTCTTTAAATCAGAATCCCCATTATGTCCACACACTGCATCTGTCGATTTGTCTCTTCAGTTCCTTTTAGTCTATAGGTTCCCTTCTCTTCTATTTCGTCTCAGTTTGTTGTTGGTGCTGGTATTGAAGAGATGAAATGAATGGGTTTTTTTTTTTTTTAGTAATACATTGATCTCAATTATGCTTTATTATGGAGAAGGTGATGGCACCCCACTCCAATACTCTTGCCTGGAAAATCCCATGGACGGAGGAGCCTGGTAGGCTGCAGTCCATGGGGTCGCTGAGAGTCGGACACGGCTGAGCAGCTTCCCTTTCACTTTTCACTTTCATGCATTGGAGAAGGAAATGGCAACCCACTCCAGTGTTCTTGCCTGGAGAATCCCAGGGACAGGGGAGCCTGCTGGGCTGCCGTCTGTGGGGTCACACAGAGTCAGACACGACTGAAGTGACTTAGCAGCAGCAGCAGCATGCTTTATTAAACTAAGATAAAATTAAGTTCAGTCCCTTAATTTTATACTCAAAGGTGATGAAGGACATCCCTTAAATATACTGAATGATAAACCAAAGATACAGGAATCACTGTTGGCCAGTGTTGACTGAGTGAAGCATTGGTCCCAGCATCCTTATCCCAGTCCCTCCTTGAGCCCCAGGCCCCTGTGAGTCCCCAGACCCTTTCAGTGAGTTGTTTCTCGGGTTGGGATGAGATGGTTGGGTGGCATCACCAGCTCGATGGACATGAGTTTGAGTAAGTGCTAGGAGTTAGTTATGGACAGGGAAGCCTGGCATGCTGCAGTCCATGGAGTTGCAAAGAGTTGGACACAACTGAGTGACTGAACTGAACTGAACTGAACCTCTGGGGTTATTCAACTGAGAAACCCACAGAACTGAAGCATCTTCTCATAGCCTAGGTTTATGATCAGTGCCCCCTCCCTTCCCCACGTCTGCTGACCCTCTAATATGAAGTAATACTAACAAAAGCTGTTGGAAGGGCAGCAAAGGGAGAAAGGGATGAGGGCAAGACTGTTTCTTCATTTCTAGACTATTGGCTTTCTGAGGAAGGGGCTGTTTAGGTCCAATGTCAGAGAAGGGGGACCTACCCTGGCAGCAGGCTGCAGTTCACAGACTGGGTGACACCCTTCTGTGACACCCACAGACCAAGAAGCAGGTGCCCACAGCCCTGCCGTACGTAGCAGGGGTCCTGCCTGAGGTGATCTTTCTACTCATGAAATGTTTGAGGAGCTGCCTCCAGCCCCCCATGGGTTTATGGAGTGACCTTTTGACTTTTGAAAGCAATGTTAGTCTTCACTGTGTGCTTTAGCCCGTGTTTTATGAGCATGTCACAGGCCATTAAACCCACCAGCCCTTTCAGTTTTAACTTCCCACTAGCTCTTATTTTTCAACTGTGATATTATGGGAAATGTTTGCTCTGCCAGAACTGAAGTGTGACAGCTTTTGGGAAATAACTTTCATAACTCCCTGGGTTTATATATATATACATATATATGTGTGTGTGTGTGTGTGTGCGTATTTGAAAGTGTTTTATTTGTATTTCTTTGATTATATTTTTCATTTTAATCACAGCTTCTTTTGCAAATTGTTTTGGTCATGCCATTACCAATATTTTTGCTCTTATTATTTAAATTTATTTATTTTTAATTGGAGGATAGTTGCTTTACAGCATCGTGTTGGCTTCTGCCATACATCAACATGATCCTTGTTTTTGTATTTTAAATACCTATGAACCATCCTTTCTCTCAGGAGTCCTCTTTCTGGCCATCTGGGAAATGAGACTATTGTGGGCATAGTGACACCCAGATTCATTCCCAGGGTGGAATCAGGCCTTGAGACCAGAAATCTGCAGAATGGAGGTTAGCAAGGATGCCATGGCAGCTGTGTTTGGGTTCACACCCAAGGGAAGAAAGCCCAGAGTGGGGAGGGCTGAATGGCAGCCTGGGAGTCACCACCTTGGTGTTTGTTCACTTGACATGTGGGCCGGGAAATCTGGCCACAGAGGCGAGCAGAGGAGGCTAGACCTGCGGTCTCTTCCCGTCACACAGATTGGTGATCTGAGCAGGGATGCTTGAGCCACACCAGCCTGGGTCACACTCAGCCAAACCTGACCGCTCTGGTGGGACTTCTCTGAGTCCCTGGTCTCCTGATCTGGAAGTGGGGATATTACCTGTCTAGCGACCCCCCTGGAGAAGGAAATGGCAACCCACTCCAGTATTCTTGCCTAAAGAATCCTATGGACTGAGGAGCCTGGTGGGCTACAGCTACCTGGTGGGTGAAGTGACTTAGCATGCATGCATGCATTGGAGAAGGAAATGGCAACCCACTCCAGTGTCCTCCTGGAGAATCCCAGGGATGGAGGGGCCTGGTGGGCTGCCATCTATGGGGTCGCACAGAGTTGGACAGGACTGAAGCGAGTTAGCAGCAGCAGCGACGCCCCCACCCCACATCAGAAGGCCTTGCTTTGCCGACCACACACTAGCGCTGGAGGCAGAAAGACTCAGGACCACCCCCACAACCGTGCCTAGAGGAGGCAGAGGGCCTCAATACTTCTCCCTCCATTCCTTGCCCCTTAAATATTCTAAGACTAATCAAAAGCAAGCTCAACTTATATGATTTTCCTTTGCCTTGCAAATGGCAACAAAAGAAGTGGTTGTTTTTTTTTTCCCTTCCCATTTTAAAAAAATTGTGTTGAATAATTCTTTAAATTCTCTAGTGCTTTACAATTTAAAAAGTTTCAAGTGCCATTTGCAGAGACATGGATGGACCTAGAGACTGTCATACAGACTGAAGTAAGTCAGAAAGAGAAAAACAAATATAGACTATCACTTATTCGTAGAAGTCTAGGAAAGAGGTAGAGATGACCTTATTTGCAAAGCAGAATTAGAGATACAGATGTAGAGATCCAACCTTTATAGACACCAAAAGAGGAAGGGGCAGTGGGAGGAATTGGGAGATAGAAGTTGACACATATACACTACTATGTATAAAACAAATGAGCAGATTGGGAACTCATGTACACCTGAGATGAAAATAAATAAATAAATAAAATAAAATAATATGAAAAAAAAAACAGATAAGCAATGAGAACCTAGTCTAATAGCACAGGAAACTCTACTCAGTGCTCTTGTGGTGACCTAAATGTGAAGGAAATCTAAAAAATTGTGCGTATATATGTACATACAGCTGATTCACCTTGTTGTACTGCAGAAACTAACACAACATTGTAAAGCAACTGTACTCAGTAAAAATTAATTTTAAAAGTTTCACACACATGATTTCGTATAATCCCATAATAAGCCTTCCACCCACATTGCCCGTTCCCCTTCCCTCTCCCCACCGATAACCACTAGTTTATTCTGTGAGTCTGCTTTTTTTAGTTTTATTCGCTAGTTTACTGTATTCTTCTATATTCCACACAAAAGTGATTAAATGAAGCATTTTTAGATTTTGCCATGCACTTATCTTCTCCACAGCCCCTCGTCCCTACACACGGTCCTGTTATTCAGCCAGAAGAACTTGTTTGCAGGGTAGAAAGCCAAGGAGAGAAACTGTTCAAATGACAATCGAAGCAGGTCCTGTGACAAAGACCTAAGAGAAGAAAGAGGGGGTCAGGGGTGTCGCCGGCAAAGCCCGTGGCCCCAGAGGCCATTTGGGCTGGGCCTCTCGCTGAGCAGCGTTCATTCACTGCTGCCCTTAGTGTTCTGGTGGCTCTGCCCTTCGTCTGAGGACCGCGTGCTCAAGCCCAGGTTCCCACCGAGGGAGCCAGCCCCCTCCAGTGGCAGGAGCTCTTCCTCCTGCCCCGGCAGCCCCAGCCTCTCCACTCCAGCACGGGCCCCCCGCTTCTCACTCTCCCTTTGTGGCTCTTCCAGGGCCCAGGAGACCTTCATGCAGTGGGACCAGTGCCGGCGCTTCTACAACTTCCTCATGGCCGACAACATGAAGAAGATCATTCTCTCGCACCGGTGAGGCACCTACCCCTCCCTCGGGAGACAGACAGGTCTTCGTTGCAGCCTGCAGGATCTGTAGTTGCAGCATTTGGGATCTAGTTCGCTGACCAGGGAATCGAACCCCTGCCCCCTGCGTTGGGAACATGGAGGCTTAGCCACTGGACCACCAGGGAAGTCCCCCAGACAGTGCCTTTCTAAGCTTATTTCACTAAATGCCAAAATTCCTCTTTCTCTAGGGAGAAAAAAAAAAAGAAGGCAGGATTTGTACAGATTCTCTGCTGACTGCTTTGTGATTTGGTTAGAAACAAATTTGTCCCAAGCTCCCAAATTAACCATGGAAGCTCCGTATTTTTCAAAAAATTCAAGAAGGAAGAGAAACCATTTCCACACCATTCTTTCCCAAATGAGGGCCATCCTGGGACTTCCCTGATGGTCCAGTGGTTAAGCCATCGAGCTTCCAATGCTGAGGACACAGTTCGATCCCTGGTCAGGGAGCTAAGATTCCACATGCAGCCCCCCAATTTTTTTTAATTTTTAATTTTTAAAAAGCAAAGTTAGTTATTTTTAAAAATGAGGGCCATCCTGAGGGTGGCTTGTCACTGTGGAGGAATGTTTCTCTTTCAGAAGCTTTTGTGCTTAGGGGAACCCAGAATCGTTCTCTGCTGGCTCTTGGGGTTCTGATCGAGCAGCAGTGGGACAGGGATCCCACCACTGGGGCCAAGCATGGTGTCCACACTCTCCACACCCTGCCTGCCCATCTCCTGCTCAGAGTGCTTTGATGGGTTAGCCCCTGACAAGTGCTAAGAGCAGCCCCTGGCTGGCAGTAGCACTCAAGGAATATTAGTGATGATTTCATCACTGTGACTATCCTTAGCCATATGGATTCTCCCCCTTCCCCCACATGCCTCCCTCCCCTTCCAGCTGGAGCAGGCCACTCAGAGACCCCCGTGCCCCCTGGCCTCTCCCGACCCTCTTCCCATCACCTCTGCTTGTCCAAACCAGCGCACGCCTTTGAGGTCCATCTCTGGTCTCTGCCTCCGTGAAGCCGGCTCCTTCCCACTAGTTGTTTTTCTCCTGTCTCTCCCCTAGTGTGAATCCTGCATCCATGAACCAAACAGGAAAGCATGGGAGGGCTCAGGCATGTTTTGATTCGCTCAGAGCCTGATACACAAATGCGCACTCAAAGAGTACCATTTTAGGGGAGTTCTGAGGCCATCCTCGGAAAAGTAATCTGTCTGAATGGTCAGTTTCTTATTCTCTTTTTCTCAGCAGTTAAAAGAATATGCTGTGCTTTCCAGCCAGCCAGGCACCCCACTGGGCTTCCTGTGGGTGGGGTTCCCATGGCTCCTGGGCTGGGGTGGCGCTCACAGGCCCCTGGGCAGCTGTGGTGCTGGTTGGGCAGAGACCCTCGGAGACGCACGTGCCCCAGGCTGGCCTTTCTCTCAGCTCATGGTGTGTGAGCATCAGTTGTGTGCCAGGCTCTGAGTCAGGTGTGGCTCGGCTGAGGTTTGGATGGATCCAGGGGTTTGCTGAGGATCCACAAGGGGTGAAAGCAGGCCATCAGACCCCAAGTCCAAGGCCTCTGTCTGGCTTCTGGGGTGGAAAGCGAGCTNTTGTACTGCAGAAACTAACACAACATTGTAAAGCAACTGTACTCAGTAAAAATTAATTTTAAAAGTTTCACACACATGATTTCGTATAATCCCATAATAAGCCTTCCACTCACATTGCCCGTTCCCCTTCCCTCTCCCCACCGATAACCACTAGTTTATTCTGTGAGTCTGCTTTTTTTAGTTTTATTTGCTAGTTTACTGTATTCTTCTATATTCCACACAAAAGTGATAAAATGAAGCATTTTTAGATTTTGCCACACACTTATCTTCTCCACACCCCCTCGTCCCTACACACGGTCCTGTTATTCAGCCAGAAGAACTTGTTTGCAGGGTAGAAAGCCAAGGAGAGAAACTGTTCAAATGACAATCGAAGCAGGTCCTGTGACAAAGACCTAAGAGAAGAAAGAGGGGGTCAGGGGTGTCGCCGGCAAAGCCCGTGGCCCCAGAGGCCATTTGGGCTGGGCCTCTCGCTGAGCAGCGTTCATTCACTGCTGCCCCTAGTGTTCGGGGGGCTCTGCCCTTCGTCTGAGGACCGCGTGCTCAAGCCCAGGTTCCCGCCGAGGGAGCCAGCCCCCTCCAGTGGCAGGAGCTCTGCCTCCTGCCCTGGCAGCCCCAGCCTCTCCACTCCAGCATGGGCCCCCCGCTTCTCACTCTCCCCTTGTGGCTCTTCCAGGGCCCAGGAGACCTTCATGCAGTGGGACCAGTGCCGGCGCTTCTACAACTTCCTCNCAAAGCCCGTGGCCCCAGAGGCCATTTGGGCTGGGCCTCTCGCTGAGCAGCGTTCATTCACTGCTGCCCTTAGTGTTCTGGTGGCTCTGCCCTTCGTCTGAGGACCGCGTGCTCAAGCCCAGGTTCCCACCGAGGGAGCCAGCCCCCTCCAGTGGCAGGAGCTCTTCCTCCTGCCCCGGCAGCCCCAGCCTCTCCACTCCAGCACGGGCCCCCCGCTTCTCACTCTCCCTTTGTGGCTCTTCCAGGGCCCAGGAGACCTTCATGCAGTGGGACCAGTGCCGGCGCTTCTACAACTTCCTCATGGCCGACAACATGAAGAAGATCATTCTCTCGCACCGGTGAGGCACCTACCCCTCCCTCGGGAGACAGACAGGTCTTCGTTGCAGCCTGCAGGATCTGTAGTTGCAGCATTTGGGATCTAGTTCGCTGACCAGGGAATCGAACCCCTGCCCCCTGCGTTGGGAACATGGAGGCTTAGCCACTGGACCACCAGGGAAGTCCCCCAGACAGTGCCTTTCTAAGCTTATTTCACTAAATGCCAAAATTCCTCTTTCTCTAGGGAGAAAAAAAAAAAGAAGGCAGGATTTGTACAGATTCTCTGCTGACTGCTTTGTGATTTGGTTAGAAACAAATTTGTCCCAAGCTCCCAAATTAACCATGGAAGCTCCGTATTTTTCAAAAAATTCAAGAAGGAAGAGAAACCATTTCCACACCATTCTTTCCCAAATGAGGGCCATCCTGGGACTTCCCTGATGGTCCAGTGGTTAAGCCATCGAGCTTCCAATGCTGAGGACACAGTTCGATCCCTGGTCAGGGAGCTAAGATTCCACATGCAGCCCCCCAATTTTTTTTAATTTTTAATTTTTAAAAAGCAAAGTTAGTTATTTTTAAAAATGAGGGCCATCCTGAGGGTGGCTTGTCACTGTGGAGGAATGTTTCTCTTTCAGAAGCTTTTGTGCTTAGGGGAACCCAGAATCGTTCTCTGCTGGCTCTTGGGGTTCTGATCGAGCAGCAGTGGGACAGGGATCCCACCACTGGGGCCAAGCATGGTGTCCACACTCTCCACACCCTGCCTGCCCATCTCCTGCTCAGAGTGCTTTGATGGGTTAGCCCCTGACAAGTGCTAAGAGCAGCCCCTGGCTGGCAGTAGCACTCAAGGAATATTAGTGATGATTTCATCACTGTGACTATCCTTAGCCATATGGATTCTCCCCCTTCCCCCACATGCCTCCCTCCCCTTCCAGCTGGAGCAGGCCACTCAGAGACCCCCGTGCCCCCTGGCCTCTCCCGACCCTCTTCCCATCACCTCTGCTTGTCCAAACCAGCGCACGCCTTTGAGGTCCATCTCTGGTCTCTGCCTCCGTGAAGCCGGCTCCTTCCCACTAGTTGTTTTTCTCTTGTTTCTCCCCTAGTGTGAATCCTGCATCCATGAACCAAACAGGAAAGCATGGGAGGGCTCAGGCATGTTTTGATTCGCTCAGAGCCTGATACACAAATGCGCACTCAAAGAGTACCATTTTAGGGGAGTTCTGAGGCCATCCTCGGAAAAGTAATCTGTCTGAATGGTCAGTTTCTTATTCTCTTTTTCTCAGCAGTTAAAAGAATATGCTGTGCTTTCCAGCCAGCCAGGCACCCCACTGGGCTTCCTGTGGGTGGGGTTCCCATGGCTCCTGGGCTGGGGTGGCGCTCACAGGCCCCTGGGCAGCTGTGGTGCTGGTTGGGCAGAGACCCTCGGAGACGCACGTGCCCCAGGCTGGCCTTTCTCTCAGCTCATGGTGTGTGAGCATCAGTTGTGTGCCAGGCTCTGAGTCAGGTGTGGCTCGGCTGAGGTTTGGATGGATCCAGGGGTTTGCTGAGGATCCACAAGGGGTGAAAGCAGGCCATCAGACCCCAAGTCCAAGGCCTCTGTCTGGCTTCTGGGGTGGAAAGCGAGCTCCCCCCAGGGAATGTTTGTTTTGCTGCTGGGCCTAGTCTTGCCATTAATTAATGAGTCCAGAAAGGCCATCGTGTAATTCTTAACAAATTGGGAGAGTCCTTTGAATGTGCTCTCAGAGTAAGTTTTTTTTTTAACTTACCACAGAAAGTCAAACATCTCGAAACTTTCAGGACCCTTCATTAGAATTTTTGTTTTCCCCACCAGCATCATCTTTCCTTTCTCAAAATTTTTTTCTAGTTTTATCGGGACACACTTTAAATTGGGAGTTCTATCCTTTAAGTATATGATCTTCCTAATACTCTTTTTAAAAAAAATTTTTTTTAAGAAGCTGGTTCCTTTCCTTTGGAAGAAGTGGTGACTGGCTACCAGAACATTTAGTGCCTATAATGAATTTTTCCCACCGTGAGGCCAAACCTCAAAACAAACTCAGTCTTCCTTTAGTTGTGTGAGTGACAGCTTTCGCTGGGAAAGGACATCTAAATGTGCTCACTACGCTCCTCTTTATGCTCGTCCTCTCTGGATGGGTCATTTTCTTCACTGGAAATGATTAGTCTTCTGATATGTTGTTGTTGTTCCGTCGCTAAGTCACGTCATACTCTCTGCACCTCATGGACTCCAGCATGCCAGGCTCTTCTGTCCTCCACTTCAGAGCATACATTAGCTTTTCATNGTCCTCTCTGGATGGGTCATTTTCTTCACTGGAAATGATTAGTCTTCTGATATGTTGTTGTTGTTCCGTCGCTAAGTCACGTCATACTCTCTGCACCTCATGGACTCCAGCATGCCAGGCTCTTCTGTCCTCCACTTCAGAGCATACATTAGCTTTTCATGTAAAAAACAAACTGAGATGAATGTTTGACGGGGAAAATTTTTAATATTTATTTTTGTTTACTTATTTGGCTGCACTGGATCTTAGTTGCAGCATGAAGGATCTTCTCATTTTGGCCTACGGGATCTAATTCCCTGACCAGGGATCGAATCTGGGCCCCTGCCACTGGGAGTGTGGAGTCTTAGCCACTGGACCACCAGGGAAGTCCCTACATTCATTTTTTAGCTAACACATTGGAAATTGGTTGATTTGCCCAAGTGCTAAATGNTAACAAGTCTCCCTCCTCAGCTTCCCTGGTGGAAGTTCAGCCGGCATCTGGCTCCATCCACTCTAGATGTTGACTTGAGTTTATTATCGAACAAAGCCCTGCCCCTCTGTGGCCTCTGAGTAGTAACCCCAGAGCAGTCCCTTAGCCCAGGCTGCTCCCCAGTCTGTGTGAGAGCCCTTAAAGTCACTGCCACATCCATTTTTTTCATAAGTCCTCCTTTGATAGTGTCATCCAGCCTGGCTCCTGCTGTGGTTCCTCATAGGAACCCCATGTAGATTTCTTACAGTCCTAGACTCTTTTGGGTCATTGTGTCTTTCATTAGTGTGGTGCCCAGGACTGAACTCAAAATTCCTGCCCTGATCTGGCAAGCACAGAGCAAAACAGATGTTTTTCCATATCCAAATGGTAGAGAGCCATGTCTTTGGTCAAAATGGATTGGTTTATATTAACTGAGTTGTTAGCAGCAATGATGAACTTTATGTGTATTAAATCAAGCTTATGGCCGATCATAACCACTAGGCTTTTTTTAATCTGAATCACCACCAAACCAGTGTCTCCCTGTCTGTCTTTGATCAACTGCTCTTTTTACTCAAACACAGGACTTCCCATTTATCCCTGTCAATGTCCACCTGTCAGTCTGGCCCACCACTACCCCAGCTAAAGCAGATCATTGTGAATGGCAGCTCTGCCATCGTGTCACGTCAGCCACCACGCATACTTTAGCATCATCATCTAGGCTTTTCACGTCTTCATTTAAGCCATTATGGAAACGTGGAACTGTCCAGAGCCAATGTCAGGGGCCTCCAGGTTAGGCAGCCAGTTGTTACACTTCCTGAGCATGGCTGTTCAGTAATATCTGAGCACCCCCATCAGCACCATCTCCACTAAGAAGAAAAAGGACACTACTGGCTGTTTTGCTGAAGTGGATGTTGAATGCACAGCTGCCAAGAGCCTCCCAAGATCTACCAGCCTGCTCCTGTTTTCCTACCTCAGATTCTTCTAGAAAGGCTCCTTTGTCTGCAGTGAAGCAGATTCCTTTCTTTCTCCCCACAACATAAATTGGATGACCATGTACATAATTCTGTAAAATCGTTTTTCTGCAAGATATGGCTAACCTGAGACACTGTGAAGAGGATCAGAAATATGTTGCCGGCGAGTACTGTAGAGTCTTGAGCCTTGCTCCGTCAGAGCATGTGGGTCACCTAGGACACCACACACGGCTCCTGTGTATGCCTGCCAGGGCTGCAGTCCCAGCGGTCACTGCCAGGGAGCACCAGGCATCCTTAGTCCATCCTTCAGCAGACTGAGCACCGACCCTCTTCCCTTTGCTTCAGAAACGTGTCCAGTAGTGTATTTCAGCCTTGGATCAGTTCAGTTCAGTCGCTCAGTCGTGTCCGACTCTTTGCGACCCCATGAATCGCAGCATCAATGGGATCTAAAACAAGAGAATTGATCATTTAATCCTGCTTTTATTTCCTTGTTTCAGATTTACGTACCTCTCATGCTGGTGAATGCAGCCGATGACCCCTTAGTGCACGAAAGTCTTCTAGCCATTCCAAAATCTCTTTCAGGTAAGTGTTTCTTCCCTCCGCGCTCTCAATCACTCAGCAAACTACCACAATACATCACCTTCACCATGCTGACATCTCCTGGATACCAGAGCATCTCATGGCAGTATTTTTATTTAGTCTAGCCTGACAGGCCTGGGGCTGTGGTAGAGCCTGTGTTGAGCCTTTCATGTTCTGTCCTGGTGCAAGAGACAGGATCCTCATTTATAACCACAACCCAGAGTTTGGGGGAGTCCCCTGGTATCCTATGAAATTATTGCCTCAGGGATGTGACTCCATTAGGTCTCAGAGTTTGACTTAAAGAGATATTTAGACTTAAAACTTTGACCTGAAAAGGAAAAAAAAATTCGGTTCTGCTGCCTCTTGTGACAGACAGCCTCCCTGTCCACTTTGAGGATAAAAATATAAGCCATTGAAAAAGTAGAGAAGGTCATTCATGGGAATACCATCGTGTTTCAGGCTGGCCCGACCTCATGTCTTGCCAGGTGGGAGCTACAGAAAGAACTAGAAAGAGGGAAGCAGAGGAAATACTTGGGTCACAAACCGTAGTTACTGCACGTTGTCGTTCAGATCCCTCGGACCAGACCTCCCTACCCCATCGTCTGTGATTGTTTCCCCTTACAGACATCATGAGTTAACCAGAGGGAACGGGGTACATCTGATTCTCTCATGACCCCAAGTTAAAGAGTAGATAATGCAGCAAACAGACAAAGGACCAGTGTCCAGACAGAGCTCTGTTCTCCACTCAGAGCAAATGCATGTGCCGCAGGTGTGTTATGTAATGAAAGCTGTTGCCTGTCAACCTCCTGTCAAAACACAGGCTCCCTGCACAAAAACAGCCATGTTGGCAGCAGCAGGAGGACACAGGCTTCCTTCTGCACATCTAAAGTAACACCCACAGCGCTCGCGCTGTCATACAGAAACTGATGAAACAGTAGCCAAAAGGGAAGAATAAAGGGGATCAGACAAGAAGAGCCCTGCAGAGCCAGAAATGCAGGTGCCAGGAAGTGCCTCAGAGGCCTGGAGCAGCCAGCAAGGGGCCCCTTGTCACTCGTCCCCCTGGGAAGGCAGATGCTCTTTGTGGTACCTGAATGCACCTGGCTGCCCATTTTTGCACGTCTTCAGTAAGGGCTTTACTAGCCCATGTGGGACTAGCTTAAACGACTCATAAAGTCAAGCTCCAGGTTTATAATTCTCAGATGACCATTTATCACGTGAGGTTGAGAGCTTGGGCAGCTTTTAACACAACTTGCAGCTTTATGTTTTAGTCTTGCAAGATAAAGTTCTGTAGTGGAAAATCATTGGCTCCATTGAATTCATCTGGTTCTTTGGTCAATAAGAGTGTGTTAGGAATCTGTCCTCAAAGTCTGGTCTCCACCAGTAGCATCAGCATCACTTGGGAACTTGTGAGAACCGCAAAGTCTCAGCTCCTTAAATCCAAACCTGCATTTTAAGTCAATTGCCTGGGTGATTTGGGTTGGCCAAAAAGTTTGTCCAAATTTGTAAGATGGTACAGAAAAATCCAAATGAAATTTTTTGGCCACCCCAATACTTGGCTATACGGTTGAGTCACCTGGGAGTTTTAGCAACACCAATGCCTGGGTCCTCCCTCTTTCACCTACCAACCCCCAGTTCCACCCCACCCCTGCCCTCGCATCAGAATCTCACTGGTCTGGGTGCAACATAGGGACTTTTATTTAAAAAAAAAAAAAAAAAAATCAGGTGATTCTAATAGGCAGCCAAGTTTGAGAACCACTTAGAGTTCTAAGGATGTCCTAAATGGCAACCCAGTCCAGTATTGCCTGGAGAATCCCATGGACAGAGGAGCCTGCTGGGCTATGGTCCATGGAGTTACTAAGAGTCGGACACGACTGAGCAACTAAACCTAAGCCAGTACCCGTTCTGCCCCAAAGCTATTCCCAAACCTACTTGATCTCACCGTCTTGCCTGCCCCCACCAAGTTAGCACCCGCCCCTACCACTGGTGAACGAGGTGGAGGGGGTGGAGATCAGATGCCCACTTAGAGGGGGACGCCTGCACCCTTGGGGCAAGCCTGGGCCACCCTGGCCAGCTCACCCTCCCACTTCCAGCCCCAGAGCCGGTCAGAGGACAGTGACTCACTCAGCCGCCTTTCTCCTGCAGAGAAACGGGAGAACGTCATGTTTGTGCTGCCTCTGCACGGGGGCCACCTGGGCTTCTTTGAGGGCTCCGTGCTGTTCCCCGAGCCCCTGACGTGGATGGATAAGCTGGTGGTGGAGTACGCCAACGCCATTTGCCAGTGGGAACGCAACAAGTCGCAATGCTCCGACACGGAGCTGGTGGAGGCTGACCTGGAGTGAGGCACCCCCCGGACTCTGGCGTGCTCCAGCTGCCCTCCTCTGAAACTCTCATCCCTCACCGGCTGTTTTCAGGTCTCCCATCTCCCTCAGCGACCTGGACCTGACCTCACACCATCAACGGGGACCACCCACCAGGCACACACGCAACCTGAAGTGGGTGGCTGTCCCTGGGAGCTCCAGGCTATTTTTGTGCTTAGTTACTGGTTTTGTCCATTGCATTTGTTTAGCCATGGTGACAAGCGACAGGGTTCTCACCCTGCTGTCCGGTGTCAGCATCGGATTGCTTTCAAGCCAATTACATCTAGTTTCCCTATTAAAAAGCGTGTCTGAACAGCAGTTTTGCTTTGCCAATCAAATTTTCCCCAAGAGCAGGGAAGGATGGATGTTACGCTGTGGCAGTTGTATGTGTCCTGGATGTAGACCCTAAATAGAGCCAATGCTGTAGCTTCAGTTCTGCTTGGGGGCGGCCCCCCCCCCCCACCTCCCCGTCCTCCAGCCGAGAGTGTGGTCTCTTACATGACAAAGTTCCCTTGAGTCAGAAGCCAAGTTTCTCCCTTACGCATTCCTAACGATGAGAGTTACCTGAGGCGCTTATTACAAATTCAGCCTCCCACGTCCCTCCCCTTGGAGGTGTTTCTGTGGGGCTGGGAAGGGGCCTGGGATTTTAATTTTTGACAAGTGCCCCAGGTGATCCTTATCACCAGGCAAATTCGAGAAACCCAGTGGTGCGGAGCCTCTAATTAGAAACGTCTTGGTAGCTCATGGTATCTCATAGCTCCCCGCAGCCTCTGAAGCAGCAATGCCTGTCGCGTGCACCTGCCCTGATGTGATAGCCATGAGCAGTTTCAGCAATGGCCTGGGCTGGTGGTGGAGACTTCAGGCCTGCCTCTGCCTCTCACTGGCTGTATGACCCTGGACAAGTCCCTTTGAACTTTTCTTTCTTCACCTGTAAAATGCAGGAGCGGCTGGACCAGGCAGATTGCCGAGATCACTACCAGTTCTAAACCAAACTCAGTTTACTGAGTGAGGTTTAAGAGAACTCCTCTCCACAGGAGTCCGGGAGCTATTCTAAGCATGTCAATATCGTCATTTGCCTTGCTTTTTTTTCTTTTTCCTGTCCCTCATCTCATATAAAGTGGTTTGGTTTTTGTTTTTTAAAGTACTCATTTTAGTTTTTTTAACCCAGTTCTAACTCTGGCTTTTGATACCAAACAGTTCAAAGGTTGGATCTGAGTTTGGAGAAATCACTTTTCAACTGAGGAAAGTGTGATTTTGGAAACGGGATTTTTAATTGAATAACTTATGTCTGTAGCCTATTGGATAGGTCTCAAATGAAAAGCCCACACTGTGTTTCAAGTACTCCTTTCCTTCAGTCCTATGGTACTTGAATATCTAAAAACCCTGCACTTTGAAATAATCAGCAGTTGCTATCTGAAAACAGAATTATGAGTAAAATGACCTAGATACTTAAAAAAAATTCTTTTTCCCCCTGCTTCCTCTACTTTGCTCTAGGACAGACAGGAATGTTAGTGGATTTGTGTGCGGATATTTAAGGGGTAAAGGGAGCCATAGGAGGGCCTGGGCGTGGACCCTCTTGGTCACAGGTGGTTGTAGTTTGGGCATCAGTCCTAGTCACGTGACAGTAGTGTGTTGTTTTCTGACAGTCACCAGGTCATCCTAAATGGTAACATCAAAGACTGCTGTTACTGAAGAGACCGAGGCTTCTCTGGTCTCGACTTGGCTTCGGTTTCTCTCTCTCTCTCACACACTGATTCATCGTCATGACTTCCCCCCAGGTTGTTATTTTTCAAGTGCATGTCTCTTTCATGTGCTTCTAGCACAGATCGGCACTTTATCTTCTGCCCCTCGATTTGGAAGCTCGTCTCTTCCCCCTCTGTTACTTTTCCCTCCAACCCTCAAACACAGCTGTAATCTAGAAAATTCACAGTCATATTTCCTGCTCCTACCTTCCTGTCTCAAGACTTTTTGTGAAATCAGATAAACGAAGCAATAACCTGACGGGGCTGAATCACCATGCCAGGAAGCAAGAGTCTCCTTTTCATTTGCCTTAGGACACATCCCTCGATCTGTTCCAGCTATATAGCAGCCAGGTACCAGCTCCATTCAGGAGGAGAAAACAGTCCAGTTGTCACACACTTGGCGGAGACAGGGACAGGAGTCCCTGGAGCCTGGTGTGCCCAGCAGTTCTGTTGACTCACGGAGGAGAGGCAGGGCTCAGAGCATTCCCTTTGTTGCTGGACAACCGGATTTTACCCCTCACGACCGTGGGGGGCCATGCACAGCTGAAGTCTTTTTAGCGTGTGACTCTGAATGGCACTCTTTAGCTCACATGAAATCAGCTGAGGCCTTTTGTTCGAGCTTCAGGCTCTCATGCATGGAAATGAGAGTGTAACTGTGGCCGTCTTACAGGAAAATTCTTGTTTGTTCCTGAATGGGAGCACAGAGGCATTCAAGCCTAATAAACAAGGGAGCAGCACTTTATATGTCGGTCAGCTTTTTCTTCCCTCCCGCTTGCCTGGCTTTTCTATTCATTTCTGATGATAATGTGGCGGCTCTTCTTGCTCCTGAGGTCCTCTTGGGGCTAACACAAGGCTGAATTTTCAGAGTGTTTGAATATTATATTTTAAAATCAGGTTAAGGACATAAATTGCAATGGCCTAGACAGTTCTGTTGCTGGAAGAACATGTTAAAAAACCAAGCAGGCTTCTAGCAACATTTTTCCAAGTTTTTCTCCCTGCCTGTGTAAACAGTTTTGAAGACAACAGTGAGTAACTGATCCCAGTCAAGTTAGGATTGTGCATGTTCAGTCACTCAGTCCTGTTTGACTCTTTGCGACGCCATGGACTGTAGCCCGGCAGGCTCCTCTGTCCATGGGATTTCCCAGGCAATACTGGAGTGGGTTGCCATTTCCTCCTCCATGGGATCTTTCTGACCCAGGATCAAAACCCCATCTCCTGTGTCTCTTGCATTGGCAGGTGAAGTCAAGTCTTCCTGATGCACTTATATCAGTAGCGAGTTTAACAGTCTTAAAGAAAACCTCTTCCCTTTTCTGATGTGAGTCTGTACCAATGATTCCAGGGCAGAATGAAGACAGGAAGTTATCTGTTGTCACTGTATTCCTTGAACCTCCTGCAAGCATTTCCCACATACCTTAGAATGGGAATATACTTGCCAGAAGAGCATCCTTTCCTGACTTGGTGTTAACCTGTCTCTAATTCACACTGGTCTGTGGGCAATCTCTTCCCCTCTCTAAGCCTCGGTTACCTCACCTTAGACCATCTCTAAGTCCACTTCATCTGTTTACACCTCCTTTGCCAGAACATTCCCAACTGGCCTTCTACAGCCCTCGTAAGTGGACACAGATAAGTCAAGGCTTTGGGCTTGTCTTGAGGGGACTTGGAGAGAGAGAGTGAGCTACTGCATTCAGCCTTTGCTGGCGAAGAAGCTTGATTTTGCCCAAAGCCCCGTGTCCCTAACTGGCTTCTCTTCAGAGCCTCCGTTGTCCTCCCAGTAGCCTTTCTGTCCCGAGGGCGGTCTTACGACAGGGACAGGTGCCGACCGTTGAAACAAAGCGAATATTCCCGTCATTCTGTGAGACTTGGGCAAGCATCGAGCATTCCCAGGGCAGGAATCCTTCCTGCTCAGACTTCCATTTTCAAACTGCAGCCTTCATTAGAGCTGAGATTTCTGGATAGTCGAGTTTGTCTGCCTGGCATCTGAATGAGAGCTCTCTTTGTCACTGTGTGGCTCATGATCCATTTTGCCAGCACCCGGGAAACAATACATGTGTTCTTGTTTGTGTTTACCAGGCTAGCAGATGTCTGAGCTCTGAAGGGCTTTTCTTTTCCCATGGCACTGATTCTGACTTAGCGCTGAAGATCACTGAAACATCACCTTGAGTTCAAAGAACTCTGGTCTTTGTCCTCTGAGGCAGGACAGGAGAGTTATCAAGCATTTTGCTGCAGTGTCCGCTCACAGTATCAGCTGGAATCATTTTTCTTTGCCCAGAAAGCCTTAACTTGCCTCTAGAATATCCCCTGGCAGGACAATGCTATTTGGCTGCAGAATTGAAATTCGCTTGCTATATTAGTCTGCAACAAAGCCACAGCAAAACCGGAGAATGTTACATTAGGCACCTCCCACACCTTGACAATTAAGAGCAGTCTGGAACTGGCCAAACACCTGGTCTCTGATGTCTTTCTTCCTTTTTGGCCTCACTCTGTAGTTCAAAGATTAGTTGGATGCTTCCAAAAGTCATGAAAAGTGGCGAAAGCCTGCGTGTGGCATTTAGGGGCCAAGCAATTCAGGGGAAGGTGTTCTTATCCCCATGTTATCAAAGCAGAGGAAAGTGTCCCCCACCCCACTCCGCCCCCGCAACTTCCCTGGTGGTCCACGTTAAGACTCCACACTCCCAGTGCGAGGGGCAAGGTTCAGTTCCTGGTCGAGGAGCTAAGATCCTGCATACTGCAAGCAGGATGGCCAAAAACATACAGAAGAAAATAGCCACCACCAACCCCCTTCATATACTAAGATAGCTTTTGCCAAATTGTATTTGAAGGGGAGCAGGCAGTGAGAACTGGAATGCTGTCCAAAACTAAAGCTGCTGCCTCGGCCTCTGTAGCCCCAGCACCCCCTGCCCCACAAGTGGCCCTTAGAGGCAGGCCGCAGAGCCCAGCTCAGCGGCTCTCAGACCCCAGGACAGTGGACAGCTGCCCCTTTTGAGGGACCCAGCCCCTCCTTCCCAGCACATCATGTTTTCTGAACCATGTTTTTCCCAGCATGTATGTGGATAAAACACTCATCTATCTCTAATGAGTAAGCTGAAGTTAATTTCGAACCGCTGGATTGTCTTTTTAACTTGACTCCTGTCAATTAGTAACGAAGCCTATAACCTGCCTTCCCTCCCTCCTGGTGTCCCCATTACCCAAGAAATCCATTGCCTCGAGTTAGGGACTGACCACCTATATAGCACCTGCAGAAATGCCCTTCATTGCCGTGGGGCATTCTCCTTCCAGGCCACCCCCGTGCTGCGGCCAGTAGTCCCCTAGCACGACGGCTGTGCCCCAGTCCCAGCGCCAGTCAACTCCTCCCCAGGCTGTTTGTGGGGGGTCCCCGGCAGGCATGGGAGTTAGGTTTCCTTTGGTTTTTGTTTGGGGCCTCTTTAGTCTTCCTAAAGCACAAGTCCTTGTAGACTCCTGTCGCCTCTTCTCCACACCAGTCTCAGACGATCTGGGTCTTGCCCACCGCCTCAGGAAGACCTTCACTGTACCTGAGCTTCTGATTTCTGCCACTGCAGCTGCCTTAGTGACACCAGGGGCTGGGGGGGTGTGGGGGTAGGGGGGCCAGTTTGCATCTCCCCCCTTTCCTGGTTAGACTCCCATGAACCACTTTCTTTCTGTTGGCAAGATATGCTTCCAGGTTGATTTTTGAGAACCATCACTTACACATTCCTAAATTTCTGTTTTGTTTGATTTTGGTTTCTTGGTTTGTTTTGTTGTTGTTGTTGTTGTTAATTTTCTGAAACTTCAAATGCTGCCCTGAAAATAATGTATTTTTGAGTTTGTGTTCTGAAGGCCTCTGTGCTGCTGGATTTGGGGGCGGGGGTGGGGGCAGGAGATAGGATCCTCCGGCACTGAGGTGTTTAAGATTTGCAACTAGCAATGCAATTTTTTCTAAATATGAGGATATTTACCTTTATTAAGAAATTATACTAAACAGTGGTGTCCTTGATCATTTTATGTTCTCATAAATTACTTTTGGTTCTGTTTTGATTCTGCGTGGTGGTAAACAAAGATCATTACAAACAAAAGCTGTAATTTTGTTATCTTTGATTCAATGGAATTTCTTTACTTAAAAAAAAAAATAAAAGACTAAAAATGTGACCTGGCTGTGCAGTCATTTGTAGTGGAGATGTTCTATCTGTGAATACAAGGATTCTTCTTGGGCTTGCCTGGTGGTTCAGTGGGCTAAGACTCAACCCTACCAATGCAGGGGGCCCAGGTTCAGTCCCTGGTCAGGGAACTAGCTCCCACACACTGCAACTAGAAGACCCTGCATGCTGCGACTAAGACCTGGCACAACCTAAGTGATTACTTAATTAAAATAAATTTTAAAAAAATAAAGGATTCTTTCCATGTCTTCACCAAAGCATGAGCTTGAAAGAAGTGGGCAAAATACCAAATTCTCATCACAATTGAGTTTAACCCAGCCTTGCAGATAGCAAAGAAATGACCAGCCCACAGGTGTCTTTACAAGCCCATTCTCTCTGGGAAGACAGCCAAGGCCTGGGAAGAGTGAGATAATCAACACTTTAAACACTCGCTCTATATAGTGAACCATGTAGACAGAATGTAAGAAGAGATGTCCAAGTGGTAGTTGTTACACATGAATCACAAGCTTTTCTAATAGTGTTCTTTGAAAAGACCAGGTGAACATGACCTAAATTAAGGTGATATTGGGTTGGTTGAGTAATAGTGGTGTTTTCTTCTTTATATCTGTCTGAATTGAAGCTAAGGGTCTCCCAGGGCCAAGTACTGGCCCAGCCAGGAGAGTTATGGTGGTCCATGCTCCCCCACCCCAAGGACCGTGCACTTAATCTTCTTCCTTCCTTGGTCTTGCAAAACCTTTGACAAACTAAGTAGGGAGAGGAGAGTTGGTTTTGGGGGACACACATCAGCAAGATCTAAGAATGCTCATGAACAGAGGATCCCGGCAGGTTACAGCCCATGCAACCCATAGGGTTGCAAAGAGCTGGACACAACTGAGCAAGTCATCAAGCTTCCCAGGAGAATCAGTCAGCAAGGAAGTTGCAAACCCTGCCTTGGAAGCTCTGATTGGTTATGTGCATTCCCCTAAGGATCTTGTTAAAATCCAGACTATGATCCAACAGATCTAGGGTAGGGGGGAACTAAGATTCTGCATCACTAGCAAGCTCCCAAGTGGAGCAGACATCCCCTCCTGGGACCACACTTTGAGCAGGAAGGCTCCCGGATATCCTGTGAGCTTCCCCTCCCTGTACTGCTAAGCTACCTCAACACCAGAGCCACACCCACAATGGAAAGTATTATAAAAGGTGGTCCAATTCACCCTGAAGGTGACTCCTCCCTGAGCTTTCCCAGATTAACTTAAGNTCTAGGGTAGGGGGGAACTAAGATTCTGCATCACTAGCAAGCTCCCAAGTGGAGCAGACATCCCCTCCTGGGACCACACTTTGAGCAGGAAGGCTCCCGGATATCCTGTGAGCTTCCCCTCCCTGTACTGCTAAGCTACCTCAACACCAGAGCCACACCCACAATGGAAAGTATTATAAAAGGTGGTCCAATTCACCCTGAAGGTGACTCCTCCCTGAGCTTTCCCAGATTAACTTAACACCCAGGCATCCCTCTTCCAGGAAGACTTTGCCAGGACACCCGGCAGCATTAGCCTCCTGCAGTATCCCTTAGGTAAACTTGAGACTGTAGGAAGTGGCTGGTCTTGCTCAGAGATTCTTTGAAGCTGATGGCCCATTTCGTTACTGAGACCTCCACCCACACCTTAACAAATGCTTCCATCTGCAAACAGTATTTCCCCAAAAGGCCACATGATGCGTCACTGTGACCTCCCGACTTTGCTGTTGTGCTGTGCTCAGCCACGTCCAACTCTTTGCGACCCTGTGGACTATAGCTCCCCAGGCTCCTCTGTCCACGGGATTCTCCAGGCAAGAATACTGAAGTGGGTTGCCATNCCCTGTGTAAGGAGTAGAACTTTCTGTGGCATTCTTCTGCTCACGGCCCTTCTGTGCCTCTGGCCTGCCCCTCCCCCCTCACAAAAGTCACGTTCATGTCCAGCCTCTCTGGCTGGAACAATGGTGCCGCTGTGTGAGCGGGGGCACTGCCCTGTGCACGCCGCACAGGCAGACCCTGTGGGCTCCTCAGCTCTCTCTGCCAGGCTGGAGGCACAGAGGGAGGGGCTTGCATTCGCCGTGCCCGCATTCTGTACTGCAGCAGGAGCCTTACCAGCATTTTCTGATCCAGTCCTTTCCAATGTGAAGTAGGGAGTAAATCCCCCCTCTTCACAGAACAGGGAACTCAGAATCCCGAGAGGTGAGGGGACCTGCCCACAGCCACACAGCTGGAAAAGAGTCAAGTCCTGGATCCTCTAAAGCCCTCTCATTATTCATCGCATAAGGCTGCGCTCTTCTCCAGAAGGGAGAGTGATACTGGTGTGACGGCCCAGGGGAGTCACACCTGCCCCCAGCTCCGGGGAAGGTGATGTGGCCTCCTCTTCTGGGAAGCAGCTTCTGGGAACAAGAGTCTGGTCATCGCCATTCTCTCTTGGTCAGTACTAATTCCCCTGGGCCAAGGAGGACCCCGGCGAATGGCCAGGCCTCAACCCCCCTGCTTTGAGAAGTGGAAAAACCCAGGTTAAGGGACATTCTACATCTTCCTTAAAATTACACAGTGGTAATGAGAGTCCCTCAACTAGTGTGGGCTGACCCACAAGGACTGGCAGTCACTTTGTTCTCTAAAAAGCTTCACAGAATTCTCTGGCGGTACAATCATTAAGACTCCACGCTTCCACTGCTGTGGGCCCTGGTTCAATCCCTAGTCAGGGAACTAAAGATCCTGCAAGCTGCATAGTGTAGCCAAAAAATAATAATAATAATTTAAAATAAATAATAATAGACATAGACATAGAGAACAGATATGGACACGGGGGAGAAGAGAGGGTGGGATGTTTGGAGAGAGTAACCTGGAAATATACATTACCATATGTAAAACAGATAGCCAGTGGGTATTTGCAGTTTGACTCAGGGAACTCAAACCAGGCTCTCTAAAGACCGAGAGGGGTGGGATGGGAAGGGAGGTGGGAGGGAGGTTCAAGAGGGAGGGGACATATGTATACCTATGGCTGATTCATGTTGATGTTTGGCAGAAACCAGCACAATTCTGCAAAGCATTTATCTTTCAATTAAAAATAAATTTTTAAATCTTTATTTAAAAAAAACTCCAGTTTTTCCAAGAGACATGCTCATTCATCCCATGAGAAAGGGTCTACCCTGTGGCAGTGGGGGAGGAGGAGGTGCCAGAGATGAAAGTAACGAGAAGTAGAAGAGTAAAGCCAACCAATATGTTGTTCAAAGAGTATTTTCAAATTAGTAGGTTTAACAATATGTAGCGGCTCAGTGGTAAAGAATCCACCTGCAATGCAGGAGTTGCAGGCAACTTGGGTTTGATACCTGGGTCAGGAAGATCCCCTGGAGTAGGAAATGGCAACCCTCTCCAGTATTATTGCCTGGAAAATTCCATGAACAGAGGAGCCTGGTACAAGTCCATGGGGTCGCAAAGAGTCGGACATGACTGAATACGCATGCAACACAACAATACATGGAAAAACCAATTGGTGCTTTCAGATGGCAGATTGGTTTTAATTCCCACCACTAAAGAAAAAGACACAAGTATTTGCTATGGACTGGATGTTTGTGTCTCCCACCAGGTCCTTACATTGAAGTCCCAACCCTCAATGTGTTCATATTAAAAGCCAGGTTTCTGACAGGTGATTAGATTTAGATCTGACCTTGCAGGGGGATCCTTGTCATGGGATTAAAGCCTTTATTTAGAAGAAGAAGAGACCCAGACCAAGCTCGCTCTCTCTCTCCATGAGAATACGTGGAGAAAGGCCTCAAGCACACAGTGAGAAATTGGCCATCTGCAAGCCGGGAAGAGCGTGCTCACCAGAGCTTGACCACGCTAGCCCCTTGATCTCAAGTTTTCAGCCTCCAGAACTGAGACAAAAAAATGTCTCTTGTTTAAGCCACTCAGTCTATCTTATCTTGTCATGACAGTGTTTATAGGAAGGAAGCCGTAGAAAGGGAGAGGTTAAAGATGAGTTTGAGCAAACTCTGGGAGATAGTGAAGGACAGGGAAGCCTGGTGTGCTGCAGTCCACGGGGTGGGAAAGAGACGGACACGACTGAGCAGCTGAACAACAACAGTGACCAACTTCAGAGACGGGGAAGTGACAGTGAGTGAGTTTCTTGATGAGAAGGTGGAAGAGAACAGGATTCAGTGCTCCAGCAGAAGTACTAGATACGGCCAGTTTGGTTGAGCACTCTCCCATCACTACAAGAAGCCAAAGAGAAGAATTTGTGCTGATGACAGTGAGTTTAAAGCTTTGGTATAAAGTTCAGGTCATCTGCTGAGAGTAAAGGAGGAGATAGGAAACTTTGAAATAATCTTCATGAAGAAAAAATGGTTAAACTTATTAGGGAAGATTGGCTGTGTTGAAGCCTTGAGATTAGTGACAATGGCTTTTTCTTTGTTTTCAAATTGAAGAATAGTTGATTTATAATGTATTAGTTTCAGGAGTAAAGCAAAGTGATTCATATATATATATATATTGCTGTTGTTTAGTCGTGAAGTCATGTCCAACTCTTTTGTGACCCCATGGACTGTAGCCCATCAAGCTCCTCTGTCCATGGGATTTCCCAGGCAAGAACACTGGAGTGGGTTGCCATTTCCTTCTTCAACGGATCTTCCCAACCCAAGGATTGAACTTGTGTCTCCTGTGTTGGCACTTTACCACTGAGCCACCACATAGGCCATATATAGGCCTATATATATATGTGTGTGTGTGTATATATATATTCTTTTCCAAATTCTTTTCCTTTGTAAGTTATTACAAAATGTTGAGCATATTCCCTGTGCTATTACAGTGGGTCCTTGGTGACTGGTTATTTTATGTATCGTAGGGTGTATATTAATCCCAAACTCCTTATTTATCCTCTCTCCCTCTTTCCCCTTTGGTAACTGTAAGTTTGTCTGTGGGTCTACTTCTGTTTTGTAAATAAGTTCATTTGAAACTTTTATTTTAAGATTCCACATATAAGTGATATCATATGATATTTGGTTTTGCCTGGCTTATTTAACTTGGTATGATAATCTCTCAATTCATCCATGTTGCTGCAAACGGCATTATTTCATCCTATTTATGGCTAATATTCCACTATATTAATACGTATGTACCACATCTTCTTTATCCATTCATCTGTTGATGGACATTTATTTTGCTTCCATGTCTTGGCTATCATAAATAGTGCTGCAATGATCATTTGGGTGCATGTATCATTTTGAATTATAGTTTTGTCTGGATGTACGCCCAGGAGTGGGATTGCTGGATTTTATGGTAACTCTATTTTATTTTTTTGCCACACTGCAAGGCTTGTAGGATCTTGGTTCCCTGATCAGAGATTGAACCTGTGCCCGTTGTATTGCAAGCTGAGTTCTTAACCACTAGACCACCAGAGGGGCTTCCCTGGTGGCTCAGTGGTAAAGAATCTGCCTGCAATTCAGGAGATAAGCTTTCAGTCCCTGGGTGAGAAAGATATCCTGGAGGAGAGCATGGCAACCTACTCAAGTATTCTTGCTGAGAAAAATTCCATGGACAGAGGAGTCTGGCTGGCTATGGTCCCTGCGGCTGCAGAGTTGGACACCGCTGAAGCAATGACACAAACATGAGATCACAAGGGAAGTCCTTAAGTCAAAATTCTCATTTTGAAATTTATTCATGGAAATAATTTAAAAACCTATTTTTCTAAGGATGTGTTCATAACTTTGCACCCATTTAACAAATATCTGAAGCACCCACTGTGTGCCACTTCTCCAGACACTGGGAATACAGTGAGCTGTTAAATCTCTGAACTTAAGTCCTTCTAAACCAGAATTTCTTCAGAATGAAGTCAGCTGGTTCTTCTTAATAATCCTTTGAACTTCCCAGATAGTAATATCTTTTTCCAACCTTGGCCATTTTTAAGTATACACTTCAGTAGTGTTAAGTACATTCACATTGTTGAGAAACAGATCTTCAGAACTTTTTCATCTTACAAAACTGAAACTCTACACCTATTAAACAACAGCTCCCAAATCCCCCCTCTCCCCAGCCCCTGGCAACCACCGTCTACTTTCTTTCTGTGTGTGTGTGCTGGACACCATGTGGTATCTTAGGTCCCCAACCAGGAACTGAACCCACATTCCCTGCAGTAGAAGCTCAGAGTCCCAACCACCAGACTGCCAGGGAAGCCCCTTCCATTCTAATTTCTCTTTCTTGGAGTTTGTCTCCTTTAGATACCTCATATGAGTGGAATCATACAGTGTTTGTCTTTTTGTGACTGGCTTATTTCACTTAACATGTCCTGTGGGTTCATCCCTGTTGTCGCATGTGATAGGGTTTCATTCCCTTTTTAAGGCTGAATAGTATTCCAGCTTATGGATATACCACATTCTGTTTATCCATTCATCTGTTGGTGGACATTTGGGTGTCCAAATGTTTTGGTGCACTGGCTTAGTTGCTCTGTGGCATGTGGGATCTTCCAGGATCAGTGATCAAACCCGTGTCTCCTGCATTATCAGGTGGATTCTTTACCACTGAACTACCAAGGAGGCTCCCTCTNGTTTATCCATTCATCTGTTGGTGGACATTTGGGTGTCCAAATGTTTTGGTGCACTGGCTTAGTTGCTCTGTGGCATGTGGGATCTTCCAGGATCAGTGATCAAACCCGTGTCTCCTGCATTATCAGGTGGATTCTTTACCACTGAACTACCAAGGAGGCTCCCTCTCTTTAAAAAAATAATTTTTTTTACATGCTACTTTGATTATTCCCTCAAGCAATGTCATCCTTAAACCCAGGCAACTGGAATGCTTGGGCATAGTGGTGCCTCAGTGGCCCCCTTCTTTGATGATGATGAGTCCAAGGAACTTGAAGGGTATATCCTCTGAAGCCCACATACCCTCCTTTAGACCATGCTTGGGGTACCCTCCCAAACATCTCCAAGCTCGATCTATACAAACTTCTTCCTAAGTTCACCCTTCCCGGAGTGGACCTGTTGGTGTGTGTAGCCCTGGGCCCAAAGGTAGTCAAGGATAGCCAAGGGCAGCTTTCAGGGAGAAACGTGGTGTGGATTTTCAGACTGAGTGTCCACGTGCAGGCACATGAAGGCCCTACACTGCAGGACTGAGTGGGAGATGACAGGGGGCCTCAGTTTGTACTTTTTCTCTGGAGCCCTGCAAATATCAGCAGCTGTAACATTATTACCCAAACATGAACCAGGTCTGAAGAACATGTGGTTCCAACGTTGCAAACCTGTTTTTAACTGGCTGTATTTTCTAGAATCAGTGTATGCCTAGCTGCCCAGTGTATGGAGTCTAGGCGGTTGAAGCAGATGGGTAAGATTTGTTGCTTAGTAAGGAAGTTTGCCGCTGGGTGGAAAACTGTCATGAGTCTAAGTCTGTTCTCGTCCTTTGCATACATAACACCCATGAGCACTAATAGGAAATACAGATGATACGTTCGTGCAAAAAGAGGAGGCAAGCCCCTCTAGTTCTCAATGCCAGTAGGTAAATACTTAAACAGGCAATGCAGCAAGCACACCTGAGAATGCAAAACATGGAAGCTGAAAACGAGCCTGTTTGAGCTACACAGACACACAAATTCATGGCTGCTGGCCCTTCCCCAGAAGCATCCTGGAAGGGTGGTTTTGTAGGGCGGACATGAAGTAAATTCTCTTCTTTGGAAAGCTAACAGAGTCCCCTCAGGAATAATCTTCCAACTTGGCTGCTGTGCTTTAGCCACGTGTGTTTGTGTGTTTAGTCGCTCAGTTGTGTCTCTTTGCACCTCCACAGACTGTAGCCTGCCAGATTCTTCTTTCCATGGGATTCTCCAGGCAAGAATACTGGCATGGGTTGCCATTCCCTTTTCCAGGGGATCTTCCCAACCCAGGAATCAAACCCAGGCCCCCTGCATTGTAGGTGAGTTCTTAACCGTTTGAGCTACCAGGGAAGCCCACTTTAGCCACACATCACAGCTCAACACTGGGCCAGGGATATGGTAGAAGTAATAAAGTGCTTACGAAGGGCCGTGAGCAAGTGAGTAGACAGCTGAGAGGCATTGTTCTCTTCCAGCAGCTATGTTTCTTCTAGAACTGGCCAAGTAGATTCATTCCACCCCTGGGGACTGGGAGTCAGTCTCCAGACTGAATACCCCCCGATCTTAGCATTCCTTCCAATGCCAGCCCATGGTCTCACACTTGGCAAGCCCAAGTCTGAAAGCCACATTATCACCCTCAAACTTGCATCCTTCCCTGTGTGTCAGTTCATTGGCAGTATCACTCACTTCCACCCCTGTCACTCAAGCCTGAATATTCCTCAACCCCTCCCACCTTTTCCCAAGCCTGGGCCACCACCACCTTTGTTCAGGACAATTTAGAGCCTCCTAAGGGGATCCTGACTTCAGTTTTCCTCACCTCCATCGTCTCTTTTGAATAATCTCTGCATCACTCACCTGCCAGAAATATCGTTCTGCAAAGTGAATACAATAATACCCTTCCCCTTGAGATGTTCCTCACTTGCTCCTGATGTGAAAAAGACTGCTTTTCCACTTCCATCCAAAGCACCTGCATCTCCTGAGCCAGCCAGGGGCTTGATTGCTTGTTGCCATCGGACCCTTTGCACAAGCTGACCCTTCAACCTAACACAGGCTCTCAAACCTCCCCTCCATTGCTCTTTGTTTAGTTGTTTATTTTACAAATATTTACTGCTTTGCCAGTGGTGGTGGCTTAGTTGCAAGTCTTGTCTGACTCTTGCAACTTCGTAGACTGTAGCTCAGGCTTTGTACTAAATGCTGAGGTTTTGCATGCCATAACCCCCCTAGCCACATGGGACTTACATTTTAGGGCTGTCAACTGAAAGAAAAATACACAACCTAAAAGTGAGTTAAGTTTTATCCAGGGACCTTACACAGAACGATAACCCAGGAAACAGCCTAGCCCTTAAGGGAGGCTATATATGAGATTTTTTTGCAGCTGGTGGATGGGTGGGAAATCCATCCATCAAACTGAACATCAAAAGATAACAGACCATACACGAAACCCCAGCCATTTCAAGTTAATGACTTAAATGCTCTTCTGTGTGGAGGAAGATGCAAGAATCTTGTTGGGTCGTTAAATCACGGCCAACTCTTTGCAACCCCATGAACTGCAGTACATCAGGCTTCCCCGTCTTTCAACATCTTCTAGAGTTTGCTCAAACTCATGTCTATTGAGTCAGAGATGCCATCCAACCATCTCATCCTCTGTTACCCCCTTTTTCTCTTGCCCTCAATCTTTCCCAGCATCAGGGTCTTTTCCAATGAATCGGTACTTTGCAACAGGTGGCCAAAGTATTGGAATTTCAGCTTCAGCCTCAGTCCTTCCAATGAATGCAAGAATCTAGGTTCTTTTAAATTATTCCTTAGTGAGAGGCGCACTTAAGCGCAGGCGGCGGAGAGGAGCCACCCCGCGTCTGAGGCCAGGGGCGGCGGCCAGGAGAACCAGCCCAACGTCCAAGGAGCTGTGGCTGCGCAGGCGCAGGAAGGCCTAGAAAAGCTATGCCACTGTTGAAAGTCAGGAAGGGCAGTGGTGTGGAGATACCACTCAATCAAGGTAAGGAGCAGCAGCTGCACTTTGCTGGAGCAGCCGTGAAGAGATACCCCACGCCCAAGGTAAGAGAAACCCAAGTAAGATGGTAGGTGTTGCAAGAGGGCATCAGAGGGCAGACACACTGAAACCATANCTTCTCGCTGTCCGAGAAGCCCGGGTGCTAAACCCGTGGCGTCTCCCTTCCGCGGTGCCTCACTAACCTCAGGGTCTCTTGACAAGGAGTCTGCTATCCGCACAGGGACTTAACAGCCACCTATCTGTGTGCTACTCAATTCTGGTTTTAGAACTAAGTTAGCAAATGTACCTGCTGGAATAGAAGGAGTTCAGCATCTTCCCTTTAGGGCTGGACGTCTCTTTTGGTTGGTATGCTTTTTCTGAATCCTACTACCACTCAGCCCCTAATAGAGGGGCTAATCGTAGGTAAGAGTCCCCAGTAATAGGTAAAAGCATGGGTTTTGGGGTCTGAAGTTGGACAGACTTAGGTTTCAGTTCTACTTCTGCAATTTACTAGCCTTCTAACCTTGGGCGACGTTCCTTAATTTCTCTGAATCCCAAAAGATCTTCATCTGAATTGAGAGTAGTAGCACCAGCCTCAGAGGACTGGTGTGAGGATCAATGTCATTTTTCCCACAAATATTTATTGGGCACCTATTATGAGTTAGGTACTGTGCTAAGTCTTGGAGATTCAGCGATAAACAAAACCAGAGATGGCCCCCTGCCCTCCTGGAGAGATGTAGTGGGAGATGTAGTTCTTAATCTAATAATAAGTGTAATGTTAAAAGGGTGGCGATGGCGAGAGATTACAGTTGCCTTGAAAGAATGTAATAGGGGAGTGTTTAGACTGAGCTTGTAAACGAATGTGGGATTGAACTGAGACCTGAAGGATTTTTAGGAATTAACAATAAAAAGATTGGTGAGCAGGGAATGAAACAAGGGGTATTTATTTTTATATAAGTTCCAGACAGAAAATCATGTGAAATTGCCTGTGGCAGAAGGAACTTGGGGGTTTGAAGGACTGAGCAGTTCAGTGTAGCTGGAATATAGAGTGATGAAAGGGAATTTAACATGGACCAGACCTTTATATCCTGATGTCAGGATTTTGAACTAATAATGGAAAGCCACCGAATAGTTTTTAAGATGAGGGTGAATCACAAATCTGGTTTGTGTTTCAAAGACATTTTAGCTGCTGGGTGGGGAATGAGTTAGGAAGCTGTATAGTAGTTCAGGTGAGAGATGATGGTGACTTTGGAGTAATGTGGCAGTAGTGGATCTCAGAAGTAGACTTGAGAGATTTTGGGGACACAGGACTTGGTAGTGGATGTGAAGGTTGAAGGTGAAGTGGTTAAGAATGTTGCCCAAGTTTCTTGTTTCAGCAGCTGAGTGGATGATGGTATAATTTAAAGAGATTGAAAACAGCAGGAAATACAGGAGGAGGTTTTCTTTCCACCAGTCTGCATTGCCCTCTTCTCGTAATACTCCCATAGCTACTCACCACTCACTAAATCCTATCTGCCTAATGTGCTTCCGTTTCACCCTTTCCTTTGCACTCTCCAGAGTCAGCCCCCAACACCAGCCTTTGTCACCACCACTAAAATAGCTCCTAGTAGCCTCTTAGCCTCTGCTCTTTTTCTTTATTCTCTCCCTAGTTTAATCTGTGCATTGATGCCATCTTTAGTTTCCTCAAACACTGTTTCAGTCTTGTCAGATTCTCTTTTACTCCAGAACTTTTTGTCACTATTACTTACAGAATAAGGTCTAACTTCCTTAATTCGACATTTAAGATCTTGCACAGTTTAGCCCACCCTTTTACTGGCCTTCCTTCTCACTGCTCCCCTAGTTGAACTCTCTACCTCAGGCTACGTACTCACTTTCCCCAAGTAAGTTTTTAGGATTCTCTTATGAATGCCTTTGACAGTACTTTCCTCCCCAGTAATGTACACCATGTGGTTCTGGTGACTATCTAAATTTAATCTTTAAATTCCAGTTCAAGATTTCCCTTGCTGGGAAGCCTGCTTGATGTTTGAGCACACATTTATTTGTTAGCCTTGTTAACTTCTCGTTTATTTTTATACCATTTAATTGGTATAAATGCATTTACAGTGCTGTTGCTTTATTCATTTATTGTGTGTGTGTAGATAATATATATTTGCAATACTGTTAAATGACAGCCTTTTTCTAGGTAGCATAATGGGTAGATACTAAAAAAAAAAAGAAAACGTGAACAATTGAATTATGAGATGACTTGATTAGACTGTAGCTTTTTAGTAAGGAAATTCCAGGGGATTCTCTAGATTCTTTGGTTTGGCTAAGAATCACCTACTCCTACAGTTGGTAGTCCTTAGCCTGTTGAATACCCATTGTGTACATAATATATTTGAAATACTCAGTTAACAAGTAGAGAAGGGAAAAAATCAAATTTGTTTACTTTTGGTAGTTTTATCCAGCTCTTGACATTTTTCCTTTTCAGTTCCTTGCTGTGTGCAACAATGGACCAGAAAATTTTATCTCTAGCAGCAGAAAAAACAGCAGATGGCCTACAGGAATTTCTTCAAACCGTGAAAGAAGATGATGTGAGTATTGGGAAGCAAGTTCTGCCAAAAGCAGATGCCAGGCATGATGACAGATGCAAGGGACATGTTAGAATTAATTCTGCCACTTCATCTGTCCCCTACTCTCCTTAGGAGACAAGGGTTTATTTGATAACAACTCATAGAGGTAAAGAAATGGGGGAGAGGAAGAGATATGGACTACTTAAGGGCACTTGTGTACATTTATACAACTATAATTTCTTGGGAACATACAGTTTAATGAAATCAACCCAATTTGAGATGGAGTGCTTAAACAGATCAGTTTTCATAAAAGAAAAAAAGTTAGCAGTTATACTTCAACAAAAATACCAGGCCCAGATAGTTTTGCAGGAGTCTTCTACCAAACCTTTAGAGATCAGGGGTAAGAGCTAGATAGTCCTAGTGCTACACAAGTTGTTTTAGAGCATATATATTACATAATGTATGTACATACATAAGGAAAGCTTCCAAGTGCTTTTTATAAAATATAACATTGATGCCCTAAACTTGATAAAGGCAACTTGAAGGGGCCTCCATTGGTGTAATGTGAACATCAAAGTAACCAAGTTCAGTTATGAATTATATACCACTGAAATAATAAATCTGTGAGTCCATATTGATAATAAAAATCAATAAACGGTGAGAAAGGTTCTTGCGTACCATAAAGTCAGAAAATTGTCATTTGGCAACAGTCATGATCAAGATTGGATCAGGCAGAAGCAGCAATGGATGCTAAATCCAGGGAGAAGTTTTTTGAACTTTTTATTTTGAACTGATTTTAGACTTACAGAAAAGTTGTAAAAATAGTAGACTTTCCATGTAGCTCTCTCTCCAGTGTTAACGTCTTACGTAATAATTTCAGTAAAATTTTATGAACCAGGAAGTTAATATTTATACAACACCTTTAGTGAGGCTAAAGACTATTTGAACCCTACCTGGTAGTTTTTTTCATTGATACCTGTTTTTTTTTTAATGTTCCAGAATCCCACTCAGGATCCTACACTGCACTTGTTATTTTCCCCTGATTTTTGCAGTCTGCAACTGCTCCTCAGTCTTTCTGTCTTTTGAGAACACTGAAGAGTTTTGATCCATTATTTTGCTGAATGTCTGATGTGTCTTTTGATTGGACTCAGGACATGCATCCTTAGCAGAAAGACCACAGAAAGGTCTCCATGCCTTTTCACTGTATGTCATATCATCGGGCTTGTGATGTGTCTTACCTGGTGATGCTGACTTTGAGAACCTGATTTCAGAGGTTGCTGCTGGGCTTTTTCATTATACAAGAGAAAGTTAGATGAGGAACACGATACTTGTATGGTCTTAAAGTTTCTTTCACAAACTGCATACTGGTTGCAAAGGGAGCGGAAAAGATAATTATAAAGTGGGAAAATTAGGCAACACATTTAACTGAGTGATCAGACTCATACTACCAGTAAAGGACAGATGGTATCATATGCCTCCAGGTGTGATACTCCAAGAAGGACACAATATCACTTTGTATTCTGGCCAAGAATGCATAAACTCAGTCTACTCATGAGGAAGCATCAGACAACAGAAAATGAATGTCCTGTCTTATAAAAATCTATTTCAACGGTGCCATTAACTTGGTAGTTCCAGTCTGTCCACTAAAAGAAAAAATTTTCAGCCTTCCAACATAGCAAGGATACTTAATCTTACTTGGGGCTTTTCTGGTGACTCAGATGGTAAAGAATCTGCCTGCAATGCAGGAGACCTGGGTTCCATCTCTGGGTGGGGAAGATGCCCTGGATATGGGAATGGCTAAAACACTAGTATTCTTGCCTAAGGGAATCCTGTGGACAGAAGAGCCTGGTGGGCTACAGTCCATGGGGTCGCAGAGTCGGACATGACTGAGTGACTAACACACACTTGGTTTACTTTTGCATTTTAAAATGCGGTAAAAAGGTAACTGAATAAGGTCAAAAACGAAGATCGCAGATCATTTAACTAGAGGGAGGAGGACGAAACAGGAGTAGAGGATAGGAGGAGTGGAAGAGAGCTAACGTTTGTTTAGAACCTGCTGTGCACTGGCCCTGTGCAGGGTCCTCCGCCTGTCATCTCATGTAATCCTTCTAACAGTGCTTTGAAGCAGGGAATGGACACACATAACAGCGGTTAAATAACCTGAGGTTGTAAAGCTAATATATGGCAAAGCGAGGATTCACATCTGGGTCTTCTGATTCTGGGGCCAATTTTTTTCCCCATATGCCATGTTGCCTTCTCTTAAAACTGAATTTTTTTCAAGAAGAGTCAGGGTTTCTCAGCCTTGGCACTGTGTATATTTTAGAGTGGCTAATTCTTTATTGAGTGAGGTTGTCCTATGCATTGCAGAATGTTTAATAGCATCCCTGGCATACATCCATTAGGTGACAGCACCCTTCCAGTTACAACAACTAAAAATGTCTCCAGACATTGCCCTGAATACCCTGCCTAGGGTGGGGGTGAGGGGGTTGCCCCTTTTGGGAACCTCTCTCTAAGGGTTATGTCAAGGGCTATTGGAGGTTCCAGGCGGAGCAGTCAGTTACTTCCTTAAGTATTTAAGGAGACAGATGAACTCCAGTCAGAAAGACCAGGCACATGTAGAAGATCAAATTCAGTGTTTTATCGGTTTTGGCCTCTATGATTGTCCTTTGTCTGGAAATTACCAACCTCATCTTCCCAGTTTTTGCTGGCTGCTGCTGGTTAATCGCTGAATGTTTGTGCTTTTTTTATCTTTACATTTTCTTCCTGGATCTTACATGTTCCCATTGACCTCTTTCCTCTCTGAGCTCTGCTTTGGCATATCCAGCTATCAATTTGACATTTCCACTTGGATGTCTTACAATAGTAGTTCTGAACCCCGCATCAGATCTGCTAAATCAGAAACTGCAAGTGGAGGTCTCTGTTTTAACAAGCTCTGTGGAAGATTTAGATGCTTGCTTAATCCCAAATTTTCACCATGTTAGTATATGGTGTCACCATCTACCCAGTTAGTTGCTTAAGCCAGAAATTTGAGTTCTTGATTTCTCTTTTTCCTTTTATCACCACAGCCATTTCACTTCTAAACCACAAGGAAATCTGTCTTTGTCTTAGTCCATTCAGGCTGCTGTAACAAAATACAGTAGACTGGGTGACTTATAACAACAATTATTTCTCATAGTTCTGGAGACCAAAAGTCCTGGATGATGGTTCTAGTATGGTCAAGTGAGCACCTTCTGGATTTCAGGCTTCACATTATACCTTCATATGGTAGAAGGAGCCTGGGAGCTCTGTGGGATCTCTCCTAAGGGCCCTAATCCCATTTGTGGGAGTTTCGTCCTTATACCTATTCACCTGGCAAAGTCTCCACCTCCAAATACCATTATAATGGGTCTGAAGAGTCCAACACGTGAATTTGCGGGGACATAAACAGTCAGACCACAGTAAAGTCCTCCTGATCAAGCTTTCAAATATATCTTCACTGTACCGATTTTCAAATTAAGATGGGGTTATATCCCAGTAAACCCATTTTAAGTTGAAAATATACATTGAAAAATATCGTAAATCGGAAATGCATTTAATACACCTACCAAACATCATAGCCTAACCTTACCTTAAATGTGCCAAGAATACTTAAATTAGGCTTCAGTTGGGTAAAATCATCCAACAGCCTGTTTTTTAATAAAGTCTTGAATATCTCATGTAATTTATTGAATACTGTTCTGAAAGTGAAATACTGAATAGTTGCGTGGGTGCATAATCGTTGTAAGTGTATTGGTTGTTTATCCTTGTGATCCCAAAGCTGATCACTAGCCCAGGAAAGGATAAAAATTTGAAATATAATATCTACTGAATGTATTACTTTTGTACCACTGTAAAGTTGAAAAATCATAAGTTGATCCATTATTTTAAGTTGGGGACCAGCTGTACTTCAGCTTACAAAGTACTACAAACTGCAGTAGCTACTTATTTTTACAGTTCTGAAGACTAGAAGCCCAGGATCACGGTGTTGGCATTGTTGGTTCCTACTAGGGCTGTGCTTATCTGTTTCACACCTCTCGCCTTGCTTCTGGTTGATTACTGAAAATCTTTGACGTTCCTGGCCTCATGTCACCCACCTGTGGTCTCTGCCTTCATCTTCACATAGGGTTCTTGATGTGTATGTGTTTCTGTCCCAAGTTTCCCATTCTTCTAAGACATTAGTCATACTGGATTACGGCCTACCCATATGACTTCACCTTAACTATTTATACCTACAGTGACCCTGTTTCCAAATAAAATCACATTCTGAGGTGCTGGGGATTAGAACTTAAACATGAATTTTGGAGGGGAACACAGTTCAACTCATGACTTCGCTGATGACGTCATTGTAGGCCATTATCTCTCTTGATCACTGTAGCGATCTCCTAGCACATTTCTGTTTCACTCTTAAACCCTTCCACAGCGTATTTTCTGCCACAGGAGGAAGACTGATTTTTGTTTTAAACATCTATCATGTCCCTTTCCTCTTTTCTCTTTAGTTACTTCTATTGCATTTTGACAAAAATCTGAACTTCCTACCATGGCCTGCAAGATTCTTCTGGTTCTCTTGAAACTCATCTTGTGCCACTCTTCCTTATTACTTTTCATCCAAATTGGTCTTCTAAATTTTTTTTTCAGGCCATCCAACTTGCCAAATGCCTTGCTCCTTCAGGACCTTTGCATGTAACAGTGCCTTCATCTGAAGTGTCTTTTCCTCCTGTCCATAACCAGCTTTTTCTCATCCTCCAATTCTCTGTATGGAAATGTCCTCCACCTCAGAGAAGCTTTCTTCCTGACTACCCTAGCAGAAGTTGCCTCCCTTTCCTCAGTTACTGTCTGTTTCAGTCTTTTCAACCGTTTCTTTTTCTGATTTTTTTCCTGTTACCCTTTTTCCTTCTGTCCTACTGTAAACTGAGTCAGACTGTGTCTGTCTTGTTCATTCTTGTATACCTAATGCTGAGGAAGAACATATTCAAAGAGTATATGTTGAATGAATGTATATCCCCAAGAACATAGCTCAGTACCTAGTGCTGATTAAATACTTAAATGTTTGTAGAAGGAACATATGAATAAATTTCGTCTTGATGGCCCAGTATCATCTTGCAATCCACCCTACTATAATGTGAATACATATGTGAATTTTGATGCCTGGAATTTCTGAAAGATATGATTCTGACAGATGAGCATTTTTCATATTGGGAGTTTAGGTCATTCAAATAGGAAAATTGTTGCCAGGCTTGTACCTTTTCCTTCCTTTGTAGCTGATTGACCTCCTTCAGAATCAGGCAGTGAAAGGAAAAACTGCTGGAGCACTGCTGAAAGCCATCTTCAAAGGTAATAATAATGCCACTTCTCTCTCTGGGTTCACTGGTGTGTTTGTTTCCTTTTGGCTCCTATTGCTACTTTTCATATTGCTTGAAGCCCCACTGAAACTTTTCTGTTTTGGGGATTTTATAGAATCAATAGCACTATCTTGTGGACTTAAATAATTTTTTAAGACAGGTAGAAGTGGCTATCTGAGATTGTATTGCTAGTTTTGGAACCTGTAAAGGATGTACTTCATAAAATACGGTTTCGTTTACTTGGTGCTTTTAAGCTTGTGGAGAATGGCAATGTTTAATACCTAATCTGTATTTAATAAGAGGCTAGGGAGCTCTGAGTTAACAAAATGGAATATCTTAGTTGACTTATTTAGAGATGCTTAATTCCCAGTGGGGGATATTTGTTTCCATATCTTGAACAAGGGCCAGTTTTATATTGTTGCAGATTGTAACTCACAATCATTTTACAAATTGTAGTAGAATAAAATTCTATAAGCACAAATTAAAAGTGGCCTTAGACAGTGGCACCCCACTCCAGTGTTCTTGCGTGGAGAATCCCAGGGACGTCAGAGCCTGGTAGACTGCTGTCTATGGGGTCACACAGAGTCGGTCACGACTGAAGCGACTTAGCAGCAGTAGCAGCAGACTCTTAGCAGGTTATTTTAACTTGGTTTATTTTTCTTACCCCCTCAAGTAGTTGGGTCTTGGCTTGCAAGGGTTCAAAAACACATATTTAAAATTTGGAAACTTGTTAAATGACTGTTTTGTAGAAATATCAGAGACCAGGAAGTAACGGAGAGTCAGGAGCTGCTGCCTATGTATACTAAGTGAAAGTTATAAGAGTAAAACTGGGAACAGATTATCATGGCTCCCACTTATGTAACTAACCTTATTTTTACCTTATTTAAAATCATAGATTTGGAAATCCGAGTTTCAGAGTAGCATGAATTATTGAATATTTATGGAAACTGCCTCAACTATTTTACTCCTGTTAAATCAGTGCTGTGAAGGACCAATAGTTAACTAATGATGATGTTTTAAAAAATTGAGATATAATCCATGCACTAAAAAATTCACCCTTTTAAAGTATACATTATTTTATTGAGATGTAATTGACATCATAAAATTCACCACTTACAATACCAATTCAGTGGCTTTTACTGTATTCACCAAGATGCACACCTGTCACAATTTTCAAGTATTTTTATTATCCCTGAAAGAAATTTTACATTCCTTAGCTGTCACCTCCTAAATTCCTGATCCACTCCAGCCCTAAGAAACCACTTACCTGCTTTCTGTCTATAGATTTGCCTATTCTGGATATTTCATAAAAGTGAATCATACTATATGTGTCCTTTGTGACTGGCTTCTTTTACTTCTTGTAAGGTTACTAAGATTCATCCATGTTGTAACCTGTATCAGTATTTCATTTCTTTTTATTTGTTGAATAATATTACATTATCTGAGTAGATCATACTTTTCCACTCATGAATGGGTGGACATTTAGGTTATCTACACTTTTTAGCAATTACGAATACTACTACAAGTTTTTGTGTAAACACATTTTCATTTCTGTTTGGTAAATATTTAAAGAGTAGAATTGCTAGGTCATATTGGACACAAGTGAAGTGACTTAGCAGCAGCAGCAGCGTGGTGACTCTTTGTTTAAGTGTTTGAGGACTGATGAGCTGTTTTCCAAAGCTGCTACATCATGTTTCCATCAGTATTGAATAAGGATTCCCATTTCCCACATCCTCTGTCAAAACTTGTTATTGTCTTTTTCATTCTAGCCACTCTGGTGAGTATGAAGGGGTGTCTTAATTGTGGGTTTGATTTGCATTTTGCTAATGATATTGAATATCTATTCTTGTGCTTACTGACCATTTGTATGTCTTTGGAGAAATGTGTATTCAAATTATTTGACCTTTTAAAAATTGGATTGTCTTTTTATTACTGAGTTGTAATATTTAAATATTCTAGATACAAGTCCCTTATTAGATGTATGAATCACAAAGTTTTTCTTCCATTTTAGGTTCTTTTCATTTTTTTAATGGTATCTTTTGACGCACCAAGTTTTAAATTTTGATGTCTACTTAATTTTTTGTAGCTTGCGCTTTTGGTTTTATCTAAAAGATCATTGCTTAATCCAAAGTTACAAAGATTTATACCTTTTCAAGATTTCTTGTGTTTTCTTTTCAAGATTATAATCTTAGCTTTTACATTTATAACTTTGATCCATTTTTGAGTTAATTTTTGTATATGATGTGAGGTAGGAGTCCAGCTTCATTTTTCCTCATTTTTTTCCTTCTTTTTAAAAAGTATTTATTTATTTATCTGGCTGTGCTATGTCTTAGTTGCAGCATGTGGGATCTAGTTCCATTGAACCTAGGCCGCCTGCATTGGGAGCACAGAGTCTTAGCCACTGGACAACCAGGGAAATCTCTTTTCCCATTTTCAGTAGTACCTTTATTGAGAATCAATTGCCCATAAATGCGAGGGTTTATTTTTGGACTCATAGTTGTATTCCCTTGATCTACATGTTTCTCCTTGTGTCACCACCACACTGTCTTGATTAGAATAGCTTTGTGGTAAGCTTTAAAATTGCGAAGTGTAAGTCCTCCACTGTTTTCTTTTTTAGGATTAGTTTGTATATTCTGGGTCCCATGAGTTCTCATATGAATTTTAAGATTAGCTTGTCAATTTCTGCAAAAATGGAAACTTTGTTTTTGGTAGGGATTATGTTGAATCTATCTATGGAAAGTATTGGCTATCTTTATATGTCTTCCATTAATAAATATGGTATATCTTTCCATTTACTTGGTCCTTTTTCATTTCTTTCAACAAGATTTTGTACTTTTCAGAGTACAGGTGTTGCACTACTTTTATTAAATTTTTTCTGAAGCATTCTTTGAGTGTGATTGTAAATGAGATTCTTTTCTTAGTCTTCTCATTGTTCAGTGCTAGTGTATAGAAACACAGTAGATGAGTATATTGATCTCATATCTTGCAGCCTTTCTGTACTTGTTTATTCTAGTAGTTTCTTTTTTGTGGATCTCTTATAAACAAAATTATGTCATCTTCAAATATGTGTAACTTTACTTCTTTCTCAGTCTAGATGCCTTTTATTTTTCTAACCCAGTTAACCTCAGTTGGAACCTCCAGTACAACATTGACTAGAAATGCTGAGAGTGAACATCCTTTTTTTTTTTTTTCCTGACTTCAGGGGGAAATCTTTCAGTTTTTTATTAGTAAGTATGTTGTTAGCTGTGGGTTTTTCATGGATGCCCTTTATCAGGTTAAGGAGTTTTCCTTCTATTCCTAGTTTGTTGAGTGTTTTTTTTTTTTAATCATGAAACAGTACTGAAATTTTCCAGTGCTTTCTCTGTATCTGCTGAGGTGATCGTGTGACTTTTATCCTGTATTCTGTTTATGTGGTATATGAAATTGATTTTCATACATTGAACCAGTATTGTGTTACTGGGTTAAATCCAGTTTGGTTAGAGAGTACAGTCTTTGTTTTATGTTGCTGAATTTAGTGTGCTAATATTTTGTTGAGGATTTTTGCATCTGTAGTCACAAGGAATATCGTTCATAGTTTTCTTCGAATGTCTTTGTCTGGTTTTGGTATAAAGGTAATGCTGACCTCATAGACTAAGTTTGGAAATGTTACCTTCTCTTCTGTTTTTTTGGAAGAGTTGCTGTTAATTCTTTAAATGTTTGATGAATTCACCAGTAAAGCCATTTGGTTCTGGACTTTTCTTTGTAGAAGAGGTTTTATTGCTAATTCAGTCTCTCTTTATAAGTCTGTTCTAGTTTTCTATTATCTTAGTCAATTTTGATAACTTTGTGTCTTTATAGCAGTTTATTCATTTCATATGTTGTTTATTCTATTACTTTATTTTTTTTTTATTTCTGCAAGATTAGTAGTAATGCCATTCTCATTCCTGATTTTAGTAATTTGATTCTTCTCCCTTTCTTTCTTGGTGAATCTGAAGATTTTCAATTTTGTTTATTTTTTTCAAAGAAAAAGATTTGATTTCCTTGATTTTTATTATTCTTCTATTCTTTCATTTATGTCTGCTTTTATTTTTATATTCTTTTCATCTCTTTATAATTGAGAGGGTTTGAGTTTAGTTTCATCTCTTTATAATTCCTTATGATAGAAGTTTGGGTTATTGATTTGAGATCTTTTTTAATGTAGGTATTTACAACTATAGGTTTCGTTTTAAGCTCTACTTTAGCTGTAGCCAATAACTTTTGGAATGTGTTTTTTTTTTTTTCCCATTCATCTCAAGGTATTTTTCTCTCTTTTCCTGCTGACTTCACTCAGTGATGATGTTTTGAAGTAAAGTATGTTACTTAATTTAGGTTACTGGATCCCAGAAAAGCTTTAAGAAATATTAGAAGGTGTTCCTTCTTTTGCACTGTAAAATTGTTTTAGAAATTAATGGCATGGATGGAAGTGTACAGAAAAGGTGGTATTTCAGTTTTCTGTCTAAATTAAGACTTTTTCAAAGCTCCTAAATATTGCTGTTTTAAGTACCATAGTAAGTATTTTGATAATTCTGTTTCTATATTCAACTGCAAAGCTGTTTGTTATTCCTGTTTGCCCTTCAACCTTGTAAGACTTCTTCCTTTTTTCTTTCTTTGTTTCTGTACTACCTGTTTAAAACGATAAGGTTTACCCTGTTCTGAGGAAGCTGGAGCTCTTAAGAGACTTAAGATATACAATTGTTGTATCCAGTTGTTGGAATCAGGGGATTTACAGAAAGAAGTAGCATCTGAAATCATAGGATTGCTAATGCTGGAGGTGAGATGGAAAACAAAAACTTTTTTGGTTTTGATTGGATTTGGAGTGGGGTTGGTAATTTGTTGAGGGAGGAAAAATGTAAATGTCCCAAACCCACCATAGTTCCTACTTGCAAGTAAGAACTACCATTTTAAAACAGCCGATGAACGAGCCATAAACCACCTAGATGTTTATGTTGTGTTTCCAGTATCATGTCTCTTTCAAGAGCTGGAATATTTAAGAACGTCAGGGAACTGAGAGAAGATCCTGACCTTTTGAAATCCTTTACCAGAGCAGAATGATTCCTGAATCACTTTTATAACCAATTTTGGGCTTCAGTGCCAGTTCTGTCAACTCAGCAAAAGACTGATTTTTGGAAAGAGGTATCAAACATCTAGATATCTGCTGAATGTTTTTTTAATCCCATGAACTTTTAGGTTCACCGTTTTCCAGGACAGTTATTGGTTGAATTAGCCAATGAGTTTGTTAGTGCTGTCAATGAAGGCAAGCTAACAAATGGAAAATCTTTGGAGCTGTTGCCCATCATTCTCACTGCCCTTGGTACCAAAAAGGAAAATCTGACTTATGGAAAAGGTAATTTTTCTTCCAATTTTAGTGGCTTTTTCTCTCTTCACTTAATTGGATTTATTCTTCAGTGTATTTTGCATTTCTAGGTGAACTAAGTGGGGAAGAATGTAAGAAGCAGTTGATTAACACCCTCTGTTCTGGCAGGTAAGTCCTTAATAATATGAAGAACTTTTCTCAGGACTACAAGTCACCACAAAAATGAATACCATTACTTTGAGAATTTATATCACTGAAGTTTTAGTCCATTTTTTTGTTTATGATTTACCACTATAAAACCATTTAGTCTGTGATCAGTTTTTGAGAGAGGTTATTTTCTGTATTCTTTGTTCTAACATTATACATATAATCTCTACTTATTTAACTGTCCATCTTAACACAGCAATTTAGCCCTATAGTATTATTTGGAGTCCCAGGGTCTTCAAGGCTAGAAAGTCACCTTGGCACTATCTTTTTTGGGGGGCAGNGGGTTTTTCATGGATGCCCTTTATCAGGTTAAGGAGTTTTCCTTCTATTCCTAGTTTGTTGAGTGTTTTTTTTTTTTAATCATGAAACAGTACTGAAATTTTCCAGTGCTTTCTCTGTATCTGCTGAGGTGATCGTGTGACTTTTATCCTGTATTCTGTTTATGTGGTATATGAAATTGATTTTCATACATTGAACCAGTATTGTGTTACTGGGTTAAATCCAGTTTGGTTAGAGAGTACAGTCTTTGTTTTATGTTGCTGAATTTAGTGTGCTAATATTTTGTTGAGGATTTTTGCATCTGTAGTCACAAGGAATATCGTTCATAGTTTTCTTCGAATGTCTTTGTCTGGTTTTGGTATAAAGGTAATGCTGACCTCATAGACTAAGTTTGGAAATGTTACCTTCTCTTCTGTTTTTTTGGAAGAGTTGCTGTTAATTCTTTAAATGTTTGATGAATTCACCAGTAAAGCCATTTGGTTCTGGACTTTTCTTTGTAGAAGAGGTTTTATTGCTAATTCAGTCTCTCTTTATAAGTCTGTTCTAGTTTTCTATTATCTTAGTCAATTTTGATAACTTTGTGTCTTTATAGCAGTTTATTCATTTCATATGTTGTTTATTCTATTACTTTATTTTTTTTTTATTTCTGCAAGATTAGTAGTAATGCCATTCTCATTCCTGATTTTAGTAATTTGATTCTTCTCCCTTTCTTTCTTGGTGAATCTGAAGATTTTCAATTTTGTTTATTTTTTTCAAAGAAAAAGATTTGATTTCCTTGATTTTTATTATTCTTCTATTCTTTCATTTATGTCTGCTTTTATTTTTATATTCTTTTCATCTCTTTATAATTGAGAGGGTTTGAGTTTAGTTTCATCTCTTTATAATTCCTTATGATAGAAGTTTGGGTTATTGATTTGAGATCTTTTTTAATGTAGGTATTTACAACTATAGGTTTCGTTTTAAGCTCTACTTTAGCTGTAGCCAATAACTTTTGGAATGTGTTTTTTTTTTTTTCCCATTCATCTCAAGGTATTTTTCTCTCTTTTCCTGCTGACTTCACTCAGTGATGATGTTTTGAAGTAAAGTATGTTACTTAATTTAGGTTACTGGATCCCAGAAAAGCTTTAAGAAATATTAGAAGGTGTTCCTTCTTTTGCACTGTAAAATTGTTTTAGAAATTAATGGCATGGATGGAAGTGTACAGAAAAGGTGGTATTTCAGTTTTCTGTCTAAATTAAGACTTTTTCAAAGCTCCTAAATATTGCTGTTTTAAGTACCATAGTAAGTATTTTGATAATTCTGTTTCTATATTCAACTGCAAAGCTGTTTGTTATTCCTGTTTGCCCTTCAACCTTGTAAGACTTCTTCCTTTTTTCTTTCTTTGTTTCTGTACTACCTGTTTAAAACGATAAGGTTTACCCTGTTCTGAGGAAGCTGGAGCTCTTAAGAGACTTAAGATATACAATTGTTGTATCCAGTTGTTGGAATCAGGGGATTTACAGAAAGAAGTAGCATCTGAAATCATAGGATTGCTAATGCTGGAGGTGAGATGGAAAACAAAAACTTTTTTGGTTTTGATTGGATTTGGAGTGGGGTTGGTAATTTGTTGAGGGAGGAAAAATGTAAATGTCCCAAACCCACCATAGTTCCTACTTGCAAGTAAGAACTACCATTTTAAAACAGCCGATGAACGAGCCATAAACCACCTAGATGTTTATGTTGTGTTTCCAGTATCATGTCTCTTTCAAGAGCTGGAATATTTAAGAACGTCAGGGAACTGAGAGAAGATCCTGACCTTTTGAAATCCTTTACCAGAGCAGAATGATTCCTGAATCACTTTTATAACCAATTTTGGGCTTCAGTGCCAGTTCTGTCAACTCAGCAAAAGACTGATTTTTGGAAAGAGGTATCAAACATCTAGATATCTGCTGAATGTTTTTTTAATCCCATGAACTTTTAGGTTCACCGTTTTCCAGGACAGTTATTGGTTGAATTAGCCAATGAGTTTGTTAGTGCTGTCAATGAAGGCAAGCTAACAAATGGAAAATCTTTGGAGCTGTTGCCCATCATTCTCACTGCCCTTGGTACCAAAAAGGAAAATCTGACTTATGGAAAAGGTAATTTTTCTTCCAATTTTAGTGGCTTTTTCTCTCTTCACTTAATTGGATTTATTCTTCAGTGTATTTTGCATTTCTAGGTGAACTAAGTGGGGAAGAATGTAAGAAGCAGTTGATTAACACCCTCTGTTCTGGCAGGTAAGTCCTTAATAATATGAAGAACTTTTCTCAGGACTACAAGTCACCACAAAAATGAATACCATTACTTTGAGAATTTATATCACTGAAGTTTTAGTCCATTTTTTTGTTTATGATTTACCACTATAAAACCATTTAGTCTGTGATCAGTTTTTGAGAGAGGTTATTTTCTGTATTCTTTGTTCTAACATTATACATATAATCTCTACTTATTTAACTGTCCATCTTAACACAGCAATTTAGCCCTATAGTATTATTTGGAGTCCCAGGGTCTTCAAGGCTAGAAAGTCACCTTGGCACTATCTTTTTTGGGGGGCAGAGGGGATATATAAGTGATATTAAAACCTGATATTTGTATCTTTAAACCTGAAATACGAGTGTCTACACTAAGGAAAAACTGCATTGTATAGGAAAGTCTTCATACATGAACATTTCAATACAGAAATTTGTGACTAACTTAAGGATACAATAATAAAGATAAGTAAGTTGTGGTATGTAAACTATGAAAGAGCCACTCCATGTAATTTATACCCATTAAAAATGAAATATATAAAGACATATAGTGAAGATGAAAGATCTTTGTGTATATATGTATATATATATAGTAAATCCTTAATATGTATTTTTATATATATATATATAGTCTGAAATGAATAGAATACTAAGTTACATAATACTGTGATTATACTTCAGTATATTGAAAGGAACTAAATTATCCAAACCAGAGATAACTGCTTTCATGGTTCATAAGGTCTCTTACAGAAATAATTTTAAGCATGTATCAGCTTATGTGTGTTTATTCATTTATTAGTTCTTAATTACACAAAAGTTTATTGATTCCACATTGTAATATACCTTTTTCATTTAACGCATATGTTCATGTCAGCATAGACTACTTTACATCATTCTTTTTAATAGTTCTATAGTATTCTAATATTTGGCTAATCTCTAATTTAGATTATTTAGTTTTTTCCAATAAATAATATTGGCTATTTGGGTTTTTGCTATTATAAAAGATGTTGCAGTTAACATTCTTTTGTGTCTGGGTAACCTTTTATAAGCATGTACATGGGATATATTCCTAATGTAAGCTGAGTGGCTCTTTGGTTACGTGCATGTTTAAAGTCGATAAGTAGTATTGCCAACTTGTCTTCCCAGAAGGATTATATCAGTGTATGTTCCACAAAATAGTATGTCAGGTGTTTGTTTACCAAAATCTCACCAGCATTGTGTATCATCAAGCTTTGATTGTGCCAGTCTGGTAGGTTAAAAGCTGTTTTTCATTGTTTTAAATGTCATTTATTTGATATTATTTCCCAGTGGCAGCAAATCAAACTTGAAATGGCCCTAATTCTTTTCTTCCTTGCTAATTTTACAAAGTAACATGTAAATAAGTTAAAACAACATAAACTTTTCTTTTTCATTTTTAATCAGATGGGATCATCAGTATGTAATCCGACTCACCTCTATGTTCAAGTAAGTATTATCATTCCTTTCTTTTTTAATCCTGCTGTGAGAACTTACCTGCTAGAAACTGAAATGTAGTAAGCTCAAATACCACTGTTCCTGAGTAAGAGTATTGATACCTCTGTTTTCTGTTACAGGATTTCCCCCCCACCCTTTTTGCTTTAATTTCTTATTTAAAGTATAACTTTATGTTTTTTTTCCAAGATCACTTTGCTGAGGTAAGGTTATTGATTTCCTTTAAGGTTCTCCATTAGAGAAAAATCAAAAGAGGCAATTAACAATATTCTGATATCTCCCAAATTAGTCTCTAACCTTTAGAATCTTTGATCCACAGGGCTGTCCCTCTGACTACAGAAGAGGTGGAATTTGTGGTGGAAAAAGTGTTGAAGGTGTTCTCCAAATTGAATCTTCAAGAAATACCACCCTTAGTCTATCAGCTTCTGGTTCTCTCCTCAAAGGTATAAATAAAATATTTTTTTAAACTCTGATGTGCAGGGGTCCATCCCCAATGGATCCAGGGTGATTCGAAGGGGAGACGGATAGGCAAGGAAAAACTTACTTATTTAGAAATATAAGATTAGATTAGGAAATAATAATATAGCAGGAAAATTAAGTGGAGAGAAGAGGCTGAATAACTTGGTTTACATGGAAAGCCAATAAAACCTCGAGACAAGAGGTTTGCACCATCTACGTTGGGCCACCAGCGTCCACTTGAATATCTGAGGGTGCCCCACCTTGGGCTCCCTTTCACGTGGATCTTAGAAGCCAGGACAAATAAGTAGACATGGTGAGCCTCCACGCCCCAGATGGGAATTCAGCCAGAAATTAGAGTAAAGGGAGAGAGAGAAAGAGGCACGGGGAAACCAGTCCTCCCAATGACTGGCTCCGGCCCCTATTGTCCTTCAAGGCCTTTTATACCTTTTTTGATTGTACATAGAGATCGAGGGTAATACAAATTTATGCAGTGTTAGCAGCCCAAACTCTTATCAAAAACCAGGCTTTTTTCTCTGCATACCTAGTTGTATACACAAGTCTTAGGTGATTTACATCATCTTCAGGCCAAAAGGGCATTAACATTTTATGGCTCTTTTCTGATAAGGGTTTGTTAACCAGAAGACTTATTTGTGTTGTTAACATCAAAACTACTATATATCTTTTTCCATATCCCTTTTACATTGATTAACATCCTCCCAGGTGCCCAAAAGAAGAAGAGTAAGGAGATCTGGCAGCAATCATTGAATCAACAGTGAAATCCTGTCACCAGTGTTTTTTGCTCTTAAAAAGTAGCTTTAAGATACTTTAAGCTTTGTGCCCCTCACAGTTGGGGGCTGTAAGCAATTCACAAGCTGCAAAAGTTCCGAGGAACCTGTTAGGCAAATGAGAGCATTTAAGTTAGAGCGTTATCAGAGGGGGTTGAGCTGAAACACTCCTTTCAAATGCAGAAGACTAAAGCCCTGAATTAACTTTTTCCAGAGAATGTCAGAAGAATTAGAAAAAAGCACAATGTCAGGCAGATTCTTATTTTCTAGGTACATGCTCAGGAAATGCCAGGGAGAAACTCCGAGACTCGAATCATCCTTGCCCATCGAGTCTGCCACATGACTATGTCATGGGTGGGAATCCTCACGCTGGCTCCTGGCAGCAGGCATATTCGGGTTTCCTTATTTTTGGGGGTGTAGATGCTCAGGGAAACTCAGGGGGAATCTCTGAAATCTGAATCGCCTTGCCCATCGGATTTCTGCCACGTGACCGTTTCACGGGTAGGATTCCCACGCTGGCTCCCGGCACTGGTGTAATGACCAATTAGCACCATTCAGCTTATTCATACTCTTTATTTTATGTACTAGGACATAGAAACTTTCATTTCACGTATGACAATTTGGTCTACTAAAAATGTCATGGTCCTCAGCCAGAATGAATGTGTATTATCTCTGGTCTCGTGTGTGTGGTAGGAAAAGGGATGAAGAGCTCTGAAAGGGTGGATTGTAGGCCCCTTAGAGTCTGATATTAAGATGTATTTCAAACTCAGTTTCAGAAAGTGTCTTTATGAGTGTTCTGTAAATTATTAGTGTGAGTCTAGCTTATAGTTTCTTTAAATTCATACTTGAAAATTCTTTAGGCTGAAAAGTACTTTAACTTCCCCTTATTTATTTTGTTTTATTCTTTTTCAGGGAAGCCGGAAGAGAGTCTTGGCAGGAATCATAGCTTTCTTCAACAAGCTAGATCAGCAACACAATGAGGAACAACGTGGTGATGAGTGAGTCAAAGAATATAGAGATAAAATCATTTTTCCAAATTCATCATCTAATTATCTAACTCTTCAGTCCCTACTTTCCCCTCAGTATAGAATTTCCCTAGTCCCTTAGCTGCTCAGTAATAAAATTTAAAAATAGTGTAGTCTCCTCAACTCTTTTATTTTAATCTTTCCTGGAAAACAGCAATAATGACTCTGTAGTTACAGACTTCAAAGGCATTTATTAAGTGTTTATTCTGTGCCAGAAGCTATTAGACCTGGGACAGTGATGAACCAGTCAAAGTTCCTGCTCTCATGGAGAAATTTTAATGAGAAGAGAAAAGAAAAGAAATGACAAGAAAAGTATTAGAGTGGAAAGGGGTATGCGTATGTTTCAAGTGGATGGTGTGACAGTGACAGCGTAGCTACCTTAGGTTGGGTGGTCAGGGAGACCTCTGAGAAGGTGCTGTGTTACCTGAAGCCTGAAGGATAAGAGCTGTAATATGTAGCTCAAGGAAAAGAACTTTCTCAGTGGAACAGTTTGTCCAAAGTCAGGACACAGCATGGTATGGCTGGAAAAGAGTTTTTGAAGCAGATATTTGTAGAATGCTTGCTGTATGCCAAGTACTGTTCTTAGCACTTTAAACTTCATAGCAACTCCATTTTGTCTCTATTTTATGCATGGAGAAACCAAGGCACAGAGAAATTAAGGGATTTCCTGAGGTTATATAGCCATAAATTGGTGGAGCTGCGATTTGAATGCAAGCAATTTGTCTGCAGCATTTGTGCTTTTAATCCAGTCTCAGTCTACTAACCTGGAATAACTTTTAAGTTATTTTACTTGAGCAGTTGATGAGAAGTTGTTGTATACTGAGTTAGGAAAGACTGACAGAACAAGCAGGTTTAGAGGAGAGTAAGCCCAGTTTTTTACCTTGTAAGTTTGAGATATGTATTAGTATCTTATATGAAGGTGCTGAGCAGGCAGTCTGCAGTTTCAGGGAGAGGCTGGGACAGAGATACAGATTGGAAGGAACTGAAGCCTGCAGGCTCTTTAGGGTCCCTGGGGAAGTTGTGAAAAGAGAAAAGGAACCCAAGATTGAACTTTCAGAGGCATTCCACCACTTGAAGGATGAACCAGCACAAATAGTTTGAGGCCAGTGACAGTGCCCAGGAACTAAGAGAAGAATATGTTTCCAGAAAGAAAGGGGTCAACTGTGTCAGATCTACTGAGGCTTTAATTAGGATGAGACTTGATTATTGATTTTGACAATGTAGAGGTCATTTGTAGCCCTTGGAAGGATAATCAAATAGCATTGGAAGGGAGGTTAGGGAGGGCACGGAAGCCTAATTGAGTTGGATTTAACTGGGGAGAGGTAAACAAGTGGAAATAATGACCATAGACAGTTCATTCAAGAAGTTTCATGAAAAGGAGCAGAGAATAAGACAGTAGATTTTGTACTTTGTGCCTGCCTCCAGTGATCCTGTTAGTTCAGCCTGAGTTTTTCTATTCGTTCATGTGAGCAAATGCACCGTTGTTTCTTAGTCAAGCTATAGCTCAAACCTTTCTGTTGAATCTTTTAGGTACTTGGATCTTGTTACTGTACCATTGGATGAACTTCGTCACGTGGAAGGCACCATTATTCTACACATTGTGTTTGCCATCAAGTTGGATTTTGAGCTAGGCAGAGAACTCCTGAAACACTTAAAGGTAGTAACCAGACTCTTAAGCTGATCCAGGATCTCTTTAGGAAACAAGGACGTTTGAACTCAAGCCTCTTTTTATGCCGTTTAATGACTGGAAACCAATACATAGAAATACTATAGAATGACCCGGGGTCTAGAGGGTCTCTTTTTTAACTTTGAAAGTGGAAGATACATGATACCACTACATTTTTAAGCAAGTCCCTTTTTAAAACCAAACCTTAAGTGTTCTAGTGTTTTTTTGTTTGTTTTTTTAAAGATGAAGACTATTCTGTAGGAAACTCAAAATTTAGCTTTAGCTCCATTATTATGTGAACTTCAGTCTTGACCTGTTTCCTTATTTGCGAATTGGGGAAATTGTCTCTTTCTCATAGTAAATCATGGAGTTTTGTGAAGCTAAGTCAGTTTTAAATTTTTGTGAAGTAGTAAGGTAAAAATTAGAAATGTTTTGAACTCTTTAAGTATTTTGCTACATTTACCTTATCTCACCTCTCTCAAGTATATTTTTTCTGAACCATTTAAAAAAAGAAATACTGACACTTCAGTGCCTGAATATGTCCACATGTGTCTCATAAGAATAAGGATTAATACCTTTTTATTGAATTTTTTAAGAATCCTGCCCAGTTTTCTTGTGTCTCACATTGTCAGATTTGTCTCATTGTCTCCCCATGATTAGATTCAAGTTAAACATTTTTGGTGAGAATATGTCACAAGTGCTGTTGTGTTTTTTCTCTTGTTGGAGTCAGCGAACTTTCTCTGAAGGACCAGATAAACTATTTCAGGCTTTGCAGATGACATGGGCTCTGTCACCGCTGCACTACTCTTGTAGCAAGAAGGCCGCCGGAAGCAACACATGAGTGTGGCTGTGGGCCAATGAAACTATATGGGCACTGAGTTTGAATTTTATTTAATTTTCATGTGTTATGGAATACTGTTACTCCTTTGACTTTTTTCCCCTCAACAGTTAAAAATGTGAAAAGCAGTCTTAGCTCATGGGCTGTACAAAAATAGGTGGTGAGCTAGATTTATCCCAGAGGCTTTATTTTGCCATCACTATTCTATTGCATCATGTCAAAAGGCTCATATCAGGCAATCTTAGCCAAATCATTTTATTAAGATTATGACCAGCAGTTTTCTTTACTTGCAAAGATAAATGTTTCCCTTTGTAATTAGAAATTAATCTATGGGGTCATAATTTGAGACATGTGAAAATCCTTTCCTTAGCAACCTTTCACACAGTGGATTTTGGTTTCCCATCTATTAATGATTCTTGTCCTAAATCAGTAATTATACTGGAAGTTTCAAAATGGTAGACTTAAAATCAGAAGCTTTATTCGTCATTCCTTCTAGTTGGTTTTCTGTGAAAAAAGCCCCATACCTCCCTCTATTTTTTTGAATATTGTTATGCAACCATGAACATTTTAAAATTCCATGTACTCATAAACAGTACCCAGAATGATCCATATTTGGCCATTTGGATCCCTGAGGTTGGCTTAAGTGTCCTTCTGACATGGCCCAGTTAGTCTTTGAGCACTTCCATGGTATAAGCTATCCAAAACACACCTGTACTTTCTTTATCGCATCTGATTTCTCCAAGGAGCCTCAGGTCCCTTTTGTAGGAGAAGATATTTAAAGACCAAATGTGAAAAGTAGCCTTTAAAGCTCCTTTATCTTCTCTGTGTCTATTTACTCTTTTATTATTTAGGTTTCTAGTAACTATTCTTTTTAAAAAACAAGCTTTGTATTTGTTTACTGCTTTATTTTTGTTTGTTTTCTGTTTTATTTGTCTTTGATTTATTTTTTTCTTTTGTTGTCTACCATTTCTTTAAGGGCTCAAAAACCTATTTTTTAACTTTATTGAGTTACAATTTATATAATGTAGAGTACACTCATTTTAAAGTATAATTCAGTGATTTTTCATAAGTTTACCCAGTTGTGCAACAACCATCATCATCATTCAATTGTGAAACATTTTCATCACCTTGTAAGATTCTTCATGCCTGTTTCTATAGATTTTTTCCCAGACATTTCATATAAATGAAATCATTTAATATATAATCTTTTGTGTATAGCTTCTTTCATTGAGGATAATTTTTCAAGGTTTTTATCCATGTTGTAGCATTTATCAGTATCTCATTCTTTTTTGTTGTTGAATAGTCTTCCACTGTGTGTGTGTGTGTCTCCATTGATTAGATGTCCACCAGTTGATGGGTATTGCAGTTGTTTTTACTTTTTGGCTATTATGAATAATGCTGCTGTGAACATCAAAATGCATGTCTTTGTGTAGGGACATATGTTTTCATTTCTCTTGATAGATACCTACCAGTAGGATTTCTGGGATTTGTAATACATTTATGTTTATATTTTAAAGAAACTACCAAACTGTCCTCCAAAATGGCCACAACATTTTACATAGCCACCAGCACTGTATGAAGACTTTTTTTTTCCCCACATCCTGGCCAACATGTTACTGTCTGTTTTTTTATACCTATTCTAATAGCTATAAAACAGCTTATTGGCCATTCTAATACCTTTGGTATTGCAGAGTCAGACATGACTTAGCAGCTGAACAGCAACAACAATGATCTTTGATGAAATGAATACTCAAATCTTTTCCCCATCTTTTGATTGCATGACTTAACATAGTTTTAAGATTTCTTTGCATATTATGCGTACAAGTCCTTTATCGTGTATATAATTAGCAAATATTTTTTTTCAGTCCATGGCTTGTTTCTTAATGGTGTTTCTTTTGAAGCACCAGAGTTTTGATTTTTAATGAGGCCCAGTTTATCAATTTTTTACTTACATAAATTATATTTTTGGCATTGTATCTGACAAATCTTTAATCCAAAGTCTTGAAGATTTTCTGCTGTTTCCTTTTAAAAGTTTTTATAGGCTTTTGTTTTGGTCATACTGTGTTATGTGGGATCTTAGTTCCCCAACCAGGAATTGAACCTGCACTCCCTGAGTTGGAAACACAGAGTTAACTGCTGGACTGCCAGGGAAGTCCTGAAAGTTTTGTAGTTTTAGCTCTTAGGTTTAGGTTTCTGATCCACTTAGGGACCTGTTTTTAAGTAGCATATGTTATATTTTTCAGATGTAAGTTATGACTTCTGTTCGGTTTATCTGTTCTAGGCAGCACAGCAAGGAGACTTCAGCAGTATTTGTCCTTTCAGCATTGCCCTCTTGCTCTCTGTAACAAGAATACAAAGATTTGAGGAACAGGTATTTATGAGTGACTTTTGGTTTCCTTCTGTAGTTGATAAGGAGTATAATAGCCTGTTTATCTTTATCCTTGCCCAAACAGTTTCATTCCCATCCTGCCAGCAGCAAATTCCCCTGTAAGAATGTAGGCCCACACTCTTCTCTGGGAGCTGCTTGAAGATTTCTTCAGATACTTGATTTATACTTCTGTTTCTGACTATGTGGCAAGCCAGGGCCTGAGATGGGAATAGCAGTGGGAACATCACACAGTCCAGGTAGCAAGAATGGCAAGTTTAGCTGGGTATTCATGCAGTCATATTATGTGTAGCTTTCTAAGAAATATTCCTTGACCAAGTTGAAATTAATGAGAATAGGTTATTTGCAAGAATGAAAATATAAAATCCTTTACCCTTTTTTCTCATATGTGTTTCCCTGGGTATGGGTAATATTGATTTTTAGCCATTTTTCTCTCGAGTCAGGCATGTCTTCAGCTCCTTTAAGTTCTCACTGAAAGTTCTAATTTTTGCGTCATGCTCATCTAGTGAAACAGTTGTAGGGATATGAGTATGTGGCAGCAAGTAGGAACAGTTATAGGGTTAAGATTCTCTAGTATGGGCTATACATTTTTTGCTTCATTTTCCTATTTCTTTCATTATGTTAGGTGTTTGACTTTTTAAAGTCTTCAGTTATAAAAAGCTTTAAGGATCTTCAGCTTCTCCAAGGCTCAAAATATATTCAGAATCTATTTCCTCATGGATATTGTATTTCAACCATGATCTTGGAAGTGGTAAATAATAGGTAAGTTTATGAACCATAAGATTTGAAAGCTATTTAGTGCTAGAAAATGCAGTGTGGTACCATACTTATGGCCCATCAGAGAAAACTGTTGACTATAGCTGTTGACTTCACATATCAAGGTTTAAATCCCTTAAAATTGATCAAGCAGACTTCCCTGTATCAACAGATTCTTAAATCCTGAGGCCTGATTTCTTGCCCACCTTGTTAGCAAGAACATGAAACTGAAGTAGGTACCTTTGCTCCTTTCATGCTATTCTACTCTATTGGTCTAAGTCGTCATTGGCTTTTTAGGTAAATAAAAAACAGTTTTGTTTACTGTAACTGTTGGAGTTTGGGACTGATGGATGGAATTGAATTAGTAGTTTTAGACATCTGATTAGCAGTTTTAGGCAAATCTATCTTTAACCAAATAGGAAAAAAAAAAACTGGTTACCATCCTGGTTATTATTTTCATGGTTAGTGTTGTATTTCAGAATATACATCAGCCGTTATAACAGTCTTTACTGAGTCATGCTTTTTTTGTGATTTTGGTTTGCTGTATTTAGCTCTGTTGACAATTTCTGTGCTTACCTGCAGATAATTTGAAGGTGCAAAACATTAATGTACTAGGAAAAAAATCACCTATGAACCAATACAACTTCTAGGTTATACTTACTCCGGTCTGTACCAATCACGTGTGAACTCTTTCACATTACATATAAGACATTTTGTAGCAAAACGGATTGTAACTGCCTCTTCTCTCCAAAATGAGAACTGTAGTGCATACCACAATTTCTCCACTTCCTTCTTGTTCAGCATTATTACTAACAAGCAATACTTACTTAGACTTCATTATTTTACTGGTTTCTTTGTTCACATTTATCTTTTGAATCTTATACTTTAGCCCATCTGATTTCTGCTTGGTGTTTGGTATGCCCTTCCACTCTAAGGATTCATGTATTTCCTCTTGAAATGTTTTTCTTCTTTTATTTTATTTTTGAGTACGCTCTCCTTTTTCTCTTGGAATATCTTGCTCTATATACTATGTCTCAATTTTTCTTTCATATTTTCTGTATTTTTGTCTTTTTATGTCAGATTCTACAAAAATTTCTGGGACTTCGCTCGTGGTCCATGTGGCTAAGACTCCATGCTCCCAATGCAGGAGCCCTGGGTTTGATTCCTAATCAGAGAACTAGATCCTGCATGTCACAACTAACACCTGACACAGCCAAAATAAAATAAAAATTCCTTAGTTCACTCTTTAGTTACTTCTTCAGTTCTGTGCATTTTATTTTTAGACCATCTGTTGAGGTTTTCACTCTTATCCATCATGCTTTTTATTTCCAAAATTTCTGCTTGATTGTTTTTTCATAACAGCTTACTTTTTTGTTTCCTGCAATAATATTCTCTCTTCTCTGAGAATATCCATTAGACTTTTAGAATCTTCTCTTTGTCCCATTAGTCTTTTCCCGTAGGGTTGGTTCTCTTTGTTGAGTTTGGTGCTTCTCTTTTCTGGTGGTATTATTTTCTTGTATTTGGTGATTGCTTATTTCCTTATTATTGTATTTGATGTTCTTCATTAGTTTGTCTGAGAGTGCTGTATTTATTTAACACACTCTACCTCAGTGATTTGAGGATAGCAGTAGGATGTACCAGGCACTAATCTTCTAGGTATGGTGTCTCCCTAATCCTCCAGCGTGTTGTCATCCTCTCAGAGTGCTGCTCTGCCTCTCAGACCCCAGATGCAGAGAGGTTTTGGAGAAAACGGTCGAGAAGGCTGCTGTGTACTGAACTTCATTCAGAGGTATCCTAGCCAGTCACCACAAAAGTTGCCCCAGGGTTCCTTCCAGTTCCCAGCATACCTGCCCTTGGCATCTGCTTTTGGAGGCACACTTTCAGTCTGTATAATATTGTGTATGATTTCTTCTTTCCTTCTATTACTTTCATTTTTTAAGGATACCTCATAATTTCTAGACAGTCAAAGCACCTCTTAGTTTCCCACGTTATCATGGGTTGTATGCATACACCACATATAGACATTCACACACGGTTATATCTATCTATTCTGTCGTTTGTAGGTATTCTGGTTGGGAAAAATGGAGCATGTACTCATTTTATTATCTTGATCCCAGATCCCCAGAGTGTGACTATTGTTAAAATCTGTCAGAATGTTATGAGAATCTATTCACAACTGTTTCCTTTATTCTTTAATGGTACATTATAATTTGTTGCTGTTTAGCAGGTAGATGTAATGATATAAAGGTTATTATAAACATGATTTTCCCTATAGTGGGTAACATTAAGTGGTATAAAATCACCAGGGACTCTCTCGCTTTCCAAAGGTTGTTTGTAGTTTTATTTCATGCTTATGAAACCCAATCATTCATCAGTCCAATTCCTACTATAAATATGAATATAAATGTTCCTACTATATATATTTACCGAGTGCCTTCTATATGCCAGAATTTGTGCTAGGCTCTATGAGCAAAAATATGACTACAGTGTGCTCTCCATACTGATTGAGAGAATCTCAATCTAGAGAGGAAGACAGACTTGTAAGCATAGGTATATAAATGTTGTTATTGGCATGAGGGGAATAGTAGAAGCAGAAATTAACATGTAGTCATGAAATCTTGAATGGCAATCTTTAATGATCTGTACACTGAAATATTCCAGTTTCTTCCATATGTTGCTTCATGTTCCATAGTTTCTGGATTTTCATGGTGATCTGTTGGTAGAGATTGCTTGCCTACCAATTAAGTTTTTCTTCTTAACTAAACTTTGTTTTCTTGCAGTGTTCATAGTTGGGATCATGTTACTCAGGGCTTGGTAGAATTTGGCTTCATTTTGATGGATTCCTATGGGCCAAAGAAGATTCTTGATGGAAAAACTGCTGAAACCAGCTCAGGTCTTTCTAGAATGCCAAACCAGCATGCTTGTAAGCTGGGAGCTGATATCCTATTGGAAACTTTCAAGGTGAGACTCGAGTTTAGCAACCATTCCCTCTTTTGTTGTATGATATTACAAATAGGGCATTCACCTGGGAGTTTGGGGGACTGGGCAATTTGAGTATGTAGCAGTTTCCCAGAACAGAAACTGGGATAATAGTTGAAACATCAATAGATGAAGTTTGATGAAATACTTTCTCACTCTTTATCTGAGTTTTTCATCTATTCTAATTTCTGTTCTTTCTGACCATTTCTTAGGAGTTTGAATATAGGTTAGCTTCCTTATGATTTCCTCCTCTTCCTCCAGCGGTAAATCATTTCTGGATTTTTTTTTTAATTCCCTTATACAAAAAATAATCTTTTAGGTTGCTGTAGAACATCAGACTTGAAGAATCATGCCTATTGGTTTATTATTTTTCAAGAACCCCAAATGGGAAATTAATATTCTTTTAATTCATTACCATATTATGTCTTATCTCAATCTAAGTAAGATCATACTGAGGCTAAACAAATTTGCTTTGCTAGTGATTTCTCTAAGTCATCTTGACATCCATTCTTCAGTGTATCTACACACCAAAAGTATCTGCTAACAGTGTTATTTGGAGGTCACTTTAAATGTAAATCTGATGTTCTGATCCAGAAGTGAACTGAATACTATATAATAGTCCTTGAGGGTTGTGTGTTAGATACACATGACTGTTTAACAGTAATCTGATTTAAAAACATTCTTAGAATAGGAGACTTAATATTTTTTGTTTTAAAATTAGTCTTTTTTTTAAATCAAGGTTCTGCTTGGTTCACATAATTGTTGGCTTTGTCATGGTATCGGTAGAACATAGAATTTAGTAATAATAAATTATTAGTCCAGAGTCTGAAAGAAATCAGTCTCTACTGCAAATAATCAAGTTCAGGTATGAAGTTTAGCTAAAGTTCAAGTAAAAATTCAAAACAGGTCTTTTTTTAAGGCAACTACTCGCTTCTAGAAACTGAGGACAGGGTTGGTGAAGATTTTCTAGATTTTCAGGGTTTTTTATGGGCTTTTAATACAAAAGTTGTGCATACTGTCAGAAATATGGGCATTGACATATAGTAGATAGGTAGAATTATTGCTGTTTGCTGCTGGACCTTACATGTGATCTCTCTTTTAGGCTAATAAAAGTTTGCCTGGTTAATAAATCATTTGAGTACAGGATGAGAATTGAATTGAATGATTCTTTCCAGATGATCCATATAACGTTTGCCTTTGAAATAAGCAGTCCAGTTTTACCCGTATTCAAACTATTCTTTATTCTGCCTAATAGGTATTAATACAATTGTAAGCTGAAGGTCACCAAGGAATATTTATTGATTCTTCTGTTACTTTTAGATCCATGAGATGATCAGACAAGAAATTCTGGAGCAGGTCCTCAACAGGGTTGTTACCAGAACATCCTCCCCCATCAATCATTTCCTAGGTATTGAACTTCGAAAGGGTGGAAAAAGTTGTCAAGAATATTTTTATTTAAATGTCATAATGATTTGGATCCTGGGAAAAAACTTTAATGATATAGTAGGTTAATGCAACATCTTTGATTATGATGCCAATAAAATATAAATTCATTTATATTGTCTATGGTTGTCAAGAAGGAAAGGAGCATATAACTAATGAGTGAAACTTCTACTTTGCATCAACTTTCTCTCTATTTTTTTTTTTTAATAATTGTCAAGTGAGTGCTGTCCTGCTGTCTACTTATTGACCTCCCAGTCTCTTAACCCTTGACATTCTGACTTCATTGGTCAGAGTAACCAGTGGTCATTTGGCGACCTCTTTGGTCTCTTTGGTGACCTCTGAAGTTTTTGTTTTTTTAATACATATTTCCTAATGCCTAAATCCACTCATCTTAATGACCAGCTTTCTTAACTTCCTTTTCATTCTACACTCTTTATAACTCTCCTGAAGTTCTCTGATAACTGGAATAATTTCCATCTTTTATCCTGCCTTTGCTCAGTTTTTCTTTCTTCTTAGAGATTGGTTTTCTTTCTTCTATCCTTAAATGTCAAGGTTCCCCAAAGTTCTGTACTTGACATTTCATTCTAATTCTTTTCTTTCTTTACATTCAGCTTTACTGGAATACAATGAGGTACAATAATGTACACATATTTACAGTATAACAGTTTGACTTTTGGTGTATGTGTACACCCATGAGATGGAAACTATCACCACAGTCAAGATGAACATACCTCTGTGTGTGCTAAGTTTTCAGTTATGTCCAGCTCTTTGCAACCTCCTGGACTATAGTCTGCCAGACTCTCTGTCAATGGGATTTCCCTGACAAGAATACTGGAGTTGTTTGCCATGCCCTTCTCTAGGGGATCTTCCCAACCTGGATATTGAACCCTTATCTCCTGCACTGCAAGCAGATTCTTCACCTGCTGAGCCATTGGGGAAGCCCATGAACCTATCTGTCACCCAGAAATGTTTCCTGGTGCCTTTTTCTGATTTGTTCTTGCATCTCTCTTTTCCTTCCCAGACCTCCTATCTAGTCTGGTCTGCTTTCTGTCACTGTAGATTTTAAATATTTTGTGTAAATGGAATCTTACAATGTGTACTTTTTTTTTCTTTTTCCTTTTGGTTTGGCTTTTTCAGCATAATTTTGAGATTTTTCCAAATCCTTTGTCAGATACATATTTTGCAAATATTTTCTCCTGGCCTGTGGTTTGACTTTTAATTTTTGTAACAATGTCATTTGAAGAGCAAGTATTTTTATCAGTTCATCAATTTCTTTGTATAGTTCTTGCTTTTTGTGTCATGTATTTAAACATTTTTTTTGCCACATCCAAGGTCCCTAAGGTTTCTCCTAGATTTTCTAGTAGAAGCTTAATATCTTCATCTGTTGTACTTAGATGTATGATCCAGTTTTGTTAAATTCTGTGTATGGTGTGATATAACAGAGTTCATTTTTTTTGCTTATGGCTATCTAGTTGTTCCAGCACAGTTTTTTGAAAAGATTATCTTTCCTTCATTGAATTACTGTGGCATCTTTATTAAAATCAACTAACTATGTAATGTATGGATCTATTTTAGGAATCTTCTATTCCAGTGAGCTATGTTATATCTTGATTGCTGATAGCTTCATATTGAGTCTTAGAATCAGTAGTGTAAGTCCTATAACTTTGTTCTTTTTCAGAATAATTTTGGCTATTCTAGGTCCTTTATGTTTCCAAGTAAATTTTCTAATCAGTTTGTCAAGTTTTATAAAAAGTCTGCTCAAGTTTTGATGGAGATTGCCTCAAATCTATGGATTAATATGGAAGAGAATTGGCATCTTAACCATATTGAGTCTTCTAACTCATGAATACAATATATCTCTCCATTTATTTAGGTCTTCAATTTCTTTCAGCACTGTTCTATATTTTTAGTGTGTGTATCTTGTATCTCTTGTCAGTTGATCCCTATTTCATATTTTTGACACTGTTGTAAATAGTATTTAAAAATTTTTTCAGTTTGTGATTGTTAACTGTTGTCGTGTAGAAATAGTTGTTTTATTAATGTTGACCTTATCGCCTGCAGCCATGGTAAACCCATTTATTAGTTCTAGTAGCTTTTCAGCAATTCTTCAAGATTTTCTACATAGAAATCATGTTATCTGCAAACTCAGGCATTCTTGATATCAGTGATTTGTCTTTTTTTCTTTATCAGTCTGGCTTAGAAACTTGTCAGCTTACAGCCTTTCAAAGAATGAGATTTTAGTTTGAATTTTCTCTATTGTTCTTTTATTTTCAATTTCACCAAATTTTGCTTTCTATTATTTCCTTCCTCTTGCTTGCATTGGGTTCATTTTGCTTTCTTAAAGTGGGTGAAAAAAAAATCAAAAGAGGAATATTTCTTGATACATGAAAATTTTAGATTTCAGAGTCCATAAAGTACAATAGTATTGGAATACTGTGTTTATCAGCAAGAAGTTTATCAATTTTATTGATTTATTTTCTAAGAACCAGTTTTTCATTTCATAGAGTTTCTCTGTTGTTTTTCTGTTTTTAGTTTTATTGTGTGCTTTTTTGGGTCCTTTCTACTTCTTACCTCGGGTTTAGTCTGTGCTGCCTTTGGTTAAATGCATGTGTCGTTAATTTGAGGTCTTTCTCTTTTTTTTCAATACAGGCATTACACTGTAAATTTCCCTCTAAACATTGCTTTAGCTGCATCCTATAAATTTTGTTTTTTATTTTCATTCCATTCCGCATACTTTTTCGTTTCTCTTGTGATTTGTTCTGTAACCCATGGGTTATTTAGAAGAGTATTATTTAAGTTTGGTCTGCTGATTCTATCATTGTGTTTCTGATATGTTTTTGTTGATTTATGTCGTCTTCATCATGAGTTGTGTTTCCCTGCTTCTTTGCATCATTAATAAATTTTGATTGGATGGCAGACTTCATGAGTTTCACATTGTTGATTTGCTGGATTTTTTTTTTTCCTTCACATATTCTTGAGCTTTAAGTTCCCTGGTGGCTCAGATGGTAAAGCATCTGCCCGCAATGTGGGAGGCCCGGGTTTGATCCCTGGGTTGAAAAGATCCCCTGGAGAAGGAAATGGCAACCCATTCCAGTACTCTTGCCTAGAAAATTCCATAGATGGAGGAGCCTGGTGGACTACCATCCTTGGGACCACAAAGAGTTGGACACAACTGAGCGACTTCACTTTCACTTGTTTCTTGGAAAGTATTTAGTCCTTTTGATGATTATTTCTATGTTGTGTTATGAAAGACCAGACAGCTTTTAATCTAGGGCCAACTTGATGCTACAATTAAAACAGTGTTCCTTGTATATTATGAGGTGTGTACAGTGTGGGTGTTGTGAATGTGAACTATTCCTGCCCTTTATGACCTCAGAGAATGGATTTGCCTACTCCTTGCCAGTAACTTTTAGCTTCACTCAGGTTGTTTTTTCACACACATGTACCGACTAGCACTCAGCTCACATACAAGGAGAGCTCCCTGCACATCTCTAAGGTGCTTTCACTGCAGCCCTTTCCTTTCTAGTGCTAGCTGCCTTGGCTTTCCTGAACTCTCAACTCTGTCTCTTTAACTCAGGAAAACCACTGGGTTCTGAGTTTCTCTTCTCTGTGTTCCTGCCTAGAAGCTCTCCAGGCCGTAACATGGGACAGTTATAAGCCTCTCCTCATGTGTTTCCCACTCTCAGGGATCATTTTCTGTACTGCTTATTATCTAGTGTTTGAAAATTGTTGTTTCATATATTTTGGCTTGTTTTGTTGTAGGTGTTTAAAGTGAAGATAACTCTGATTAGTGTTACTCCATCGTGGTGGAAAGTGTCTCTTTCTCTTTTTATACGTTCTCTTACTTGTAGATATCATCACCTCTGTTCTCATGATTTCAGTTTTGTTTTGTTTTGCTTGGGGGGCTTTTGTGGGCATGGCTCCCAAATCTTTATGTCAGGACTATTTGCCTGCTAGCTGTTTTCCATTTAGCTTTTTTCTTTTTTTTATTTAAAATGTAATACTGTTTCCTTCGAACAACCTCCTCTTTCCTTTGTCCCTATTTCTGTTATGTGAAACAGGTGTCTGAGTCCCAGAGGCTAGAATTTCTTTTAATCTTCTGGATTTGGTACCTAAGTTCTCTCATTCTCTCCCTCATAGTTTTTATCTTCTTTTTTATACCCTCCCTGCCACACACAGACATCGATTTGTCTAATTCCCAATCTTAGAACCTTCCATTTAGGCTACTGCAACAGCTTCCTAACTGGCTTCCCTGCTTTCTTTTCTCTCTGCAGCGGNCGCAATGTGGGAGGCCCGGGTTTGATCCCTGGGTTGAAAAGATCCCCTGGAGAAGGAAATGGCAACCCATTCCAGTACTCTTGCCTAGAAAATTCCATAGATGGAGGAGCCTGGTGGACTACCATCCTTGGGACCACAAAGAGTTGGACACAACTGAGCGACTTCACTTTCACTTGTTTCTTGGAAAGTATTTAGTCCTTTTGATGATTATTTCTATGTTGTGTTATGAAAGACCAGACAGCTTTTAATCTAGGGCCAACTTGATGCTACAATTAAAACAGTGTTCCTTGTATATTATGAGGTGTGTACAGTGTGGGTGTTGTGAATGTGAACTATTCCTGCCCTTTATGACCTCAGAGAATGGATTTGCCTACTCCTTGCCAGTAACTTTTAGCTTCACTCAGGTTGTTTTTTCACACACATGTACCGACTAGCACTCAGCTCACATACAAGGAGAGCTCCCTGCACATCTCTAAGGTGCTTTCACTGCAGCCCTTTCCTTTCTAGTGCTAGCTGCCTTGGCTTTCCTGAACTCTCAACTCTGTCTCTTTAACTCAGGAAAACCACTGGGTTCTGAGTTTCTCTTCTCTGTGTTCCTGCCTAGAAGCTCTCCAGGCCGTAACATGGGACAGTTATAAGCCTCTCCTCATGTGTTTCCCACTCTCAGGGATCATTTTCTGTACTGCTTATTATCTAGTGTTTGAAAATTGTTGTTTCATATATTTTGGCTTGTTTTGTTGTAGGTGTTTAAAGTGAAGATAACTCTGATTAGTGTTACTCCATCGTGGTGGAAAGTGTCTCTTTCTCTTTTTATACGTTCTCTTACTTGTAGATATCATCACCTCTGTTCTCATGATTTCAGTTTTGTTTTGTTTTGCTTGGGGGGCTTTTGTGGGCATGGCTCCCAAATCTTTATGTCAGGACTATTTGCCTGCTAGCTGTTTTCCATTTAGCTTTTTTCTTTTTTTTATTTAAAATGTAATACTGTTTCCTTCGAACAACCTCCTCTTTCCTTTGTCCCTATTTCTGTTATGTGAAACAGGTGTCTGAGTCCCAGAGGCTAGAATTTCTTTTAATCTTCTGGATTTGGTACCTAAGTTCTCTCATTCTCTCCCTCATAGTTTTTATCTTCTTTTTTATACCCTCCCTGCCACACACAGACATCGATTTGTCTAATTCCCAATCTTAGAACCTTCCATTTAGGCTACTGCAACAGCTTCCTAACTGGCTTCCCTGCTTTCTTTTCTCTCTGCAGCGGTTCACCCTGCAAATTGCTACCAGAACAGTATTCCCAAAACATCTGTCTGTCACCCAGAAATCACTAGTACCTTCTTTCATAAATTACCAGGTCTTTATCCTCTTGTTTCAAGTTCTTGATGGAATACCCTGGCTGTCCGATGGTTAGGACTTGGTTTCACTGATGTGAACCTGGGTTCATCCCTGGTTTTGAAACCCAGATCCCAGATGCCACATGGCATAGCCAAAAAACCCCAAAAAAGTCCCTGACAATTTGATTGAACCTCACTTTTCGACATTAACTTCCGTTATTTACTTTTCTGAATCCTTCACCCCACCTCCACAGAGTTCCCCACCATCCTTTGAATAGTCTTACACTTACTTTTCTGTACTTTTACTTGGACTTTTCCCTGTTTCTTTGTGCATTCTTCAGAATTTAACTTAAATTTCCTTTTCCTCTTTGCTCACCTAAAGCATACCATCCCATAATGATCACTTTCTTTACACTCCTATTTAAATTCTCTACTGTTTCATAGACAGTGAACAATGTTTGGAATTATTAGATACTTGATATGATTTTGTTACTTCTTTCATTCTTTTAAAATATTTTTTTCTTAGAAGGTAAGAGGGAGGTTCCAGAGAGGGGGGGAACATAAGTATACCTGTGGCTGATTCATGTTGATGTATGGCAGAAACCAGCACAATAATGTAAAGTAATTATCCTCCAATTAAAAATAAAATTTTAAAAAAAGAAATTTTTCTTGATTTTCAACTAAATTATCATTCTTGAAGGAAGAGAGACCATGTTTTGTGTTTCTGTTTATTCCTTGTAGGACCGTATAATTATGCTTGTTTGTAATAAAAGTTAATATTTATTGATTTATTTCAGCTTGGAAATATGAAGACAATGTATGCTGATTGTTCAGGCACTATAATGAGTTTCTTCCTTTCTTTTAGACATAAAATTTTCGAAAAGTATCTGGTTACCATTGACCTTACAGTATATAGGATCAGCAGAAATGTATATTACTTGACTTACTTGAGAAAGGAGCAAAAAACTTTGCCATTTCTTTTTCCATATTTATGTTCCTTTTATTTAAAACCTCTTTAGTTATTTGAGGCAACTGATCATAGCTTCCGTTTTTCAGACCTACTTTCAGATATCATCAAGTATTCACCATTAGTTCTTCAAAGTTGTTCATCTAAAGTTATAGAAACTTTTGACTATTTGTCCTTTCTGCCCGTTCAAACCGTACAAGGACTGCTGAAGGCAGTGCAGGTAAGTCTTTTGACTCCTAAGTAGCTCATGAGCAAGGTTGAACTGTTCAGTGGAAGTCTGATATATTTCTTCATAATTACATATGTATAAGAAATCCTATTTCCCTTGATTCTAAGACAGAACTTTCTATTAAAAGAGCAGAAGCACTGAGCTAGAGTCTATTTTTCAAGTTTATCCTCTCTTCATAGTACTGTTCTCTCTCCTTTGATTCTGCTTCAAGTCAGTGAAGTAATTGAAAGCCTCTTAGGAAATTATTGAAGATAATAGATATAAAGGTATTCACAACTAGTTTCAATTTAGCATTAGTATTAACTGTCCTTATTACTAAGTGCAATAAACATTGCAGCATGTTTATAAAACGGAACCAAGCTTTCTTAAGTCACATGGTGACAGTATCAAATAGAAATGTGCTAAGACTAATAAACAAATTGCTGTTTTTAACACTGATTCTTCCTCTTTCAGCCCCTTCTCAAAGTCAGCATGTCAATAAGAGACTCCCTGATACTTGTCCTTCGGAAAGCCATGTTTGCCAGGTGTGTAGCATCCCCTGAGATCCTAGGAAGTGACACGCTCTAACGTTACCTAAGTCCTCTTTGCAGTCACCTCTAGTACAGCAGTCATGCAAATTCCTAACACATGATCAAGATGACAGTACCATCTCCTAAAGGGATTATGAGATGAGTACTGTGGCAAGAATTTGCTACTTTAAGGGTAAAATAAATTATTGTCACATTGTCCATATTATAGTACAGTCATGGGTATTCAGAGGAGCAAGTAAGCAGCCAGATGCTATTTATCCATGTTCTAGAGCTGACAGTGTGTATTAGTTCTTTCCCAAAAGTGTCTATGATAGGCCAGCATTGTATGTTGTAGTCTCAGTGAGATGAATGGTTTCTCTGGATGGAGGATTTATAAGGTGCCAAGCACTGCAGTCTATGTAGAAGGGAAGTCTCCTCTAGACTCAGAAAATCAACAGTTTCCTTTGCTGTTTAGTACTTATGTTTGAGTTATCAACTCATTGTGCAGCCTCTCAGGACTCTTGTTCTCACTGCCCACAAAGACTTGTCAGCAGGATAGAGAATAGTAGAGATGGTGTCATGAGGTTAAGTAGATGAAAACTTCAGCTGAATTCCTGTACTTCCTAAATTGATGTGAATAGCTATGCCTTATTCTAAGTATGTTTATTTTGCTCTGTTCTTCATTGTTAATACACATTCTTTTTCTGTTCAAAACTAACTGGATTTTTCTGACACAGAAGCCTATTCCTGTGAAATCAGTACTGTTTGGTAACTTCTTCTCTGTCTGTTCCTGAGCTAGCCAGCTTGACGCCCGAAAATCTGCAGTTGCTGGGTTTTTACTGCTACTGAAGAACTTTAAAGTTTTAGGCAGCTTGTCGTCTTCTCAGTGCAGTCAGTCTATCGGTGTTAGCCAGGTAAGGACTTTTTTTCACACCAGCTTATCATGTGTGCACTGATGCAGGAGTTGATGATGTAAAGATTTTTTTACTTGTGTTCTGGTTGTACAGATGATCCTGAAACTGAGGATCTCACGATGATAATATCAACCATCACTTAGCTAATGCCAAATTTGCTGTATGTTAAACTGCTTTTCAGTATGGTAGCCGCTGGCCTCAAGTTGTCTCTTGAACTGTATGTTGATTGAAATATGGCTAGTTCAAATTGAGTTGTGCTGTATATGTAAAACACACACACTGGATTTTGAAGACTTAGTATGAGATAAAAGTGTAAAATATCTCATGATTTTTTATTTTGATTATGTGTTGAGATAATATTTTGGCTATGTTGGGTTAAGTAAAATGTTAAAATTAATTTTACCAATTTCTTTTTACTCTTGATTTGGCTATTAAAAATTTAATATTATATATATAGCTTGCATTTGTAATTTGTATTGTGTTTCTAATGGACAGCAATGTGCTAGACACTGCTGAGTGCTTTATATTTATTTTCTCATTTAATCTTTACAGCAGTCCTCTAGCTAAATACTGTTACTGTCCTCAGTTTTAATAGTTTATTTGCATACCTGATAAAACCTGTAATCTAAGAAAACAAAGCTTTTTATAATAATTTGATAATCTAGGCTTTGCAGCAGTAAAATTGTCTTTGTCATTTAAATTCAGTACTAATAGGATTTGTAAATAAGAGACATCTGTATAGCAGTTTCTTTAGGAATCCTTTGTTGCTGTTACAACAACTCACCACTTTTGTTTATAACTTATGCCATAGATTAAATATTAGGAACACTGGATATCATTTACGTATGGTTAATATCCCCATTTTAAGTATAAGAAAACTGAGACTGAGAGAGGTTAAATAATTTGCCCAAAGTGATATAGCCAGTAAAGTGTAGAACCTAGTATTTGACCTCAGTCAGTATTAACTACCTCACTAAGATGTCTGAAGTAAGGATTAGGGTTCTTGGTCTATAATTGCTGAAATTATTGTGTAAATCAAACAGGCAGTATTATTCTTTGTCATGTCCATATCTAAACAAAACTACCTGCCTCTAAACCTCTCAGGAGTTCATGGAACCCTCAGAAGAGCTCAATTCGTAGCCTTTTAAGTAAAATCAAGTTTATTATGACTACTAAATTCTAGTGGCATGAAATAATGTGTGTGCCCTCCTAAGTAGGTGACTTAGGAATATTGTTGTACCACATTGCCAAGGAAAATCTTAAGGAATGAGAAAGTTAATTTTTGTTGAGTGCTTGACAATTCTTATTCCAAAATGGAATAAGATTCTTATCATGGCCTGATAATGATTATAATGTCTGCCTCAGCTCTGGGTTTTGCCATATGGGGAAAGCTAAATGTAAGATTCTTTGACCAAAAATACCAGCTCATCTTACCCCTTAATGGGACTATTACTCAGGTAAGATCTACACGAACTGACCTCTCTTCCTTTCAGGTCCACGTGGATATCCATAGCCGTTACAATTCTGTCGCCAATGAGACCTTTTGCCTTGAGATCATGGATAGTTTGAAGAGATGCTTAGGTCAGCAGGCTGATGTTCGACTCATGCTTTATGAGGTAAATCAGTAGGGTGAAAGGGATATAGTACTCCGCTCCCCAACTCCGCTGATCCTTTTAATAATTTTTCTTATCAGAGTACAGTAGATATGCTCTTATTTAGTGCAGTGAGGACTAGTAGTTCTTGATGCTTAGCCAAAAATTCATTGAAGGTGAGGAAGCATAAAGAATAGTTGAAACATGTTAAATGTTTTCATTTGAAGTATATTTAAATGTACTGTTAATTTACCAGCCTTTTGTTTTAAGGAAAAGTTCTTTTGCTTTTGAGTATGAAAAATACTCCAGATTAGTCTTAGTAGAGAAATCTTCTAAATGTGTTCAGTTTTTTCCCTGTTTTTAGAATTGTCTTAAGCCTCCCCCAATCCAGCAGAAATTAGTTTTACAGATATTTTTATTAAATATTTCCAAAACAGTCAACTTAGTTTTCATAAAAACAACTTCTTGGGTTTTTTTGTTTGTGTTTTTAGTGGGTTTTTGGGGTTTTTTGGCCATGCTTGGATGCCTTGTAGGATCTTAGTTCCCTGACCAGGGATTGAACACACACCCTTAGCAGTGAAAGAGCAGAGGTCTAACTGCTGACCTGCTAGAGAATTCCCCCAGACAGCTTCTTTGTCATTTTGCTCTTGGTTTCCAACAGTTCACAGAATGTCTTGAGTAGATTACATAATATAACAGTACAGTTAGCAAAAAATGAGTGGAACAAATATTACTACTGACTTGTAATTAGGATATAATTCATCCAGTGGAACAAAAGTCTGCAGTCATGGGAGACTGCAGCACAATTTCTAGCATTTAGTATGCTTTGTGCTTCAGCACACATATTTCATAGGATGGAGAACATTAGATAATCTAGCAGGTAGATTAAGTGCAAGTCATTTCAGAAAACAGCTATACTTTCATTTGGCATTTTTAAAATAGTATTTATTGAGCTACCATAGTTGCTAAGCACCATACCTGATAATGGATTTTTCAGGTTTATTGTAAAATATATAGAAAGTACAGAAAAACATTTTTTTATTATTACTAGTCCTACCCGAATCATAGATTTCTCTAGCTTTTTAATCTCTTAATATTATGCTATAAGCATTTCCTATTTTATTAAATGTTCTTTGCCACATAATTTTGAGTGCTAAAAAGTGCTCTTTATGTATACAGTAATTTATTTAACTTTTTTTTTTTTTTTGGTGGCATTTTTGTGGCTTCCAGTTTTTCACTATGAATATTGTACCATATTGAATGTTTGACAGTAATGTACCACTGTGAATGACCACATTGGTGGGTTAAAGATAGAACATTTTAAAGTCTATAGCATATGCTGTCAAGCACTGAATTTTTTTTTTAATAATTAAAAATACCTTCATTTTAACATTTGTGTTGAAAAATCTCAGACACTTTTTGCAAATGAGGATTAGAGGGGAAATTTCTCAATTTAATAAAAAGTGTCTATGAATCCTACATCTAATTTAAATAGTGAGAGAACTTAATGCGTTTCTCCTCTGGTCAGGAACAGGATATTTGTTCACAAAACTTCTGTTCTACATTGAAGTGAAGGTCTGATCCAATGCAACAAGACAAGAAAAACAAATAAAGGCTCATAGATTTGAAAGTGTGAAGTAAAGCTATCTTGATTCACAGTGTACATAGACCATACCAAAGAGTCTATAAAAAATGATATAGTAAGGTTGTAGAATACAAGATCAGTAACCATGTAATAGTCAATTATAGTTCTGCTTACTAGCAACAAACAGTTCAAAATTGAAAGTAATATTTATAATAGATGAAAAATACTTGAGAGGTTCCACAAAGTTTATGCAAGATATATACACTGAAGACCTCAAAATATCACTGAGAGAAATTAAAGAAGAGTTAAGTAATTGGAAATATATGCAGTGTTCACAGAATAGAATGCTCAATATTGTCAATATTTTTAAGTATCAGAAAGATCTGTAAATAGAGTGAAATCCCAGGCTTTTTTGGTAGGAATTAAGAAGTTGATTCTGAAAGTTATATGGAATGTAAACCACTTCTAAGATGAACAGCACAATTGAAAAGTATAAAGTTGGTCAGTAGAGTTTTGACAAAGATTCCAAGGTAATTCAATGGAAAGAGGGTAGTCTTTTTAACAAACAATGCTGGAACAATTGTTGTATTGGGGGGGGGGTCCCCCAAGGCCACCTCTATTTAAAAATTTCTTTAGGAGTCATAAAACAGCATATATTTGTTCTCATGGCTAAGATTATAGTTAAGGATACAAAGCAAAAAATAGCACAAGTGAGAGGCTCATAAAGTCCCTAGGAAATCAGATTCCTCTTTAAGAACATAAACTATTGTTTATACAGTTAGGCACAATAAGCTTCTCATTGTTTCAGGAGTTTTATATCAGTATAAGAAACTGTTTATCAACCAGATTCACAGCCACCAGCCAAGGGCTAACCTTGGGAGCAGACCTTACCGAGGATAGCAGTCTCAGACTACTAAGTTAACTCTTCTCCACAGTCATCTGTATTAAAAAGAAGAAACCCTCAACCCTTATTTAGCTCCAAATTTAAAAAATTACCTTGTAATGTCTCATAGTCCTAAATCTGTTAGGATATTGGTATTCATTTATTTATCAAAGACTTAAGTCAGTACTTTTGATTTGTAAAAACTCTATGTGTTATTAACATAAATACCTTTTGTCATACTTGTTGTAAGTACAGGCCAGATTGCCATTTGCTTTTTTTTTCTTTTTAATGATAATCATTTTAGAGCTAGAAATTTAGATTTTACAGTTTGATTGTAATCTTTACCTTTGAGATAACCTACTATCTCTTTTGTGTAGAGTCCATATCTTCCAGTGAATATTTACTAGCATTTTCTTCTATTTTTTTTTAATGCTTTTGTTTAACTACTTAATTCTTCTGCAATTTTTATATTAATATATAAAGACCCAACTCCCCCTAGATTAGCCATTTCTTTTTTCAGATATAATATATTGCCTCTTTTATGTGTACTGAGTCTTTCTGTTTGTATGCTATGCCTTTATTTTTCTGTAATTTTTGTGCCAGGACCACAACCTTCTTTTTATACTTTTATAAAATATCCTAATACTTATTAAGGCTGATCATTCTTTGTTTTTTTTTTAATGGGGGGGATGTCAATTCTCATTTTCTGTTTCTCACTGGTGGACTGTGTAACCTCTTAGGTTCCAAAAAGAAAGGCCTCCCCAGGATTTTAATCTGAGCAGTTTTAAAATAAGACTGGGAAATTTTGGATGGGAAGAAATGTCATAGTCATTCACATTAGGGTGCTTAGATCCAGGAGGCACTTTTGAATCACTGGAGACTAGGGGGAGTGCCCTAAAAAGGAAAGCTGCTAACGTATGATAAGAGGAAAAAATGAGGTCTGGGAAAGGGAAAAGTACCCCAAAGGCAGACGAGACCTGATGTCTAACAGTTGTGAGGATTATGGTCAGTTTATAATCCAGTTCTTATTGTCAGAGATCTCACGTTAGTGTAGGCCAATAACCTAAACTTTCTGAATTGTTTCTCCTTCTAGCATATACGGCCTCCCATCTTTTATTCAGGGAGCTGAGAATAGGTAAAGAAATACAAAGATATTTTAAAGTTAAGATTGTCCAAATCACTAGTGACTCTGCGAGAGAGCTTATTTGTCCTCTGATTCCTTTTAGGGGTTCTATGATGTCCTTCGAAGGAATTCTCAGCTGGCTAACTCAGTCATGCAAACTCTGCTTTCACAGGTAAATTATGTTTTCATGGATATAAGGGAACAGGTACCAAGGCATTTAGTAATTGACATTTTTCATAATTTTCAAAATATAAAATAATTCCCAACTAGTCCACTGGTACATTGCAAACATGCCTAGGGAACATGACGCTATTTCATGTTGTTTTATTTTAATCACTGTTTATCTGTCTCTACCATATTGCCATCATCTGACAATTAACCTTCTCAGTTAACATCCTCAGTCAGAAGGACATTTTGTAGAACCATTTATACAAAGGCCATCAGCAGTAGTATCTGTTATGTTTATTTCTGATAAAGAGTGATTTGGAGAAAACAGTAAAATATTGACATTTCTTAATCTGAGTGACATATTCACGAGTGTCTATTAGGTTATTTTCTCTATTTCTCAGCTTTTTTAAAAAGCTGAAAATTATGAAGTATTTCAAAGGACCATCAAGATGAGAAGAGTTTAGCTGAAGAGTTTCTGATGTGAATAAGACCTTTTTACTCGACATTTATTATTAAGCATTTATTTGAATTAGTGTATTCACAAAGTGTAACCATCACCATAGTCAATTGAGAACATTTTACCACAGAAAAAACCACACCGTTTAGCTACCCCTCTAATTTTCCCATCCTTCCTCCTCAAACCTTCTACCCCTAAGCAATCATCAATCTCCTCTTTCTCTCTATAGATTTGCCTATCTGGACATTTCATATAAATGGAGTCAAACAATGTGTAGTCTTTTATGACTGACTTCTTTCACTTAACATGATGTTTTCAGGGGTCATCCATATTGTAGGGTGCATTGGTAATTTATTTCTTTTTATGGCTAAATAATATTTCACTTTTTTTTTTAATATATATATATATATTTTTTTTTTTAATACATGTTGAGAGAGTTCAAGAGACTATTATGTACCAATAGTAATAACAGCAGTACTTAATGTTTAGCACTTACAGAGGGCCAAGCAATTTATGAATGGTGGATGGTGGATGATTTCATTTAGTCCTCATAAAATCCTGTGAAATAACTGCTTAGTTCCATTTTACAGATGTGTGTTTTAAGGCTCCAAGAGGTTAAGTAATTTAATTTGCCCAGGGTCTCACAGTTAATAAGTGATGGAGCTAGAATTTGAACTCAGATTTTTCTCCTTTAATCTGTTATCATGATGAATTATATTATTTGATCTTTTAAAAAATTGCATTCCTAGAATAAACTGAAATGATTATATTATCTTTTCTATACACTACTGGGTTTGGTTTCCATTTAGGACATACATATATGTGTACAAGAAGGAATGGCCTATAATTTTCATTTTTCATACTGAATTTCTTTGGTTTAGTGTGTGCTTAGTAAAGTGATTGGGGATATTCCCTCTTTTTCTGGTTTATGTAAAATTTGAAGTTTTCTTTATTCCATTTCCTCCGTTACCTGTTTCAAAATTAAACACTTTCTTTAAACTTTCAGCTATATTGTCTAATGATTTGGACAGTCTTAACTCTAAAATAACCGTATATTTGAAGTTATGTGAATTCTAGCCCCAGCTACATTTGGAGACTTAACAGTTAGAAAATCCCTGAGGAGTCTTTTCCCCCTTCACCTGAAGTCAGAGGTAGGTAGGTAGGTACATATCCTCCCACTATCTTCCTCCATGTGATGGATTTATCTTTTAGGTTCATCCACTAAGGATGTCTGCTTTTGAGAATTCCAGCTTTCTGTGAAGGTCTCTGATACAATCTCAGATACAGTCTCTGATACAATCTAGATACCACCTCTGATACAACCCCATGTGGACCCTAGGCTCTATCTTTAATTTCATGATTCCTTTTACTTTCTTTTCATCTTAGCTATCTATTTAATAAATGTATCTAAGAATTTTAATGGGGTATTTTTTTATTGTTCTTTACCGTGAGGGTTTCTCTAAACCCCAGCCCACCATTTTGCTATAGATGGAACTTCTCTTTCCCTCTCACTCTTCCTCCTTTTTTATGCCATTGCTTTGTGCTAATTCTGCTAAAGAAGCTCCATTTGAAAGTGGAGAAATGATTGGAAGGTCTTACACTATTTATCAAAAGTCTTTCAGTGGGCCTTGGACCTTATCTTAAATAAAATTTATATCTTGTTAGTTATATTTTATCTTTCAAACTAATGAATCAGGCCATCTACATTTGCATGTTAGGATGGCAAGTTATGATTGAAGCATAGAGCAGTGCTTCCCAACTCAGGTTAGTATGTGGGCCAATAAAATTATTTAGACTCCAAAAGTTAAAAAGAGGAAAATGGCAATTAACGTTTTTTTAATGAACGTATAGTTGATTTGCAATGTATTTGTTTCTGGTATACAGCAAAGTTATTCAGTTACATATATATTCTTTTTCATTATGAGTTATTACCATATATTCAATATAATTCCCTGTGCTATTATACAGTAGGATCTTATTTATCTATTTTATATATAATAGTTTGTTTCTGCTAATCCCAAAGTCCTAATTTATCCTTTCCCCACCCCCTTTCCCTTTTGATAACCGTAAGTTTTTTTTCTGGGTCTGTGAATCTATTTCTATTTTGTAAATAAGTTTTATTTGTATCATTATAGATTCCACATACAAGTGATATCATATAGTATTTGTCTTTCTCAGTCTGACTTCACTTAGTATGGTCATCTCCAGGTCCATCTATTTTGCTGTAAATGGCATCATTTGATTCTTTTTTATGGCTGAGTTAACTAACTTTTTTGAGCTCTGTTATGTGCTAAATAGTATTTGAAGCTCCCTACATGTGTTAACACATTTAATCTTATACAAATGTTTATGCTTATATTAATAATACCCTCATTCCACAGATGAGGAACCAAGACATCTACCTTTATTGAATTAATAAATAGTGGTACTGGGATTTTAGATTCAGTCAGTTTGACTCTAGAGCCTCTATTCTTAACAACCAAGCTGTACTGAAAGTGCTTGATAGTCTATAGAAATTAAGTAACTGGTGTGAGAGAGCATGGTGTTTTCTAGGAGAGGTGATGAAGTGGACTAGGAAAGATCTGTCAGTGCACTGCCTGATGCAAGGGCAAAGGAAGAGTAGCATTGAGCCAAAGCAACGGATTTTCCTCCAGTGTTCTTTGGACAGTTGGGAAATATTAGAAAGCATTAGACGTTAAAGTTGCCATTAGCTTGACCAATTAAAAAAGTGAAAAGCATTCATGAGCCGTGATGTCTTTTTCCTTCCCATACACAGTTGAAACAGTTCTATGAGCCAGAACCTGATGTACTGCCTCCTCTGAAATTAGAAGCTTGTATTCTGACCCAAGGAGATCAGGTCTCTCTACAGGAACCACTGGTGAGCCTTTCTTTCCTCCTCCCATAACCATTATTTTTACTCTTAAGTAAAACTACCAGCCCTATTGATATGGTTGAGCTTCAGAAAGAGAGGGCTTCTCTGTGAAATACCTGATACTCCCAGTGAATTTCTACTCTTGACTCCTCCCTGACCGATCACCACCTTGGTTCTGATGGCGAGATATCTGCATGTCAACACTTGACTAATAATCAAGGCATCCATCACTTCCCTCAAGGAGCATTTTACCTCCCATTAATGGCTCTTTGATTGCAAGTACTAAATAGATATACTTTAGAATTGGGAAAAGGAGGTTACCCAGAAGCAGATGAACCCAGGAGATCTGCTTCATTAGTCTGGAGTATATGATTTAGGCTGAGCTAGAACTGGCATTCTGTTGAACCTTCAGAGGAACTGGGACAGATTGGTTTTCTATTCTTGTCTAGCCTCAGAAAGACAGGGAAGAAAGATAGAAACTGAAACTCCTGAGTGACTTATAACAGATATCCTCAGCCTAGGTCAGAGAAACTGTGGTGGTCTCCCAAAGATTCCCTCAACCTAAACTCATATGTTTAGAATAGCCTCTGGAACTCAAAGGTGCTGGAGAGGATTTAGTTTCACAACCTGGCTCCTTGGTATTTGTACCAGATTAGAGATAGCACCTTTGATGTTACATTCTTAGGTGTCAGCTACTTGTGAAGCCAGTGCCTTTGAGAAAGGCCAGAAAACAGTGCCTCTGTTAGTTCAATTCTTTTTTTCTGTTTTGTTTTTAACTCCAGATTGACTTAATTTGTGATGCTAATGAATAAGTTTATTTAGCCTTATAGATTAGGATTATTTGTCAATTATCAACAGTTTGATAGGTTATCCTTTAACAAGAATATTCAGTTATTATATTTTCTTCTACAGGATTATCTGCTATGTTGTATTCAACACTGTTTGGCCTGGTATAAGAGCAGAGTGGTACCATTACAGCAAGAAGAGGAAGAGGAGGAGGAAGAGGGGTTCTACCAATACTTAGATGATATGTTGGAGTCGATTACGAATAGAATGATTAAGAGTGAACTAGAGGACTTCGAACTGGTAATTGCTAAGTCTAAGCTGTATTGATAATGGAGGTTTTTAGTAGCTTATTAATTTTTATCTTGTATCTTTTAGGACAAATCAGCAGACTTTTCTCAGAGCACTGGTATTGGCATCAAAAATAATATCTGCGCTTCTCTTGTTATGGGAATTTGTGAGGTTCTAATAGAATATAATTTCTTCACAAGTAATTTCAGGTAGGGTATTACTGTAACTCTACTTGTAGTTCATTTTGTATGTGGGAGTGTGTTTTCTTAACACTAACAATAGGCTAGATAGGAAAAGACCACAGCCCATGACACTGTCTCTTAGATGGACCTCTAGCCTAGGACCAGGTTGTGTTCTTTCTACCAGGGAACATCAAAACACATGCCAGACAGGCTCGTGAATTTTGTCTCTCCATCAGGCTTTACTTGATTGAACATTCCCCAGACCTTGAACATAACAACCCCTGATTTTAATGGAGAAATTTTGATTGGTGGTATTGAACTTTCATTCTCTGCAATGACTGATACAAATAAAAGAGAAAAAGAAATGACCCAGATTGATATTACCTAGGAGTACTGTGTTAATAGTGAAGATCCATTCATTTGTAATATTGGGTCTAAAGTAGGACATCTTTTAAAGAAGCATTGTGATTTCCTTATTACTGTTTTGAAAGTAAACCATAATATTCTGACACCTGTCCTTGGTGGTCTCTTTTTCCTTTTATACAGTAAGACTAAGTTTGAAACGATTCTGAGCTTATTTATGTGTTACAAGAAGCTCTCTGATATTCTTAATGAAAAATCTGGTAAAGGCAAAACGAAAATTGCCAGCCGAACAACCGATAGTTTTTTGTCCATGAAATTTGTGTCTGATCTTCTCACAGCTCTTTTCAGGTAAGGTTCTAACAAAGAACTTAAAGACAGCCTTAAGGTGAAGGTAAAAATACCTACTGAGGGTCACTGATATGACCTAGTTTGGATTCACAGTTCTTAGCATATGTACAGTAAAAAGTAAGTCAAGGGGGTTATAATTTTCTTGAAAGCAGAACACATAGGCATTTAAAGAGATGCTTTGAATTACTAAAGGGAACATCAGAAACAATGAACAAGTGGATGAGAAGATAGGATAGAGTCTAAGAAATCAATCTAAGTAGCATGAAAAGAGGGAAAAGAAAGCTTGAATTAAAAAAAGGGGGGGGACAACAAAAAAATCACAGCAAGTTAACTAAGACTGACCTTTAAATTTCATCAAAGTTAAAAGATTGAGGGAAGGGGGAGAAAGGGAGGTAATACTGAGAATAATATTTGTAGAAAGACAGCCTTGGCAGTGACTCGGGCATGGGCTGCAGAAGTCTTGTCTTTTAGAGCTGGCTGGATGCTATTGTGAACTGTCCCTAGAAAATGTAATTTCAGGTCCCAGTAGCAGGGGAATCTTTCTGTCTCTCTTTTCCTGTCTAGGGACAGTACGCAGAGCCATGAAGAGAGCCTGTCTGTTCTGAGGTCCAGCAATGAGTTCATGCGCTACGCAGTGAATGTGGCTCTGCAGAAGGTCCAGCAGCTAAAGGAAACAGGGCACGTGAGTGGCCCTGATGGCCAAAACCCAGAGAAGGTCTTTCAGAACCTCTGTGACATAACTCGGTAAGCCCCACGCACCCTGATACTGTTCCACTTGCTGTGGCATCTCCAGGAGAGGAAATCGACAAGGGGGGTGGGGAGAGGAAGGTGGTTTGAAGTTGGGAATACCCGAAGGTGGAAGTGCAATCACTCACTGTATTGGGGTTTTTTCCTAGTCCTGTTTTGGTGTGGATTGTTGGCCACATATAAAATGTTAATCTAATACCAGGAATAAAAAGGGATATTACATAATGACTAAATAGTTCATCAAGCAGACAGAACAGTTTTAAATGTATATGTACTTAATAGCACTGAATAACAGCTTCAGAATACTTAAGGCAAAAACGGTAATACTGAAGGAGAAACACACAAATAATAATCTACCGCTCTCGGTAATCAGTAGAATTAGATAGAAAATCAGGAAGGATGTGGAAGACTCACACAACACTATCATCCAGCTTTACTTTAATCAATATTTATAGAACATTAAATAAGTATTTAAGATAGTGAGGTATTGCCAGAATCAGTGGAACAGATGGTTCAGAACTGATCCACACAAGTATGGTCTTCAGACTTTTGACAAAGGTGCCAAGGAAATGGAATGGAGAAAGAAAAGTCTTTTCAAACAGGTGTTTCTGGAACAGTTGTACAAGAATGTGTGAAAAAATGAAATTAAAAGATGCTCTTTGGAAGAAAAGCTATGCCCAACCTAGACAGCATATTAAAAAGCAGAGACATGACTATGCCAATAAAGGTCTGTCTAGTCAAAGCTATGGTTTTTCCAGTAGTCATGTATGGATGTGAGAGTTGAGCTATAAAGAAAGCTGAGTGCCAAAGAACTGATGTGTTGAAGAAGACTCTTGAGAGTCCCTTGGACTGCAAGATCAAACCAGTCCATCCTAAAGGAAACCAGTCCTGAGTATTCATTGGAAGGACTGATGCTGAAGCTGAAGCTCCAATACTATGGCCATCTGATGTGAAGAACTGACTCATTTGAAAAGACCCTGATGCTGGGAAAGATAGAAGGCTGGAGGAGAAGGGGAAGGCAGGATGTGATGTTTGGATGGCATCACTGACTTGATGAGTATGAGTTTGATCAAGCTCTGGGAGTTGGTGATGGACAGGGAAGCCTGGCGTGCTGCAGTCCATGGGGTCACAAAAGAGTTGGACACGACTAAGCAACTGATGTGAAAAAAAATTGGACTTCGATCCATTTCTCATAACAAAATATTGACTTGAAATGAATCAGGCATAAGTATAAAACCAAATATTATAAAACATCTAGAAGAAAAACCTTTGCAACATTGTTTTAGGTAAGATATTTACTAGGTATAATACCAGAAGCACAATCAATAATTTTAAAAAATTGAATTCTGTTCCTTGAAAAACATTCCTAAGGAAATTTAAAGACAAGCCACAAATTAACAGGAAATATTTGCAAAACACGTGTCTGATGATGGACTGGTAACCAGAGTATATAAAGAACTCAAACTTGTTAAGAAAACAATCAAATTGAGAAAATGGATAAAGTGTTTTAACAGTCAGTTTACCAAATAAAATATATAGATGGCAATAAGAACATGAAAGGGTGATCAACATAATTAGTCACTAGGTTAGTGCAAATTAAAATCATGAGATATCACTAAACACCTTTTTTTTTTTATAGAATTTATTTATTTTAATTGGAGGCTAATTACTTTACAATATTGTGGTGGTTTGCCATACATTCACATGTGTCAGCCATGGGTATACATGTGTTCCCCGTCCTGAACTCCCCCCACTCCCTCCCCATTCCATCCCTCAGGGTCATCCCAGTGCACCAGCCCTGAGCACCCTGTCTCATATATCAAACCTGGTCTGGCAATCTGTTTCACATATGATAATATACATGGTTCAGTGCTGTTCTCTCAAATCATCCCACCCTCGCCTCTTCCCACAGAGTCCAACAGACTAGACTGTTCTTTATATCTGTATCTCTTTTACTGTCTCAAATATAGGGTCACTGTTACCATCTTTCTAAATTCCATATATATGCATTAATATACTGGATTGGTGTTTTTCTTTCTGACTTCACTCTGTATAATAGGCTCCAGTTTCATCCACCTCATTAAAACTGATTCAAATGCATTCTTTTTAATAGCTGAATAATACTCCATTGTGTATATGTACAACAGCTTTCTTATTCATTTGTCTGCCGATGGATATCTAGGTTGCTTCTGTGTCCTGGCTATTGTAAACAGTGCTGCGATGAACATTGGGGTGCACGTGTCTCTTTCAATTCTGGTTTCCTTGGTGTAAACACCTATTAAAATGCCTAAAAGTTTAGATTGACTATACCAAAGTGTTTTCATGGATGTGGAAGAATTTAAACTCCATGTTTTTTGTTTTTTTAATATTATGTATTTGTTTTTGGCTGCCCTGGGTCTTCTTGCTTTGCGGGCTTTTCTCTAGTTGTAGTGAGTGGGGGCTACTCTGTAGTTGAGGTGCACAGGCTTCTCATTGCAGTGGTTTCTCATGTTGCAGAGCACAGGTTCTTGAGCACACAGGCTTCAGTAGTTGAAGCTCTTGGGCTTTAGAGGACAGGCTCGAGTAGTTAGTTGCTCCACTGTATGTAGAATCTTCTAAGATCAGGGATCAAACCCATGTCTCCTGATTGGTAGGTGGACTCTTTACCACTAAGCCTCCAGGGATGCTCAGAATTTAAACTCTGATACACTGTTGACATAAATATAAAATGGTGCAGCCACTTTGGAAAATAATTTGGCAGTTTCTTAAAAAGCACACACACCTATCTTACGATATACCCATTCCACTCTTAGGTATTTACCCAAAAGAATGAAAGCAGATGTTCTTATAAAAGTTTGTATATAGTAGTTTTATCTGTAATAGCAAAATCTGGAAACAACCTACAGATGATAAATCGGTGACTATGCAAGCTGTGGCACATTCATACCCTGGAATACTACTCAGCAGTGAAATGCGACAGGCTGCTGGTACGTGCAAAAGCATCGGTGAACCTCAGAGCCACATGCTATTAGCAAAGCCGGACTCTAAAAGCTGCGTTATGAATGATACCATTTTTATCTGATGGTTTGTAAATTGTGAAACCACTGGGACAGGAAACAGATCAGTGGTTGCCTGGGAAAACAAAGAGAATGAACTGACTGCAAAGGAGCACGTGAGAACTTTGGGTGATGGAAATACCTGGGGGGGGATGAGTACAGGACTGTGGAAGTGAGTCAGCAGAGCCATACAGTTACAGGATGGGAATTTTACCGTATGTAAATTATATCTCAGTGAACTTGACTTTGAAAATAAAATCACTTTTCCCCAGGGTCTTGCTTTGGAGATACACTTCAATCCCTACCTCAGTGGAAGAGTCGGGAAGGAAAGAGAAAGGGAAGAATATCTCGCTGCTGTGCTTGGAGGGCATACAGAAGATACTCAGTGCTGTGCAGCAGTTCTACCAGCCCAAGTGTCATCAGTTTCTCAAGGCTCTGGGTGGGCATTTCAGTTTTGATAACTTGGCTCGATCTGAGTTTCTCTTTCTCAACCAAACCTCTTGATTCCAGTTGTTAGCCTATCAGAGGACACCTGCGAAGAGTCCCAGTGTGGCTAAGGAGTGACATCTAGTGGGTTCAGAACTAGTACTTACTGGATTTCATTTAACCACAGATGGGACTGGGAAACTGAATATAACCTTAAGAAGTTGCTGAATGTTAGGANCTATGGCCATCTGATGTGAAGAACTGACTCATTTGAAAAGACCCTGATGCTGGGAAAGATAGAAGGCTGGAGGAGAAGGGGAAGGCAGGATGTGATGTTTGGATGGCATCACTGACTTGATGAGTATGAGTTTGATCAAGCTCTGGGAGTTGGTGATGGACAGGGAAGCCTGGCGTGCTGCAGTCCATGGGGTCACAAAAGAGTTGGACACGACTAAGCAACTGATGTGAAAAAAAATTGGACTTCGATCCATTTCTCATAACAAAATATTGACTTGAAATGAATCAGGCATAAGTATAAAACCAAATATTATAAAACATCTAGAAGAAAAACCTTTGCAACATTGTTTTAGGTAAAAAATTTACTAGGTATAATACCAGAAGCACAATCAATAATTTTAAAAAATTGAATTCTGTTCCTTGAAAAACATTCCTAAGGAAATTTAAAGACAAGCCACAAATTAACAGGAAATATTTGCAAAACACGTGTCTGATGATGGACTGGTAACCAGAGTATATAAAGAACTCAAACTTGTTAAGAAAACAATCAAATTGAGAAAATGGATAAAGTGTTTTAACAGTCAGTTTACCAAATAAAATATATAGATGGCAATAAGAACATGAAAGGGTGATCAACATAATTAGTCACTAGGTTAGTGCAAATTAAAATCATGAGATATCACTAAACACCTTTTTTTTTTTATAGAATTTATTTATTTTAATTGGAGGCTAATTACTTTACAATATTGTGGTGGTTTGCCATACATTCACATGTGTCAGCCATGGGTATACATGTGTTCCCCGTCCTGAACTCCCCCCACTCCCTCCCCATTCCATCCCTCAGGGTCATCCCAGTGCACCAGCCCTGAGCACCCTGTCTCATATATCAAACCTGGTCTGGCAATCTGTTTCACATATGATAATATACATGGTTCAGTGCTGTTCTCTCAAATCATCCCACCCTCGCCTCTTCCCACAGAGTCCAACAGACTAGACTGTTCTTTATATCTGTATCTCTTTTACTGTCTCAAATATAGGGTCACTGTTACCATCTTTCTAAATTCCATATATATGCATTAATATACTGGATTGGTGTTTTTCTTTCTGACTTCACTCTGTATAATAGGCTCCAGTTTCATCCACCTCATTAAAACTGATTCAAATGCATTCTTTTTAATAGCTGAATAATACTCCATTGTGTATATGTACAACAGCTTTCTTATTCATTTGTCTGCCGATGGATATCTAGGTTGCTTCTGTGTCCTGGCTATTGTAAACAGTGCTGCGATGAACATTGGGGTGCACGTGTCTCTTTCAATTCTGGTTTCCTTGGTGTAAACACCTATTAAAATGCCTAAAAGTTTAGATTGACTATACCAAAGTGTTTTCATGGATGTGGAAGAATTTAAACTCCATGTTTTTTGTTTTTTTAATATTATGTATTTGTTTTTGGCTGCCCTGGGTCTTCTTGCTTTGCGGGCTTTTCTCTAGTTGTAGTGAGTGGGGGCTACTCTGTAGTTGAGGTGCACAGGCTTCTCATTGCAGTGGTTTCTCATGTTGCAGAGCACAGGTTCTTGAGCACACAGGCTTCAGTAGTTGAAGCTCTTGGGCTTTAGAGGACAGGCTCGAGTAGTTAGTTGCTCCACTGTATGTAGAATCTTCTAAGATCAGGGATCAAACCCATGTCTCCTGATTGGTAGGTGGACTCTTTACCACTAAGCCTCCAGGGATGCTCAGAATTTAAACTCTGATACACTGTTGACATAAATATAAAATGGTGCAGCCACTTTGGAAAATAATTTGGCAGTTTCTTAAAAAGCACACACACCTATCTTACGATATACCCATTCCACTCTTAGGTATTTACCCAAAAGAATGAAAGCAGATGTTCTTATAAAAGTTTGTATATAGTAGTTTTATCTGTAATAGCAAAATCTGGAAACAACCTACAGATGATAAATCGGTGACTATGCAAGCTGTGGCACATTCATACCCTGGAATACTACTCAGCAGTGAAATGCGACAGGCTGCTGGTACGTGCAAAAGCATCGGTGAACCTCAGAGCCACATGCTATTAGCAAAGCCGGACTCTAAAAGCTGCGTTATGAATGATACCATTTTTATCTGATGGTTTGTAAATTGTGAAACCACTGGGACAGGAAACAGATCAGTGGTTGCCTGGGAAAACAAAGAGAATGAACTGACTGCAAAGGAGCACGTGAGAACTTTGGGTGATGGAAATACCTGGGGGGGGATGAGTACAGGACTGTGGAAGTGAGTCAGCAGAGCCATACAGTTACAGGATGGGAATTTTACCGTATGTAAATTATATCTCAGTGAACTTGACTTTGAAAATAAAATCACTTTTCCCCAGGGTCTTGCTTTGGAGATACACTTCAATCCCTACCTCAGTGGAAGAGTCGGGAAGGAAAGAGAAAGGGAAGAATATCTCGCTGCTGTGCTTGGAGGGCATACAGAAGATACTCAGTGCTGTGCAGCAGTTCTACCAGCCCAAGTGTCATCAGTTTCTCAAGGCTCTGGGTGGGCATTTCAGTTTTGATAACTTGGCTCGATCTGAGTTTCTCTTTCTCAACCAAACCTCTTGATTCCAGTTGTTAGCCTATCAGAGGACACCTGCGAAGAGTCCCAGTGTGGCTAAGGAGTGACATCTAGTGGGTTCAGAACTAGTACTTACTGGATTTCATTTAACCACAGATGGGACTGGGAAACTGAATATAACCTTAAGAAGTTGCTGAATGTTAGGAATATAATTAAAGCTGCCTCCAGACTTTTTTGGCCTCCTAAAATTTTAGCTTGGCAAAAAAAAAAAAAAAAACCAAGCCCCTTTCAAAGCATATAGCATTCTTTTCCTTTCCTAGATGCCGCAGATAAGGAGGAAGACGAGGAGGAAGTCAGTGTCAGTCAGAGAGCGGCTTTCCAGATCCGGCAGTTTCAGGTGAGACACCTCAGAGACTGCTGTGCTTTGTGAGGGTCCTCAGAAAGGGACTGTTACCCAGGCCAGCTGGTGGGAGCAGGCAGACCGTCCCCAAGGAGGACAGCAATTTTTTCTGGGTCGTCATGTAAGCAACTTCACAGCTCTGAGAATGAAAGATAATGCATTTAAAAGCATTCCAGGAAGGATGTGTGTCAAGCCACCCCAATCTATAGCACTAATTGCTTCTAAGAATCACTGTTTGAGCTGATATTATACAAAGAGCTGGCCAGGAGCCCACTCGTGCAGGGAGTGTAACTTGGCTTTGTCTGTCAGATGGTTCTAACCACTAGTTGTCACTTAGCAGGATCTTTTATCCCAGAGGATTTCTTTAATGTTCCTGTCATGTGCCAGGAACTGTTCAGGTGCTGAAGATATAAGCAAGGAATAAGAGACAAAACCCTACCCTCAGAGCTTACGTTGTAGTGGGAAGAGACTGACGGACCAAAGACAGTGTTTTGGGTGGTAAGAGAGGAACACAGAAGAGGGAAACGGAAAGTGTGTAGGGAATGCCAGTGCTGGGGTATGGTCTAGCCCTCAGGTCAGTGAATGGGCCTCAGGAAATTCTGAACCACCAGACCTAGGTGCACTGAAATTCTGTGGTGATCAGTGGTTTGGACACAGCACTTTCATTGGGCCCGTGTTCTGTCCCTTGTTAGGGAACTAAGATCCCACAAGCTGTGTGGTGCAACCGAAAATAAACAAAACAGGTGCACAGTTCATTCCTAATGTACACGTGGCAGGGGTTTGGAGGAGTCCACAGCGCTCAAGGGAACACTCACGTCTGATCACAAACAGGGTAGGAGACTACCTGCTCGATCCAGGTCTTATTTCCAAATTTTATCCTCTTGGATTTTTGGTATTTTTGAGTCATTTCTGTCCCAGCCTTAAGAATCTTTGGCTAGATGTCTCTTCTCTTTGCTAGTATCATGTCTGCTAATGTTTCTGTGTGTCCTTTCTCAGAGGTCTTTGTTGAATTTACTTAGCGGCCAAGAGGAAGACTTTAAGAGCAAAGAAGCCCTGCTTCTGGCCACTGTTCTCACCAGCTTGTCCAAGCTGCTGAAGCCCTTCTCTGCTGAGGTATGAGCACGAATCAGTCCCATTCTACATCCCCCAGAAGGCCAGAATACTACATCTTACAGTGCACAGCTAAATGTCCTCTTGAAATCTGGCTCATTTAAAATCATGTTTCCAGTCATGCTCCTGAATCAATATAAGACCTGAGGATGTACCCCCCCGCCCCACCCCATACATAGTGTTTCTGCCATGACGTAGTTACTGCTTTTGTTTATTTGGCCACTGTCAGGGGTAAACAATAAGCACTGTAAAAAAAAAAAAAAGTCTTATCTGTGGAGCCTTAAAACTTCTGGTGTTTACTACCTCCTTCTAAGATGAAAGTATGTTAATTATCAAGGTAGCTGACATTCATCAGTTAACTTTCTCATCAAAATTAGCTGATTCTGAGTTTGGGGGATATTCACCAAAAGGTGATAAGTCAGAAAGCATGATGGTAGTCCTAAAATAGGATCTGTTCTACCCTGATAGATTTTAGGTATATGTGCTTGGGTCTGCACATATACACGAAGAATATATGTACCCACATGAGTATTCACACATATGAAATAAGAGAAGCCATATTTTGTGGGTCTGTTCCATTCAGGAGTAATTTCCCTAAAGGATGATAAAGTGAATCCTTGAGAGCCTAGGACTGTGTGGTCCTCCCACATCTTCTGACCTGTGGGGAGACAAGTTGAGAGTGCTGAAGTGCAGGCCTCCTTGTGTGAGCCCTTGCTTTTAGGAAGAGCTAGCCAGATCCTGGTATGTTATGACATTTGAGCACTGAAAAAGCAGACTTCATTTTCTTGTTTTTCCTAGTTCCAGGTAGCCCAAAGAAAATCCCCATTGCTACTTATTTCATCTTAGATCGGAACAATACATCCCCACTTTACTTTCAGCTTCATTCTTTCATATTGCTACTTTTGGTGCAAGGAGCCCAAGACTAGGAAAGAAACACAGGGAATTGGAACTTGGGGACAGTTGAAGGAAAATAGATTTGGAAAGGCTAATATAAAGAAGAAATTTTTAAAAGTTTACCACCCCTCATAATTTCAGGTAGTGTGTCTAAAATTTTTTAATTTAACTTTGAGTAATAAAGTTCAATGATTTGAAAACCAGGCATTATAAAAAAAATCTGCAGGAAATGGTCACCTTTCTATCCGTGTCCTCCATCTGTCCAGTTCTTCTCCCCCAGTAGGTAAATATCTTTTAGTTTCTTGTGTAAAGAGTTCTTTCATTCCTGTACAGCAATATGAATATAGCTTCTTATGCCCAACCCTACCCTCTTCACACAAAAGCTTTTTAAGCATCCTGCTTTCTTTCTTTATTACATTTAATACTGTATTCTGGACATCTGTATTCTGCAGTAATCACTGTAGTCTGGGAAATATTTTTATATCAGTTCACAGAGAATTTTCATTTAGCCTCTGAAGTTTTTTTCCCTGACAGATCAAAACCTGAATTATTACTGGTCATTTTACCTTTAAACATCACTGCATTTCAGTGTCTTGGTGGCTAGAAGCCTATCCCAAACAACTGCCGAAGCATAAAGCTGTATGTGTGTCTAGCGAAACATGACCTACTAGTCCAAGGCCTTAAGCTTCCCCAGCTCTTTTCTTTTGCCCCTTTTCTTTTTTTTCCCCCTGCTCCCTTTTATCCTCCTGTGGCCTCTTGGTTCCTAAAGGCTAATTTGACTGTCACTGTGGCCAGGATCTTATTCTTCTACGCCTCAATTAGCTTACTATCCTTAAAAGATGTCTCAGATCCAGAGTGCGCTGGGCATAGGAAGAGGAAGAAGGGCACTTTAGCCCCAAACCATGGTGGGAGGGGCCAAGGAAGCTCAAATAACAGCCCAGACCCCCTTTGGCCCTTAATGAGGGCATTTGAGAATTGAGTCATAGGCTATATTTAAGAAAAGAATCAGTAATTCTCATAACTTTGAACTTATTTTTATGCTATTTTTCAGTAGAGTACCACTTTAGATCCAGGCACAGGTGTTTTAACAGGTGATTGGTTTAGACTTGGAAAGGCCTAGAGCTCTTTTAGTCTGATAGCACCTAGGTCTCTCTTGAATGTTTCTATAATATCTGAATGATCTCTAGTTTGTGCAGATGTTATCCTGGACATCTAAGATTTGCACGGAAAACAGTTGTGGTAAGTTTCCTGCCGTATTTCCTTTTTCGGCTTTATATAAAATCATTAGCACCAAACAACATTTAGAAAATGACACATTCACCAGAGTAGCCAAAAGGAAGAAATACGCAAAACCAATCCCAAGGGTTGGTAAGAATATAGTGCAGTTGAACCTCTCATTCACTGCTGCTGGAGGTGTCATTTGGTATAACCACTCTGGAAAATTGTTTAGCAATACTTAACTACTAAAATTAAACATAGGCTTAGGATCAAGCAGTTCCACTCCCAGCATAAACAGGTGGGAAATGCTCACAGCAGTACTGTTCTGGTAGGCAAAACCAGACCAGGCGTCTGTCAGCAGTCGCGTGGATCACAGGGTTGTGCTGCATGCACACGGGGGGACACCACGGCAGTGGGAATGAACAGCCTCGCTGACTCGCAGCACGGAGGAGTCTGGCGCATGCAGCATTCAACAGATGGCAGACACAGAGTACTTATTGCATGATGCTACTTAGACAGAGTGCAAAGTCAGACAGGACTCCATGTGAGGGTACAAGGCAGAATGACAGCTTCCTTGGTGAGGGGAGAGGTGTCCTGGGGTGCTGATATTTCTTGACCTGTATGCTAGTTATGTGATGATAGTGGCTAATAAATGGGAAACATCCCCCTCATTTGCACCCATGGGTCGAAGTGTACCTGGGTTTGAGTGTGTGCAGCATGGGGATGTTGTGCCTGAAACATGACAGGTTAGCATTCCAGCTAGGCACCCCCACCTGCTGCAGGACTGACTTGGATTATAACTGAATTTTCTTTCCTTCCCACTCCTAGAGGATGCCTCCTTTTGCAAGGGTATGCTGAGTTTGCTCTTCAGCCTCCATGTTTCGTATAAGAGTCCTGTTAGTCTGCTGCGTGACTTGTCCCAGGATATCCATGGACATCTTGGAGACATAGACGAGGTACTATAGTGAGCCTTCAGTATGGCACCCTGAGCTGGGAGTAGGGGCCAAGGGAACAGCCTTACTATCATTGCACCTTACTATCTCACCTCTCTTTCCGTTCTCAGGATGTAGAAGTGGAGAAAGCAAACAACTTTGCATTGGTGAATTTGAAAACAGCTGCCCCTACTGTCTGTGTAAGTGTTGACCCCTGACACTTGGGAAATAGCCTTGTCATCCCTTCCATTTTATTCCCTGTGAGGAGTGAATTACAGTGGCTAAAGTCCTGAGGCCTGTAACCCACCCACGGGTGGCCGTGGCTATCACGTTACACCAGCAGCTGTGTGCAGTGAGCCATGCCAGGCGTTTTTTTGTTTCACAGCTGCTTGCTCTGAGTAAAGCTGAGAAGGTCCTAGAAGAAGTGGACTGGCTGATCACCAAGCTTAAGGGACAAGCAAATCAAAAATTCATACCAGGTAACATGAGTTGAGGGAGGGGTTCCAGGAATTGTGATCAAAGCAAAGTCAACTAAAATCTGAACTGGAGGAAGCATAAAGGCAGAGCCCCTGAGCTCTGACTGTTCGTTTGTGCTAGATTTCCAAAGTAATGAAAGTAGACGGTAGTGTGGCTTATGAAAGCGTAATTAATGTATTCTGCATCCAGACTTCCTAGTTAATGATGTTTAGTTGGTTTCTAAATCTCTTTGACTTGAACTAGAAAATAAGGTCAGTTGGGTTTGAATGTGCTAACTTCCTTTCAGAAGAGGCCTCTTCTCAGGCAGCACTAACAAACCGTCCCATGGAGAAAACCACTATCATACAGTTGGGAACTCTGGTCACATTTTTCCACGAGCTGGTGCAGACAGCCCTGCCATCAGGCAGCTGTGTGGACACCTTGTTAAAGGACCTTTGCAAAATGTACACCACTCTTACAGCACTTGTCAAATATGTGAGTATCAGAGAGTCGATCACCACCATCGCTCTGCCCCACCCAGCCGGGACACTGCCCCTAATGCTGAACACCCCAGTGCAGAGCCCATGTCTACATCTCTGCAAGTCACAGTTTGACCAGTAGATGGCAGGTGACTCCACAGGCCTGAAAATAACAGTGGAGGCATAATTCTAAATCTGTTTTTAGAGCTCCAGATTTCTTTAGCATATGAGTATATTGCTCATATGACTGAGTATAATGAATGTAAATGCCTCTTGATTGAGTGTGATTGAGTGTAAATGCCTTTTCAAACACCTTCTAAGACTCAGTCTAAACTTTGCTGCTACTGCTAAGTCACTTCAGTTGTGTCCGACTCTGTGCAACCCCAGAGATAGCAACCCACCAGGCTCCTCCGTCCCTGGGATTCTTCAGGCAAGAACACTGGAGTGGGTTGCCATTTCCTTCTCCAATGCATGAAAGTGAAAAGTGAAAGTGAAGTCGCTAAGTCATGTCCAACTGTTCGCGACCCCATGGACTGCAGCCTACCAGGCTCCCCCGTCCATGGGATTTTCCAGGCAAGAGTACTGGAGTGGGTGCCATTGCCTTCTCTGGTCTAAACTTTAGTTATAGAATTTAATCTGATTCCAACTACACAAAAAATTAGACCAAATTTGAGACCAGTCTGGACACCGAAAGCATGTTTGTCCTTTAACAAGTAGGTGTTAAATGCCTCACAGGTCAGGTACACGAGTAGGGAATAAGTTTATTTTTTGAAAATACAAGGTATACTTGCCCTGAGTTTAAGTTAATGCTTCTTAGTATCCGTTAACAAGAAACTTTTTTTGTATTTACAGTATTTTGATTCTCAACAGACATTCAAGAGTGCTAAGAACTACGTAATTTAGTTCTGACTCTAGCAATGACCCACATTATTTAGGAAGGTACAGACAACTCAAGAAAGATTGTGGACCGCCTCACACCATGTACCCAAACAGCAGCGCTGCCATTTCTGAGAAGGTGCAGCTCTGGCTATAGCGTATGGCTAAGTAGCTTCTGTGGTAGAAATACTGAGAACCTCTATAATCTTTATTGGCTTTTTCTAAAAGAAAAACAGCAAAGTCATTGGCATTTTAGATGCAGGGACTATCACCCTGAAGGATTTTTAAAGCAAGAAATGGAACAAGTCAGAAACATAACTCTTTCATTGCCTCCTGTCGGGAAGCTTTGGAGTTTAGGGGAGGAAAAAAAAGAAGCCTGGAGTCTTAAGATTCTCCATGAATCTGGGTAGCTTATTTTCTTTTTTCTCTCTCCAGCCAGAGCAATATTCATACACCAGGTGCTCACTGAGGCACTACCTGTAGTTTCATAGGACATCTATGTAGGAATAGCATTCTAAATCTGGATTCCCAAGTGGCTCAGTGATAAAGAATCTGCCTGCCAATGCAGGAAACGTACAAGATGTGGGTTCAATCCCTGGTTTGGAAAGTATCCCCCGGAGTAGGTAATGGCCACTCCAGTATTCTTGCCTGGGAAATCCCATGGACAGAGGAGCCTGGTGGGCGACAGTCCATAGGGTCGCAGAGTTGGACATGACTGGGTATGCATGCATGTAAGATTCCAACACTTTTCCCTAGAACTTTATGAAACCTTTGAGAGAAGTGGGTGTCCTGCTGTTGCCTAATACTGAATCTTGGAATCTTTTGTTAGTATCTCCAGGTGTATCAGCGGTCCACAGGAATTCCGAAAAATATGGAAAAACTGGTGAGTTGAGAATGCCTTTCCTAGGAATGGAGAAAGCATCTTATTCCTACAGTTATATTGATTTCTTTCTCCTTTTGCTGCAGGTGAAGCTGTCTGGTTCACATCTGACCCCTCTATGCTATTCGTTTATTTCTTATGTACAGGTAAGTAATTGTCTGTATCACAATGTATCTTCAAGTGAGAAAAGACTCCTTATATTCCCAGGGGACTAATCACTCACCTGAGCGTATATTAAGTTTCTTCTACTTAAAATAAGCCAGAGGTGTCCATTTGAGAACACGCTAAGACTTGAAGTCTTTGCAGCAGGAAAATCTTTCTTTCTTTCTTTTTTTTTTTTTTTTTAAAAGTGTGATTTAGAGAGGAAAAGTGTTTGGTATGCTTGCACTTGGAGCAGAGGAGAAACATGCATCCTTAGGCTCAGTGACTTGGTTTATTTCTGGGTGATTCCAAACCCACTCCTTTGGGAATGTGAGTGAAGTAGTGGCAAGCATGGTGAGGATAAATGAGGTGACTTGTGGAAAGTGCTTAACACAACACCAGGCAGGTGTTCTCTAAATATTTGCTGTTCCAATAAAATGAACATGACCTTAGAGCATCATTTCCCAAGCTGTCAGACATAGGCCAAACACAGAAAGGTTAAGATTCCGAGCTTCTGATACAGGGGGCATGGGTTTGATCACTGGTTGGGGAACTAATATCCCACGTGCCATGTGGTACGGCCGAAAAAAGGGGCAAAGCTGAGGTTCAAACCAGGTTCTTTGACTCCATGACTGTGGTCTGCAAACTTTCTTCAAAGGGCCAAATGGTAAATGCTTTAGGTTTTGCAGGCCACAGAGTCACTGTCACAACTAAACTTTGCTGTTGTAGATTAAAAGCAGCCATAGTCAATATACAGTGAATGATCTTGGCTGTGTTCAATGAAGCTTTTGAAAAACAAGTAGTGAGCTGGATTTGGCTTCTTGGTTGTAGTTGGCCAGCCCCTGCTCTGGAACCATACTTGATACTCACTTACATGTAAAATGCTGGGAGGTTTGGGGTTTTGTGTTTGACCCATTCTCAAGCTTTTCTTCTGCTTATCACTAGGTACCTTCTAGACTATCTTTTTTTCTGCATTACATAAAAACTGGTTTATGTGTTCTTCCTTGGATATTTCTCCCCTTCTCGATCTGTGTTTGACTTAAAGCCTTATTTGACAAGTCAGCTGATCTACAGGCACTTTTTGTCTTTGTGAGATGTGCGTAGTGAGTCAAGAGCCCATGGTTCCATTAACTCCCTCCAACTTTTATCTAGAAATCTAGATTGCATTTGCCGCATCTTTCAAAGAGCTGCTTATTCTCTTGTAGCCCCTTCTTTTTTCCCATAGCCTTGGATCTCAGTGAGAAGAAAGCAGTGAAAGCCATTGCTCCAAAACCCGTAGTTTAGCATCCTGCTCAGGACTGTATACCTTCAAAAGATACTTCTCTTCCCACTACAGTTTTAGTCCTGCCTGAATCAGCAGAAACAGGCCTTAGCTGGGATTGATTTAGGGAGTTTCAACAAGGTCCCATCTGGTGTACAACTTTTAGGAAGATGGCTCGCTTCCCATTTGGTCACATGAGTTCTCCTACCTGTGCTGCTTCTCTGCCCTCCCCTACAAAGTATTCACCCTCTACCCTGCCTTCCAGGGCCAAAAATAAGTTTCTTCACACCAGCATCTCTGGTGTGAATCCCTACATTTTCTTATTTTCCAGAACATGCCATGTGGACCAAGCCTCCTCTCTCTCACATGGCTGTAGCAGTGTAATTTCTCTCCACTTGCAGGCCTCTGTTTTTAACTCTGTTGGTTGTCCCCTGGGCCGTGTTCTGCCATTCCTAGAGGGCACAGAACTCCCCTTCAAGGAAGAGGTTCCTGTTTGTGTGCCTCACATGTGGGTGGTCTCTGCCTCACGTGTGTCTTCTCCCCTGCCATGTCAGAATCCTGTACTTCTTGGTCCCCTTCTTGATTATTCCTTTCTCCAGAAGCTCTTTATTTTGATTATCTGCAACATAGGGAAACAAAGTGTTTCTATGACCTTTAAACCTTTCTGGAGCCTATAACCACTTGTCATGTAAGACACATGGCTCTGAGAACAACCTCTCCAGCTTCCTGTCTTTTCTCTAGCCCTTTAAGCGAATATCCCAGTAGGGAACACCTAGTCCTACTCCCCCCTTGACAGTTCTTTTGTAGCTCACGAGTCCCTTGGCTGCCCTAGTGTTAATAACAGTGGGTCCTAACCTCACTTCCATGTGATAGACCCATCCAAGAGCAAGACTGTAAATCTCTCAACAACAAAAAGCAGAAAAATATCTGAGGATTATAAAGTGTCCCAGAATGTTTCCCATTGTCCAGCATCTGCTTCAGGATAATCTCTTCACCCAGACTTGGCCCCCTTACGAGTTCTCCCGTTACCGCTGTTAATCATCATATTAGAAAATTACCACTAGCCTAGTAGCTCTACAGAAAAACCTTCAGGAATGAGAGAACTTGTTTCCTTTTCTTTAGAACAAGCACAGTAAGAGCCTAAAATGTACAGGAGAAAAGGAGAAAACCACTGCCGGCCCCACAGCCATGGTAAGTTGCTGACAGTGATCAAGACGTGGCCCCTGGGAATTCCCTGGTGGTCCAGTGGTTGGGATGCTGCGCTTCCAGCAGGGGGGCACCAGTTTGATCCCTGGTCAAGGAACTAGGATCCTGCATGTCATGCAGTACAGCCAAAAAAAAAAAAAAAGGTTGCTGATGAACCTTGAAAATACATTAAGTAAAAGAAGCCAATCAGACAAAGACTACGTGTTATATGAATCCATTTATATGAAATGCCCAGAAAAGGCAAATCTGAAAAGAAAGATTAGTGGTTGCCTAGAACTGGGGAGCAGGAGTGGTTAGGGGGATGTTAGAGAAACTGGGAAGGTGCCTGCTAAAATGGGTATAGGATTTCTTGTGGGGGTGGGGTGTGTGAAAATGCTGTAAAACTATGGTGATGGTTGTACAACTTTGTGAATACACAAAGAAACACAAAAAAGTATGCAGTATATGGGTAAACGGGTTGGTATGTGAACTCCATCTCAGTAAAGCTGGGAGAATGTGCTTATTTGTGTGTGGCTGCTTCTCAGCTCATGGACTTGGTTCAGGTGGAACATCTTTTCTCTCCGTATGCTCGATTCAGGAAGTACCAGGAAAGCTTGAGCTCTTCAGAAACAGAACTAGCTTAGGGTAACCACGGGAAAGGAGCTGATGTTAGGGAAAGTCAGTGAGTACAAAAGATGCCCCTAAGGATGTGAAAGATTGGTGCCGGAAAGTGGGTTCTCCAGGGCACTGCTGGCAAAGTAAAAATTGAGTCCTCTCTCAAGGGGAACATTTCACATGTACCAGTCTTTAATGCAGCAATTCTACTTGTAGAATAGAGAAATTGTAAAGGCCTGTGAATATTCAGCCCTAGTAATATAAGTAAAAGTGAAATATTGGGAAAACTAAGATGCCCACTAACAGAGGGCTGGCTTTTATAGTATATTTATACTGTAGAACACTACACAGACATGAAAAAATACAAAGCTAAATGTTCATATATACAGAATTCTGAGATAATGTTAAAGAAAAAAAGATGAGAACAGAGTCTTCATTTGTAGTTTAAAAATGTAAAAACAAGTCTATATGCCTAAGAAACATACGGAAGGATCTACAAGCTACAATTCAAGTTGAGGGGAGAGAGAATTGCAGCAATGAAAATGCCTCTGTAGACTAGAGCGGAAACAGCCCGTGCAGAGTGGCTCCTCATCACAAGAATCCCAAGTCAGAGAGGCAGCCAGACACCCACACACGGCCCTTCCCTCAGGCAGCCTCTAAAACACAGGATTAGGAGTTACAGGCAGAAGGATTAATTGCCGTCTCCATTGGCATTTAGGTCCTTTGATGAAACTGAACTGTCAAAAAAAACCTTAATGACTGGTGTATAAGTAAAACTGCATTTCATTGGCAGTCAGACTCTTTCCCTCAAAGCCATGAGCAGTTCTGCTACGGCAGTTTCAGAGGACTCACCACCCCTGAGCCCTGAATCTAGGTCTTCTCTTCTTTCCCCTGTAGGCTAGAGCTCTTCGGGAAACCAAGCCAATTCCTAATCTCATCTTTGCCATTGAACAGTATGAAAAGTTTCTCATCCACCTTTCTAAGAGGTCAAAGGTAAGTAATTCTGTTGTTTTTCTACTGATTTCCACTTACCCTGTGAGGGGACCTAGCAAACTGAAGCAACACAACTGCACTGGGTGGGGGGTCGACTAGGATTCTTTTCTTTGCTATTTCTGATCTGATGGCCTGAAGTCAAACATTGACACAGGGAACCTGATGTGAAGTCTAGTGGGTGTGTACTTGCTTCTCTAGGAACTGAAGGGTTTATCAGGGATGGCTTAGGCAGCCCTGGGCAGGTTTTATTGGTAGTAAACTGTGCTTGTGTTTACAATCCTGCCCCAGGTGAACCTGATGAAGTATATAAAGCTCAGCACCTCACGAGACTTCAAGATCAAGGGGAACGTCCTGGACGTGGTTCTTCGGCAGGAGGAGGATGAGGATGAAAATGAGGAGGTCAGTGCCTGCTCTGACTGGAGTGCAGCAGGCTGCAGCTGCCCTCCTGGCCGGTTGGGAGCAGCCTCAGAGAAAGGGCCAAAAGGTGGTCAAAGACAAAAACAAAACTAAGCATTCTCGAGAAAGGTTGTGTACGGTGAGCCACACAAGAAGTTCCCCAGGCTTGTATACCTTTAGGATGGACATTTCCAGAAAGGGGATGTTGAAAACAGGGTCTTACTGTGGGTCTTCTCCCCATAACCTTTTAAACCATTGGAAAATTATGAACCTAAGCATTCTGGCTCAGAAACCAGTTTTTCCCTCTTCTACCATGCTATCACTCAAAGTAGGCCCACTACTCTGAATGAGGGTCAGCACGTTTCTTAGCCTCCTTTCCCCTCTGCTGAGACCAGAGAGGAATAGACCTGTCCCAACGGCATGCTGTGAGCCCTACAGCATCTCTGAAGCAGAACCCAGTGTTTCCTTACCTCTGGTGCCTAGAATTTCTATCACCTGATGCATACCCAAGATAAACTGGAAGTTTACATCGACCACCCTGGATTTCTAGCTTCTCAAAAAATTCTGAATCTACATCCTTGCGTTTACCACGCTCTAAGCCATAATACACTGGCCCTGTCCACTGCCTCTGCCTGCCTGGCATTTGAGTTCAAGGGAGTTCTGCAGCATCTTGACGCCCCTTCTCTGTCACTGTGTTCCCTGCGTCATTATAGAAGTCCAAAGGGAAGGAGTCAGCACCACCTTGCTCTACTGCAGAGCTCGCCCCATCACCAACAGTTACCTCCTGTGAGTGGGACGGGGGAGAAAGCATGACCTACACAGGCTTCGATGAGAAGATAAAGGATTTCTGCTTTTATTTCCACTGCCTCTGAACAGGCTTCTCACATTACAGCGTTACTTCTCTCCCCTTCTAGGGCACTGCATCAGAGCATGAGGGGCAGAACAAAGAACCAGCCAAGAAGAAAAGGAAAAAAGAAATGCCTGAGTTAATGTGAACTTTGCGGATTCTGCTTTCTTTTTACCCAACAAGTAACAATGCCCCCTTGTCCTACTGCCTGCACCTCGTTGGCATCTTGGTTCTGAACTCAGTTGCACCTTCAGTTTAGAGGCAATCATTCCTGGCAGGCCCTGCTACTGAAAAATGGCTGGCCAGAGGCCAGCCTTTTTGCAAAAAGCAGAGCTGAAAGCCTGAGTTTTAGGAGCCTGCGCTGCCCCGATGAAGCTCCATGGGAGCAAATACAGAGCCTCCAGGCAGGGCTATATAGTCCAGGCTGGCTTCATTTCTCCAGGGAGCCTTTGGTGAGTTCAATTATCTGGTAAATATCCAGGGCTTCACCTGAAAAATAGTGCAATTTGTTAGGATGCCCCCTCACAAAGCAGTCAGAAGTGAGAAAAGCTTAAGGTCAAAAAGGATTGCCAAAAATGGTAGGGCCATATTTGGGGAGGGTCTGTTTTCTTTATGTATAAAATAAGTTTGTCTTAAGCTTTATAATTTGTTTGGCATTCAGAGCATAATTTTGTCATCTAAGGACACTGACTTTTAAATAATAAATCTTGTTTAAATCTTTTGTGTGTGTGTGGTTGAAGAGCACAGAAACCAGTCAAAACACTTCTTCGTTTACTAGGGACACCTTCCTAGAAACACATGCCTTTGTGATCTAAACATTATGCTCACTTTGGACTCCGGGCCCGTTATAAACTGAAACAGCCCAGTACACAGCACAAGAGGAGGGTTGTTATCCTCTAGTGCCCCGAGCCTCTGTTGTCCAAGACCACTTTCTAATCCGCCTCCCATCCCATGTGTAATAAGGAAGGAAGGTGTTGTGCTCACCCTGGGGAATCCCGTATCGCCTTTCCATCCCAGTTGGGTTAGAAGGGGTTTTACAATCCATGGTCACTTCCTTCCTGAGGCACTGGTCAATATCAACTGTACTGAAAAACGCGACTGACTGGGGCAGGTCATTCAGACCCAGCTTGTGGGCAAACATGCACCTGAAAGAGACCCGATTTCCTTTTAACAGCCATGTCCCTGCTATAAACAAAGGCCCGTCTCTCCAGGAGATGACTTGCAGGGCCTGCCCAACCAACTCTGTTCAAGCAAAGAAAGCGGAAGGGCCAGCATGGCCCTCCACCCAGCAGCCCAACACCTCTTGCTGAGATGCGTACAACTATGGACTCAAAACACACCTTTTTTCCCACTTTGGTCAGAAGATGAGGGCAACAGTATTGATCACTGTAAACACTGATTATGTGCCCATTAGTCAGGACACGCCATGGTTCCCAAACTGGTTCTTAGTGGCAGGTCAACATGGAACTAATCAGTTAATCCAACCACATAAACTAGGGATTTTACTACAAGGAAATTCAACTCAATATATATACTTGAGTTTCCCTGTTAACAGTTTGAGAACTCCTCTCTGAGCCTACTCCCTGGGCTCTCCCACCTCCTGACCACCCCAGTGATCTAGTCTGGCAATACGACACTTTCAATCTCCAAAAATCTTTTCTAAATATTGAGCCAGTCTTTTTAAGTTTTTAAAAATCAGAGTCTTTAAAAATCGGATTTAAAACAAATCAGTGATAAAAGTGGAAACACATTCCTGGGGGGATGAAAATTCAAATTGTGCTCAGTGTGGTCCAAGCCCCATGTATCTGGCAGACACTTAGGCCGGAGGAGCCATGGGCCCTGCCTACCTGGTCAGGAGGTTGGTGATCTGCAGGGCGAGGGCTGCGCGGTATCGGTCCTCCTCCCGCACCAGGTAGCGAACCTCATCATGGATGCTGATGCAGAAGCGCCCGTCAATGGCAAACTCCTCGAACAGCCACTTCATGGCCACAAGCATGAGGTGCAGGTAGTCCACCGCAGAGCTCTGCACCACCCAGTTCACGCGGCTGGTCATGAACTGGGAAGGGAAAGCACAGGTGAGGGGGGGCCAGACCACAAGCAGCTCCGGCTTGTGGAGCAGGAGGCGGCACAGGAGCCCTGCCCTCCGAGGCCCCCGTTGCCCCGTTCCGAGGGCGGCAGTACCTCCCCATGGACAGCACAGGGTTCCAGGGCCCGGCTGATGCGGCAGCCCAGCACTGGGGTACGTGGTATGTCAGATGTGGCAATGCTCTCCAGCTTGTTGAACATTTCTGACTCTGTGCCCCCCATCCAGGCTCGCTCAGCAACCACCTCCCACTTCTTCCATCGTGATCTGGGGAACGAAGAGGGCAACCTTTGTGTTTCACCATATCAGAGCAAAAGCACACCAGCTCTCCCGGGGCCAGCTCAAACCCTCCCACTGACATGAACACACAGGTTCTCACTTCTTCGAAGCTTCTCTCTGGATCTTGCGCAGATCCTTCAGGGAAACCCAGCCATCCTCGGTCCTGTCCACAGGGAGGTCCAACTCCTTCACCAGCCACTCGCCCTCATCTGACAGCCGGTACCTGGGAGGCAGTGTCACAACCGTCACTCCCATGGGAATGCCTGTTCTATGCCAAACCCTGGACTAGGCGTGTTCACCACCACTCCATTTCCACAACCGCCCTGGGGTCAAAAGGCTCAGAGATGCTAAGTGACTGGGATCACACAGCAGGCAGAAGCAGAGCCTAGACAGGATCCCAGGATTCTGTGGGCTACCTGAGGGTAGCCTGATAAAGGACAGGGGACCATTACTGTCCTAAATCTTCAACCCTGCAGCCCAGCGACCAACAGGTGTCATGTCAGTCCAGCAGGCAGCAAAGGCTACCACCCTGCATTTTGGGGTGAGGGTGGGAAGAGCATTTAGACAGGCAGATGACAGGACATACAGCCAGGCCTGGCTCACTCTTCTCGGTCCCCGCTGCCCAGACTCCCAGCTTCACTGCGGCTTCAGACAACACCGGGCTAGTTCCCTGCTGGCCAGTCGTGTCACTCACCTGCTCAGAGGTGCGACAGGCTTTCCCCACCCCCCTCAGTCCACACCATGACATGATGCTTTCAAAGGTCTCCACGACTAAGACCCAGCCATCTCTATCATCACTTTCTTGCCTGCGCCAGTACACGCTACTCTAGTGCATCCCCCCAGCCCCGTCTCCCCCCTCACCTCCCTGGACAACACTCTGCTCCCCCTCTCACTTGCTCTCATGCCCTGTGAGCATGTGGGTTTGCAACCCCCATATTACTGTTTATTCTGCAGGAGCAGAGCAGACACCCTGCAACCACTCAGTGATAACAAATGCACAGCTTTACGAGGAAAACGGACTGTGAAGCGAGCAAACATGACAACCGAAGGACAACCCACCTAGAGCTAGGTCAGAGGTCATATGAGGGCTCAGGCAATGGGAAGGTCCCAAACACAGGCGCAGCAAAGACAATAAAGCAAGCCTGAGGCCCAGGGGTGGGGGGGCGGGGGGACACTCACCGGCGGAGGCCCTTGGTGACTGCATACATCTGCTGGGCCTTCTCAGCTGCCTCCTGCCGCGTGAGTCGGTGGTTGAACTGCATAAGCAGGCGCTCGGCGAAGGGCTGCCCGGCCCCGTAGATGCGGCCGTAGTTGATAACCTTGGCGTGCTCGCGGCTGATGCCCACGGTGGCTGCGGTCTTGCTGTGCAGATCGGTGCCCCTGCTCTTCCTGCCCTGCAGGGTCATCCAGCCGAAGGCTGTGCAGCCTGGGGGGCAGGGCAACAGTGAGAGAGGCGGCTTTGGAAGTGCTCCACCGGCTAGGCATCAGGCTGCCTCCAGCCCCGGCTCCCGCTCACCGTGCATGCCGGCAAAGTGGGCGTCTCCCAGCACAGCTGCGATCCACAGCTCCTGGGAGTCCACGTCGGCACCCACGAGGACGTAGCCGGGCGGGGCCTGCACCATGGCCTTCAACTCACTGCCTACGCGGTCAGGCTGTGGGAAGAGGGAGGTCATACCCCACGTAGGTGCCTGGTGAGACTCCTCTCGCTCACCCCAGGGCCTGAATAGACTGAGATGTGGTGGCCCTTCCCAAGGGCGTGGTTTTAGGGAATGCAGCCAGCTCTGCCAGTTCTAGGTCAAGATCCCCTGCCCCACACCTGGCTCACACTCAGCCCCATGCAGACTCCACAAAAGCTGTGCCACACATGCCTGGCAAGGAGCAGGTGCCCAGAACTTATCTGCCCAACAAACGGAGGGGCTGTGATGCCAGATTTGGCCTTGAGACCCACCAGACTCAGATCTTAGTACACGCCCATTGCAACCCCAGCTTCTCAAGACAGGAGAGGAAGGCCAGGGAGACCAGACGCACAAAGAGCACGCACCCGGGCATTGCTGGCAGTGAGCCACGTGGGCTCCACGGCCCGTCGAGTGATGGTGCCGGCCGTCACCACCTGGGGCAGGATGGCCCCGTAGCGGCCTTCCTCATCGTAGTTGGCATGCCTGTGGGGGTGGGGGGAAAGGACCTGAATCCCCACAGCTGGCTTTGGTCTTAGGACCCACATCACTCAGCTTTCCTGTTCCCACAATCCCGATAGGACATACCTGGTCACGGCCCGGGGCAGCGCAGACCGGGGCAGCCACACCACCATCTGGGAGCTGTGGGGACACACTGCTGAGCACAGTCACGGGGCCAAGAGCCCCCGCCACGACACGGAGCTCAACCAGCCACGGGGGCAGGATCACCATGACACGGCGCTCAACCACCTTGCTCTTGCTACGTGCCCTCCATGCCCGGCCTCAACCCTCTCCCCTGACCTGGCTTGGGCTGGGCCCTGCCATCTACCACCCAGGAGCACAAGCCCTCAGGGAGATGGCCAGGCAGCTGAGGCTGCTTCTGCCCGCATCCTGGGGTGACCGTGAGGCATCCCACTTCAGCCCTGCCACCACTGCCTCCTCCATGCTCAGGGCAGACGTCACCAGCCTTTGCCAGACTCTTCTCACAGGAGCACGCTGCTGGTGGCCACCTCCGCCATAGAACTAGACTTTGATCCATCTGCCATTCCCAGCCTAGGACCCAGCTCCCAACACAGCTTGCAGGCCACAGCCCTTCACAGAAGGGGCCTCACAGGGCTGGGAGGGGCCTTCAGGTACCTACAGTACCACTCTTCTTACATGACAAGGAAACTGAAGCTGGAGAGGGAAAGAGCCTGGCCCGTGGGCGCACAGCACCAAAACCACACAGAGCCTGGCCTCCAAGCTGGGCGAGCCCTGTGCTGTAGCACAGGCTGTCGGTGCCAGGGGTTGTGGGGGTGGGGAGGGGGGAGGGGAAGGGATCCCAGGAGAGCGGTGACCTGGTCAGAGGCGAGACTCTGCCTTCCCCGACAGCCCACCTGATTCGCTTATGGGCGTTCCTCCAAAATGAGATCATCTTATTGATTTCCAAGGCCCGGGGCCCGCTGGCACCTCCCGGGCCAGCCTGCAGGCTGCCATCCTCCATCTTGGGCAGGAAGTCTTTGGCGAAGGGGCTGCCCACATTGCAGCTGTTGCCATCCTGCAGAGAGCAAAGGAGGTGGCGTCTGGAGGCGAGCGGCGGATCCCCAGTGCCCGAGGCACTGCCTGACACCGAGCCCAGACTGCCCCAGGAGCAGAGCAGTCTGGGGCAAATTGCTGACTGCAACACACATTCACATACAGACGCACACACACACATTCACACACAGGCACACACCCAGCTCCCCTCCCAGGAACAGCCACCAGTCACCAGATGTGGCACTAGGCCCGACACGCCCTATGTCAGTTTTCTCTTTTTCTCGCCGTACGTCATTTAATTCTGCCACCAGACTCCTTGCCACTCAATTTTTAGAAGAAAAACAAAGGCTCAGAGAGATGGCAACTTTTGTCCGAAGTCATGCTCTGCCCCTCTGCTCCTAGCATTCCCACAGCAAGGCCGTCTACTAGTTTGAGTCACTCTGCAGACCTACTATGCACCCCAAGTGCAGCAAGAACACCATGAAACAGGGTGTGAACCAGCACACACACACCTTGTGAGGCAGCTTGAAGAACCAGCAGCCGGGGATATCCACGTCGTTGTAGGGCCCGTTGCCATGGTGATAAGCTGGCTGGCTGGCTTTGGGGCCACCAGCAGCAGTCTGTGGGGGCCACACACCTAGATCAGGCCCTGCTCCAGCATCTGCGTTCAGCGAGGGCCATGGGGTCGGGGTGGGAAGAGGGCCTGAAACGGCCACAGCTGGGAAACGACAGGACGGCCACGCAGTCTCAGGCTCCCTCTCTGGCCTCCAACAAGGGTGGGGTGGCCCAAGGGCATGGCGGTCAGCTCCCAGACCCCCAAAACCTTGGAACCTGAGAGGGACAGCGCTACCTGGGTGCAAGAGGAGGACGTGGCCAGTCAGCACCCACCCGGAGAAGCCCTGAGCAGGCGCCCAGCTCACCGGAGCTAGCGGTTGACCTGGAACTGCCTCTCGCGAGTTCTCCATCTTTGCCTCAGCCTCCACTTCCAAGCAGCCCAATTCTTCCACCTGGAGGGGCCCAGGTACCAAGCGAGTGAAGAGGGGGGCTGGGCTGGCCCATGTCCGCCAGCTCCACTCGGGTGAGTGAGCAGACGAGTGCCTCTGGCGCCCGGCCCCCACCCAGAGGCTGCCCCGTCCTGGAGCCAGAGCCGCCCTCACCGTCTGCCACATGGCGCCGCTGTCGGACAGCAGGAACTCCTCGGCCAGGTCTGCCTGCGGAGGCTCCAGCTGCTGCTTCCCCTGTTCAAGACAGTGCTTCCTGTACAGGGACTCGATGGCTCTGCGCAGAGAACGGCAGCCGCAGCCTGATTACCGCGGGCCCCCTCCGGGCCAGGCCGCTCGCTGGGTGCCTTCCACCGTTCCCTGTTCAGTCCCCGGAAGGGGATCTGAGGCAGGAATGGACAGCACTCTCCCTGGCTCACAGACAGCAAGTGACAAGCTGAAAACGACAGCACGCTGCTGGCAGGCTGGGCTGCTGGCAGGTTGGGCTTCGAGGCCCGGGCTGACTCGGGAGAGGAGCGTGCGGGGAGCAGGGCAGTGGGGAGTCAGGGCCAGGGCCGCCCCAGGCTGGCTCCTGCCTGCGCACCCACTCTTCAGCTCCCAGGCGCAGGCGACCCCAGCCCGTCCTCAGGCCCCACAGGCGGGTCAGACTGCCCTGCTGAGCCAGGACCCTCAACTCTGGGCCACCTCATGCTCTATTGCTTCTCCCCAGCACCTGCCGTCAAAAGCTCAAGGGTCTGGGTTCTCAGACAAGAGACAGACTTCCCCATGGCCTTTTCTTCTGTCAGCTCTAAAATGAAGATAGCCACCCTGTCCCATGCAGCTGCCTGGGGAACAAACGAGGGAAGCACTGTAAAGGATTTGTTAACATAGAATATAACCAGTGCTCAACAGATGAAACTCAAAGGAGGCACACAAGTCCGTGGGCCCATCATGTTCAACAGCCCTCCAGCCCGCCCTCTACGTGTTCCTGTGCAGGCCGCCGGGCTCCAGGCTCCTGAGCAGGGCCTCAGCCCTTCCCTCTCAAGCCCCACGCCCTTAACTCCACAGGGCTCGGAGGCCGGGACAGAAAGACTGCCATCAAAAAAGAACTAGAAGCCAGATACTCCAACTCAGGCTCCTCATCCTAGCCCGAGCTGGGCTGGGCCTCTCCAACAAGGGGAAGGGTCCCGAGATGCCAGCCCCTTCCTCCCCAAGCCAGAGCCTTACGCGTGGGGGCAGGCCGCCCCAGCCGAGGTGGGGGCACTGCTGGTCGGCTCCTGAGCCAGGTTGTCCCGCCGCCCAGGCACCAGGTAGCCCCAGCCATGCTGCTCTGAGTAGTGCAGGGGGAAGCCGTCCCAGGTCAGCGCCATGAGCTTAGGTGTGACCCGCATCTGGAGGCTGAGGAGACTGGGGCCAGGGGTCCACGCAGGGTCATCGAGCCTGGGACACAGCTTCCGATACCACCTATACCGCCAGCAGAGAGCGCGTCACAGCAGTCAGGGAAGGACAGCATGTAACGAGGAAGGCTCTCTCCACCCATGACAATGCCCACCCATCCCAAGGCCTGCTGGTGACCTCAGCCTGACATCACCACCCCCTCCCTCTGGGACTCAGCCAGGACCCCCAGGGAGGCCCCTAGAATAATTCAAATATCCCCCAAGGACAGATCCTCTGTCAGCCCCCTGTTCCAGGACCCATACACACTGCCCAGGGCAAGGCTCCTCGCCAAGCTCCACTTCACCAGGGAAACTGCCCAGAGCAGCGCACAGGTCAGGTCTGCCCGATGTCTGCTGCTCCAGAAGAACACCAGGGCCTCCAGTGCTCCATCCCTCACAGGCTGTTCACCAGAGCCAATGCCAGAGCGACACAAGTGAGGCACTCAGGGCACAGATTCAAGGAGGCCTCCTCTCAAGAAACACAAAATTGGCCCCTTGCTATTCAGTCTGGATGCCCCTATTTTCCCATCTCTGCCACTTTGTGGGGCGAGAATGAAGGTCACCTCCTCAAGGAAGCCTTCCTTGATTTCCCCAGGCAGAGTTTCAGGTTCTGCCTCGACACTGATGACTCTCCTGTCTCATGATGGATATCAACTCCAACGCAGGCTGGCTCCTCCCAGGGAGAAACTACTAGAAAGGAGTTATGCTTCTCTTTGCCCCTCAGAGGCTGCAGTAAGGCCCGTAACACAGCAGGTGCTTAGTGCACTTGTAGTGAACAAGCCCAGTGACCCGGGGGTGAGAGCAGGACAGGGGGACGGCAGGAACAAATGGTAGTATGTTAGCAGGGGCGCATATACAGGCTACCCGCTGTGCTGGGGCCCAGAATACGAGTGTCTCGAGGTGGAGGGAGGGATAGGGTGGCTTCTGGACATGTGAGGGGAAGGGCTCACCCTGGGTGTCCAGGAAGGTGCTGGGGCCGCTTGGGCAGGAGCTCTGTGGTCCCCCTCAGCTGCGCCAAGCAGGTGCGGGCTGTGACATCTCGCTGGAATTCTTCCTCCTCACTGGGGGGGCCAGGGTCTGCACAGGGTGGGGAGGACAATCAGGACCAGGGAAAGGTATCNAGGTGCTGGGGCCGCTTGGGCAGGAGCTCTGTGGTCCCCCTCAGCTGCGCCAAGCAGGTGCGGGCTGTGACATCTCGCTGGAATTCTTCCTCCTCACTGGGGGGGCCAGGGTCTGCACAGGGTGGGGAGGACAATCAGGACCAGGGAAAGGTATCTCAGAAAGACCCTCCCAGGACCTGCCCAGCGGTCCAGTCCAGTGGTTCGAATTCTGTGCTTCCACTGCAGGGGGCGTGGCTTCTTCTCTGGAAGGCTGGAGCCACCACTGCTAAGGGATCCCCGGGTCCCAGGCCCTTCCCAGGGCCCCTCCCTTCCCCGCCTCCCGCCCATGTTCCCCACCTTCCTGATCCCTGGGGTCCCCAGGGGCATCAGCCCCCTCGACAGGCAACTTGCTGGCTGCAGCCGGCTCCCTCCTCTTCCCCTTCTTCGCCTTCTTCTGCTTGAATTCCTGCACGTCCCACTCCAGGTCCCAGAGCCAGGGGTCCTCTTTGTACCTGCACAGCCAGTTCCCCAGGGCAGGGCTAAGGCCATGCCAGAGGCCAGGCCTCCCTCTGCCTGGCCCCTGCAGGGGGACCCTACCCACCCAAGGGCCTGGCTACCTCTCTCCTGAGAGCAACTGGCAGGCGTCGTTGGCCAGGTCCATCAGCGATTTCTTCATCTCCCGCTGGAGCTCCTCGTAGGTGCCCTGTGCCTCCGCCAGGTAACGCTCCCAGTTCTGGTTGACAGGCAGATAGGAGACACCCATCTCCAACATGCCAGCCAGAGTCACTGGGTGGGGACACCTTCAGGACAAACACCAGGGCTGCCATAAATGACCACAGGAGGCAAGGCTCTGGCCCAAGCCCTGAGCCGGCCTGGCAATCCTCAACCCAACCAGCCATATCAGAGAGACAGGGGTTTAAACCCCAGCTCTCTCCTATTTCCCAGCCATGAGACCCTGCATAAGTGACTTCATCTCTCTGAGCCAAAGTTCCTTCATCTATAAAATGGGGATAGCATCACTCCATCCTCAGGGATACTGTGAGAACGGCAGCTCACAGAAATGGAGATGGCTGCCACTTGCTGAGCAATGACCAGGAGCCAGACACTGTGCTAACAACTCCATACACACGAAGTGTCATACCAGAGCCTTACAACTGGAGTAGTCAAGTATGCCTGTGTGTGCTTCACAGACAAGACCACTGAGGCTCAGAGAAACCAAGTGCCTGCCCAAGGTCATATGAGCTGGACTGGACAACTAAGATCAGAACCGGGTTTGGCTGACCGCATCATCAGACTGACTCACTAGGACACATAACCAAGATGGACGTGAAGCCCTTAGCTCAAGATCTGGGTTCAGAGAGGGCGCTGAGCAGACCACGAAATAAGCACAGCCTGGGCCCTCCCCTCTAGGACTCTGTAGACACCTGAGAGTCCAAGGCCCAGGTGGCCACCCCTGGACAAAGCAGCTCCATGCTCTTGGGCCAGAAAGGCTGAGGGCCCCAGCCTGAGAAAGGCCCAGCAGCACCTGGCTACAATGGGCCCAGGTACCACCGGGAACCCACTGACCCCCAGGGGTTCCCAGAGGGGCACTCCCTCACCTCTCCAGGAAGAGCGGAAGCTGCTGCTGGAAAACCTCATAGGTGGCCCACACGTCCTGGGCACAGTACTGCATCAGGTCCTGGCACAGGCAACAGGAAGGCGCAGGGTGGGCAGTCATCCCACTGCTGCAGCTGGGGCCCAGGGTCAGGTGTGGCAGCTACACTCCCAGGGTCTCTAGGGGCCTGCCCCTGCCCGCAGCCACCTCCTGCCATACCTGGAAGTTCTCACGGACGTCCTTCATGTTGCCCTTGACAAACAGTTCGCGGGGCTCCTTCTCCAGGCGAGGCCCCCCCACGTAGAGGCCGTGCACGTCTGCCAGGTTATTGACACTGCTGATGTCCAGCCAGTCCCAGGACGAGATCTGGGAGCCAGAGCAAGGGACATGGCAGGTCAGCGTGGCCTTGAGCCAGATGGGCAGGCTTGTGACAGGGTCCCCCCACACATACTGTGCCCTCACCGTTGGGCCGTTGGCTTTGCTCTGGGACTTCTGGCCTCGTTGAGTAGGGGGCCGGGCCTTGTGCTTGCCCTGCTTGGCGGCCATCCACAGACTACGCTGGAAGCTGCTCAGCCCCGAGATGGCCATGTGCATGCTCATGGTGTCCAGGAAGCGCATGAGGGAACCCTGAGGAATAGGGAGAGGCTGCAGCGGGGGGGCCTGCCCACGCCACCTCAGTGCTGCAGCCCACCAGCCCCTCCACAGCCCCCCTCCCAGCACACAGCCGGAGGCTCAAGATGCAGCGTCTTCAGACTTGCTCGTGCTTGTTCCTCCACCTGTGAGGGGCCTGCCTTCTAGATCCTAGCCACCCTGGAAGGCACAGGCCAGGCTCAGTCCCAACAAAAGGCCCTTCCCAGCAACAGCACTGAGACGCACCTTGGGAGCAGAGGGGCCTAAACCAAGCCTTCTGAGCTATCAGGCTTGGCTGCCCCGCTCTGCCACTCACCAGCTATGAGGCCCTGGGCAAGTTAACAAGGCTATCTGAGCCTGAGTATCTGCAGCTGGAGGCCAAGGCTGCTCCCACCTGCCCCACCTCTCCTGGGGCACTTTCCACAAATTCAAAAAGTGCCACCACTATGGTTCTGAGTGTCTGACATGTGCACTGTTCAAACTCTCTCAGCAATCCTATGGTGCAACTTCTGCTAACTCCTTCTTTTTACAAAAGAGGAAACTGAGGCTCAGGGGTGTCAAGAAGCACATGCTGCTCACCAGTGGCTGAGGCAGGACGTGTGCCCAGACAGTGGGGCCTGTGGCCTCCAAAGCCCAGGTCAAGCTCTAAACTGCTGCACACAGACAAGGGCCATTAGTACTGTGACAGCTCAGGTCCTGTGCCAGGGATCCTGGGGACCCAAGAGCTGGGCACAGGGACCATGGGCAGGACTGGTCAACAGGGGGCCCTGGAGTTGCTACAAAGGCGATGGAGGCACTAGCCAGGACATGCAGTCCTTCCCCAGCTACTGAGGGCCGGGCTCTGAGCCCACCCTGAGCCAGGACCTGCACTCAGCCCCGGGATCCTTACCTGGATCAAGTACTGCTCCCGGATGTGGGCTCGGTCGAAGGACACATTGTGCCCCACCACTAACCGCTCCTGCTGGTCTCGCTGAGCGGGGCCGCCGGCACTGGCAGGGACCTCCAGGGGAATGAGGTCAGCCGGCGACAGCTGGCTGGTCCAAGAGTAACGCTCTTCCACCAGCCGCCGGCTGCACCAGGAATACCTGAGGAGGCGAGAGGCAGGCAGGCTCAGCCCAGAGACATGCACGCCCCGCTCCACAAGCCCCACTGCACACCTTCCACCACATGCAGGTCCTGCGCTAGCAGCTGGGGACACAACGGGGACGAGGTCTCCTAACCCTCACAGAGCTGGAGGTCGGGTGGGGGCTGCCAGGGGCCGTGCTGGGAGTGAGGAGGAGTTACAAAGCCTTCTTTACTTCTCCACCTCCACAGAGAGGAAGGCAGCTATGTGCCACAGTCCTCGGTGTCCCGGATGGGCATGCAGCCTGGCCATCAAGATGTCTGTTAGGTCCGGGGCTCACCAAGTCGGTGCTTGGCTCTGAAGTGTCTTAATGAATGTTGCAGACCCCTCACATCTATGAGCATGAAACAGCTCATGTTCAAAGAGCTAATAAAGGGGACAGACAATTATAAAGTTATAACTTTTACAATTATAAAACTATAAAGTTCCAAAGTGGAACTTTTTAAAATTTGAAGTGGCAAAAAAAAAAAAAAAAAAAAAAAGACAAATGCTGCACACATGTACAGGATGAATCATCTGATGGCTGGAAAGATTCTGAAGGACAAAGAGCAAGTCAGGCACCTTGTAGAAGGTGCTGGGCCTCTGAGCAACCACCCTCAGTGACAGACCAAGGAAAGTGCCAGAAAGGAGGAGAGGTATGCACATGTTCTAGAAGTACGTGCTGGGGCCGGGGTGGAGAGGGGGCGAGTGCTGTCTGCTGGGGGCCTGACACTGACTCAGGAAAAGGCTGGAGTCTGCTCAAGATCCACAAGGACAAGTGTGGGGAAATGGCCACTGAGCAAAAAGCCTCTTGTGAACCATGGATCACGCCAAAGGGTCAAGGCCACTCAGCACAAGAGTGAGTGACGAGGCCACCTGTGTGGCCACCACAGCTGCAAACAAGCTCCCTGTGTCCTTTATGGAGGGGAGGAGGGGTTATCTGTCACAACAATTAATGACAAACATAAAACGAGTTTCTCTTGGGGAGGGCATTACCAGCAAAAAGTGGTTCCTAATTTTGAACCTGGTGAGATCTAACCCACACCCCAAATGATGGGAAAACGCTCAGGAACTCAAGTTGCAACCTCCTTCCCTCTCAATTCAGCATGTCAAAGCCCTTAATAACACAGAAGAAAAGGCTGAAGGATGTCAAATATCAGAGGCTGCGGGGATGACAGGAACTTTGGTTGCAATAAAAAGCCAGACTGGTGTCAAGATCTGGGTCTGCAGCTGTGCACGAGAGCCATCCTGTTAAATTTTTGTGATAAAAAAGAAGAAAGCCAAAATGCAAACACCTTTGGCATATTTAAGATGAGTCAGAACCAACGCCATTAACACTACACTTTCCCTGTGAGCCTCAGCTTGGCACTGACAGTGTCCCTCCGGTCTGATGACCAAAGCCCTCACCTGCAGCCTTTGGGAAGCTGCCCTCTGGCCTGTGCAAGGCTTCTCCCTTCCACTGGAATCTGCAGGCTGCTCAGGCATCTGATGTTACACAGCCAGGTGCCACAGATGTGCTGAAGTTAAGTGGGCTGCTGTCAGGGCCCCAGCCTCCCACCCCCCACCACAGTCAGGCTCCCAGGAGGAAGGCCCTGTATGAGCCTAGTCCTCAATAATGACTTCCACTGCCGGGCAAACTGAGCAGTGCCCCCCAGTACCACTGGCAAGAATGGCATGAGAATGAGAGGATGATGGAAAGGACAGGAAGAGAAAGAGGTGAACAGTTAGGAGAGGAAGAAAAGAAAAAGGGGACTGGAGGCAAACTGGCCAAGAATGACCCAAAGATTGAAAAACAGTTCTTATCACTGGTTTCCTAACTTCCTTTCGGCCACCACAGCCTACTTTACTTTCTCAAATGATGGACAGTATTCCCTCTAGTTTGACCATCAAGTTACATAGTAAGCCCTGAGATTCTCATCTTAACTGGAACTAATCAATAAGGAATCATCTGGTTTTGCTCTTTTCAGCCATTAATGCCTACCTTATCTATTTAGCCATGTTTTCACCATTTTCAACTGCATATTTAACATTTCGCAGCTTTCTTTACAAAGATGTAGCTTCCAATAGGAATAAAGAAACTGCCAACTTTTTTTTTTGCTGGCCATCCCTGAAAGCATTAAGGTTGTAAATAGTATTTTAATCCTGGAATGAAGAATAAAAAAGGGGAGAAACAGTACTGCCATCATTGTTTGAAAAAGAAACTTGAGTAGCACTTAGAAAGTTACTCAAAAAGAAAAGTGATTGGATATACATTTGGGGGACCAAAATGCCTGCAAGCCTACTTGGGAGGCTGGGCAATGGAAGAAGTGTTTCTCAACTAGGGGTGGTCAGCAAGGTTTTACCTGAGGGGAGAGGTATTTGGAAACTGAAATGGGGTGGGGCGGCAGGATTTGGTCTGGCACTTAAGGGAGCAGCTGGGGACACTAAGTGTCATACTGCCTGGGACAGTCCCACCAAAGGGAAGTTTCTCCTGCCCAAAATAACCACTGACATCCCCAAATAGAAACACTGTTCAAATGTCTTAGACTAACTTTTCAGGAAGCTTTTAGGGGAAGGGGTAAAGGCATCAAATCAAGGTAATCTCAACTGGTCTCCCAGTCAGCCTCAAGTGCAACATGTTACTGGGACTCTGCTGAGCCCATCACCACCTGACACTTGCTAGGGTGTCCTTTACCACCCTACACCTTCCCCACCAGAAAGCAAGCTCTATCAAAGCTGGGGTCAAGCTGATTTCAGTCCCTGGAAACCCACCCGCCAGACACAGAGTGAGGGCCCCCACCTGGGCTCAAGTCCCCTGACCCTGGCCCCTCCCTACTCACCAGGCCGAGGGGGATATGGCCACCGCCAACGTGGGGCAGGTTCCCTCTGCCAAGCAGACCTCCACGTCGAACACCAGGGCCCGCTCCTCGGGGATGGCCACGGGTTCGGCCTCCCCCGCGGGGCCGTACCGGGTCCAGCCCTCCGCCCAGGCCCAGCTCGGGGGCCGCGGGGGCAGCTGCGCCTGCAAGAGCGAGTTGGCCGCCTCCAGGTAGGGCAGGCTCTGCTTCTGCGCCAGGAGGCGGAAGTGCTGGTCCAGGCTGCCCCCGAGGAGGGGCGGCAGGCGCAGCTCCACGTCGGGCAAGGGCGCGGCCGGCTGCCCCCAGAGCCCGTGCTTCTGCAGGTGCTCCACGCTGCGGCGCACCGCGGCCTCGTCGGGCCTCTCCCTGCCGGGGCCGAAGATCTGCTCGTGGAGCCCTCTCGAGAGCATCTGGATGTGCAAGGGGTTGTGCCGCAGCTGCCCGCCCACCGAGGATGGCACAGGCTGCGGCGGCGGCGGCCCGTCGCTGGGGACGGGGTCGGAGGCGGAGCTGGAGACCCAACGTCCCGGAGCTGGAACCAGGCCTGGCCCGACGGTGGCGCCGGCCACCTTCTTCCAGAGCAGGCGGCTCATGGTGGGTGCAGGGAGCCCCCCGGTGGGCGTCAGGACACCTGGCTTTGGGCTCCAGCTTGGCAGCGTTCACTGGCTGAGAGACGTGGAGAGGGACAGGTCCTGTCTCCGCTTTCCTGCCAGGGAAACGGTTCTGACCATGCCTGCTTTCCACCCACAAATCCTAAAGGAGAGAGATGATGTACAGTGTTAGCAACTACATGCACAGCACCTGCGATCTTAACAGCCCTCCTTCCGCGAGCCCTGCCTGCGTCCCAAAGCAGGGTGCCAGGCGCCTTTAGGTGCATGTTCTCAGTTAATCAAGCAACCTTGGGAAATACCAATACCCCTCGGAAAACCGAGGTTCACGTTAAGTTCATCAGAGAAGGAGACGGTAGTGGTTAAGAGCCCAAGACTCTGGTGGGGACAACGAGGGTTTGAATCCCGGCTCCAGCTCTTCCGAGACGTGTGACCTTGGGCAAGCGCCTTGGGCCCATTTCCCTACTCTGTAAATTGGGGGGGCTGGGTTCTACCGGTCATACAGGACTGCTGTTCTGGTGACACACAGAGCGAACCTGCCGCGGGGCACGTCCCTCGGCAAGTGCTCGGCAAACGGTGGCTGCCGGTGCCCCGACCGCCGCAGTCCGAGGGCCTAGCGCTCTTAGGGGCCGGTGCCCGGGTTCGAGCCCGCCAGGGGGGCCGCAGTCCCGCGGGGCCCCCACCCCCGCCAGAGCCCTGGCCCAGCGCGCCGCAAGAGCCCTCGGCCGCCAGCCTGAGACCGGCGGCCGCGCCCGGTGCGCGCTGGGACGAGCCTCCGCCCAGCCCAGGGCCGCGCTCCCAGACTGGAGAGGGAGGGGCCGCGCCGCCGCTTAGCGACCCGGCTGCCTGCCCCCCAGCGCCGAACCCGCCGGAAACCTCAGACCGCCCGGTGCCTCCTGGCCTGCGGCTCCCGACCCCAGGCTGGCGACGCCCCGGCTCCCTCCGCGCGGCCTGTGCAGCCTCTGGGTGGCGCGTGGCTTCCACCCGAGCGATCCGNAGTTAGGAGAGGAAGAAAAGAAAAAGGGGACTGGAGGCAAACTGGCCAAGAATGACCCAAAGATTGAAAAACAGTTCTTATCACTGGTTTCCTAACTTCCTTTCGGCCACCACAGCCTACTTTACTTTCTCAAATGATGGACAGTATTCCCTCTAGTTTGACCATCAAGTTACATAGTAAGCCCTGAGATTCTCATCTTAACTGGAACTAATCAATAAGGAATCATCTGGTTTTGCTCTTTTCAGCCATTAATGCCTACCTTATCTATTTAGCCATGTTTTCACCATTTTCAACTGCATATTTAACATTTCGCAGCTTTCTTTACAAAGATGTAGCTTCCAATAGGAATAAAGAAACTGCCAACTTTTTTTTTTGCTGGCCATCCCTGAAAGCATTAAGGTTGTAAATAGTATTTTAATCCTGGAATGAAGAATAAAAAAGGGGAGAAACAGTACTGCCATCATTGTTTGAAAAAGAAACTTGAGTAGCACTTAGAAAGTTACTCAAAAAGAAAAGTGATTGGATATACATTTGGGGGACCAAAATGCCTGCAAGCCTACTTGGGAGGCTGGGCAATGGAAGAAGTGTTTCTCAACTAGGGGTGGTCAGCAAGGTTTTACCTGAGGGGAGAGGTATTTGGAAACTGAAATGGGGTGGGGCGGCAGGATTTGGTCTGGCACTTAAGGGAGCAGCTGGGGACACTAAGTGTCATACTGCCTGGGACAGTCCCACCAAAGGGAAGTTTCTCCTGCCCAAAATAACCACTGACATCCCCAAATAGAAACACTGTTCAAATGTCTTAGACTAACTTTTCAGGAAGCTTTTAGGGGAAGGGGTAAAGGCATCAAATCAAGGTAATCTCAACTGGTCTCCCAGTCAGCCTCAAGTGCAACATGTTACTGGGACTCTGCTGAGCCCATCACCACCTGACACTTGCTAGGGTGTCCTTTACCACCCTACACCTTCCCCACCAGAAAGCAAGCTCTATCAAAGCTGGGGTCAAGCTGATTTCAGTCCCTGGAAACCCACCCGCCAGACACAGAGTGAGGGCCCCCACCTGGGCTCAAGTCCCCTGACCCTGGCCCCTCCCTACTCACCAGGCCGAGGGGGATATGGCCACCGCCAACGTGGGGCAGGTTCCCTCTGCCAAGCAGACCTCCACGTCGAACACCAGGGCCCGCTCCTCGGGGATGGCCACGGGTTCGGCCTCCCCCGCGGGGCCGTACCGGGTCCAGCCCTCCGCCCAGGCCCAGCTCGGGGGCCGCGGGGGCAGCTGCGCCTGCAAGAGCGAGTTGGCCGCCTCCAGGTAGGGCAGGCTCTGCTTCTGCGCCAGGAGGCGGAAGTGCTGGTCCAGGCTGCCCCCGAGGAGGGGCGGCAGGCGCAGCTCCACGTCGGGCAAGGGCGCGGCCGGCTGCCCCCAGAGCCCGTGCTTCTGCAGGTGCTCCACGCTGCGGCGCACCGCGGCCTCGTCGGGCCTCTCCCTGCCGGGGCCGAAGATCTGCTCGTGGAGCCCTCTCGAGAGCATCTGGATGTGCAAGGGGTTGTGCCGCAGCTGCCCGCCCACCGAGGATGGCACAGGCTGCGGCGGCGGCGGCCCGTCGCTGGGGACGGGGTCGGAGGCGGAGCTGGAGACCCAACGTCCCGGAGCTGGAACCAGGCCTGGCCCGACGGTGGCGCCGGCCACCTTCTTCCAGAGCAGGCGGCTCATGGTGGGTGCAGGGAGCCCCCCGGTGGGCGTCAGGACACCTGGCTTTGGGCTCCAGCTTGGCAGCGTTCACTGGCTGAGAGACGTGGAGAGGGACAGGTCCTGTCTCCGCTTTCCTGCCAGGGAAACGGTTCTGACCATGCCTGCTTTCCACCCACAAATCCTAAAGGAGAGAGATGATGTACAGTGTTAGCAACTACATGCACAGCACCTGCGATCTTAACAGCCCTCCTTCCGCGAGCCCTGCCTGCGTCCCAAAGCAGGGTGCCAGGCGCCTTTAGGTGCATGTTCTCAGTTAATCAAGCAACCTTGGGAAATACCAATACCCCTCGGAAAACCGAGGTTCACGTTAAGTTCATCAGAGAAGGAGACGGTAGTGGTTAAGAGCCCAAGACTCTGGTGGGGACAACGAGGGTTTGAATCCCGGCTCCAGCTCTTCCGAGACGTGTGACCTTGGGCAAGCGCCTTGGGCCCATTTCCCTACTCTGTAAATTGGGGGGGCTGGGTTCTACCGGTCATACAGGACTGCTGTTCTGGTGACACACAGAGCGAACCTGCCGCGGGGCACGTCCCTCGGCAAGTGCTCGGCAAACGGTGGCTGCCGGTGCCCCGACCGCCGCAGTCCGAGGGCCTAGCGCTCTTAGGGGCCGGTGCCCGGGTTCGAGCCCGCCAGGGGGGCCGCAGTCCCGCGGGGCCCCCACCCCCGCCAGAGCCCTGGCCCAGCGCGCCGCAAGAGCCCTCGGCCGCCAGCCTGAGACCGGCGGCCGCGCCCGGTGCGCGCTGGGACGAGCCTCCGCCCAGCCCAGGGCCGCGCTCCCAGACTGGAGAGGGAGGGGCCGCGCCGCCGCTTAGCGACCCGGCTGCCTGCCCCCCAGCGCCGAACCCGCCGGAAACCTCAGACCGCCCGGTGCCTCCTGGCCTGCGGCTCCCGACCCCAGGCTGGCGACGCCCCGGCTCCCTCCGCGCGGCCTGTGCAGCCTCTGGGTGGCGCGTGGCTTCCACCCGAGCGATCCGACTCGCTGGCAGGGGCAACTTCCCGTCTGTGCCCCGCTAGGTCCCGCGGCTACCCGAGAGGCAGGAGGGAGACTCCTAGCGCGACCAATAGGAGAGCCACAAGTAGACCGGTCCGCCCGTAGGGGGGAGAAAGGACTTCCGGGTGGACCTTCCCCTGCAGAACTCTGGGAACCAAGGTCCAACCTCCCCTGCTCAAGAAGCAGATGGGTTGGTCCCAGGCAAGCCGGTGGGCGGTAATAATACTTTTTAGATTATCCAAAGTGCCCTCGCTAGCGGGCGGCCGCGTGGCCTAATGGATAAGGCGTCTGACTTCGGATCAGAAGATTGCAGGTTCGAGTCCTGCCGCGGTCGCAAAGGAGGAGGTTGCTTTTTGGTTTACTCTTTCTTAGGAATTTAAGTAAGAGGATTGTATGGAAATTCTGTTGCCGATTATCACCCCTCGTTCATGTCTGGGAACACTCAGATCTGACGGATTAACTGCACCTACACCCCACCCGGCAGTGTCCTTGTGAAACTGTCCCTCTACCTGTTACAGCTGCATGGAGATGAGCGGAAGTGGTGGTCCATTTCTAAAAATGTATCATCCGTGTTCATACCCCCACACTGGTAGAGAAGCAGGAGCATCTTTTGCGGGAACCCCGATTTTAAATCAACTGGATCCTGGGTATTCATTGGAGGGACTGATGTGAAGCTGAAACTCCAGTACTTTGGCCACCTGAGCTGACTCATTTGAAAAGACCCTGATGCTGGGAAGGATTGAGGGCAGGAGCAGAAGGGAACGACAGAGGATGGAATGATTGGATGGCATCACTGACACAATGGATATGGGTTTGGGTGGACTCCGGGAGTTGGTAATGGACAGGGAGGCCTGGCGTGCTGCAGTTCATGGGGTCGCAAAGAGTCGGACACGACTGAACGACTGAACTGAACTGAACTGATACGTAGGAATCATAGAGATTCACATTTGAAGGCAAGCCACTTCCCTCTCTTCATCCTGGTCAATTCTGATGAGGAAAAGTACTGCTTTCCCTTGAAGCCGAATCTGTCGCTGGGTTTTAAGCTGTCATCCAACGCCTCTGCGGAGAAGGCAAAGGCATCTCACTCCAGTACTCTTGCCTGGGAAACCCCATGGACGGAGGAGCCCGGTGGGCTGCCGTCTATGGGGTCACAGAGTCAGACACGACAGATGGGACTTAGCAGCAGCAAAAGCAACAGCAGCCAACACGTCTGGCTCACCCTGCCGGCCCGAGGAGTCACCAGAGGTAGCCTTCCATCTTTGCGGTCTCCTCTCTGCATCGACCGCCTGTTGCTCCAGGTGCCTCTGATAAACTGTAAAGTGCTGCAGAGAATCAGGCCCACGCAGATGACAAGAGCCTGGAGGCTGGATCCTGGAGGCTCAGCTGCGTGGATGAAGAAAGTGAGGCTGGGAGAGGTTTGAGACACGCCTGAGGACACACAGCTGATTGATTAGGGACAAAATTCAGGCCTCGCAGAAAGTCTGCCCCACTTCCTAGGCCATAGGTGTGCCAGGACACCCTGAACTGACTGACTTGAGAAAGGGACCTCGGTATTTTTCAGGGGTGTGGTTTGGGGGCCACCCAGGGAAAGGAGAAGGTGGCAGCAGAGAATGAGATGGTGAGAGAGCACCACCAACTCAATGAACATGAATTTGAGCAAACTCCTGGAGATAGTGGAGGACAGAGGAGGCTGGTGCGCTGCAGTCCATGGGATCACAAAGAGTCCCATGAGACTCAGCCACTGAACAAGGGGGAAAACACGCTGCCCCGCTGGTCCTGCAAACTGATTGTGCCCAGGGAGGCAGTGAGAAGCCCCAGAAGCACTGACCCTAGATCCTTCCATACATTTCCCCTTTCTTTAGTTTTAAGTATGAAACCTTGTTTATACATTGTTCTAGATGTATTTAGTATACTGTGCTGTGCTAAGTAGCTTCAGTCCTGTCCAACTCTTTGTGACTCTATGGACTGCAGCATGCCAGCCTTCTCTGCCCTTCACCATCTCCTGGAGTTTGCTCAAAGTCATGTCCGCTGAGTTGATAATGCCATCCAACCATCTCATCCTCTGTGTTCCCTTTCTCCTCCTGCCTTCAATCTTTCCCAGCATTAGGGACTCTTCCATTGAGTCAGTTCTTCTCATCAGGTGGCCAAAGTATTGGAGCTTCAATTTCAACATCAGTTCTTCCAATAAATATTCAGGGTTGATTTCCTTTAGGACTGACTGGTTTGATCTCCTTGCTGTCCAAGGGAGTAATACCTGAGAAACCACATACATTTCCCTACAATTCCTTGGACCTCTCCTCCCACAGAGCAAGAGACAAATTCGTTAGGAACCCCCTGCCCAGAGGGAAACACTCTGTACTTTCTTGCAAAGCACAGATCTCAGGTGTAATAGAAGCTGATTTTATTTTTTTTTAATCTCCCCTTTCCACTGCTGTTAAATACCCAGGAAGACTGACCTTGTGTCTCATTGGATCCTCTGCTCCAGGACCTGGCTGGAGCTTGGTAATAACTACTAGCACATATTAAGATGTCAGGTTGTGGCATCTAAATTAATTAATCCTTGCATTAACCCTAGGATAGAGATTCTGTTATTTTCCCCTTTTACTGATGAGGACACTGAGGCCCAGAGAGATAAAGTAAGGGAGCCTGAAGCCCTACAGCAGGTAAGTGGTAGAGCTTCCCCAAGATTTGAACCCAGGGAGACCTGCTTTACTGTATTACTTGGTGACCACCCACTAACCCTGAAAGCTGAGGATCCCTGCTCCTAGGCTGTGGGCCAGACACAGGCTGAGGCTGGAGATGCAGGCTGGGGCGACTCTGAGTCACTGTTGCTGACTAAGGGACTCTCCAGTCACTGCTTCTCCTCCACGGTCCCTCTAGGGAGCTTCCTTCCTGATGACCTTTTTTGTGTCATCTATGCCAAGCCCAGCCTCAGCAGTTTCTGCCTCCGAGAGACACTATCACTGTTCTACCTTTAACAAAAGCTACCACTGCCAAATGAACTAAGCTAAACGCTTTAGAGTAGCATCTCCTTCAATCTGCTCAAAGACCCCTTTGGTACTATTGGTGTGTGAGTGCTAAGTTGCTCCAGTGGTGTCTGACTCTGTCTGACCCTACGGACTGTAGCCCACCAGGCTCCTCTGTCCGTGGAATTCTCCAGGCAAGAGTGCCGGAGTGGGTTGCCATACCCTCCTCCAGCCGATGTTCCAGACACAGGGATCAAACTCGCGTCTCTTATGTCTAACTGGCATTGGCAGGCAGGTCCTTTACCATTAGCACATAGGTACTGTTATTATTTGATTTTTCTTTTAACTATATTTATGGGGCTTCCTAGGTGGTGCTAGTGGTAAAGAGCCCGCCTGCCAATGCAGGAGACATAAGAGACTTGGGTTCAGTCCCCGGGTTGGGAAAATCCCCTGGAGAAGGGCGTGGCAACCCATTCCAGTATTCTTGCCTGGAGAATCCCATGAACAGAGGAGCCTGGTGGGCTACAGTCCATGGAGTTGCAAAGATTTGGATGCAACTTAGCATGCATGCACACAACACTAGTTTGTTTCAATATTAACTATTTTATTAGAGTGATTATATTACTATAATAGTTATATTAATATTAATTATATTCAAGTAATAATTGGGGGTGGACTAATTGAATCTTAGAATAGAAAGGTACGATTGATGTTCTTTGTTTTTTTCAATACCCAGTCTTTCTGCTTTTTTTTTTAAAAAAAATTCTTTTTCAATTGCAGGGAAATTGCTTTAAAATGTTGTGTTGGTTTCTGCTCTACAACAATGCAAATCAGTTATAATTATGTATATATCTCCTCCCTCTTGAGCCTCCCTCCCTTTTCCCCGTCCCATCCCTCTAGGTCATCTCAGAGAACCAGAGGAGAAAAGAAAGTCTCCAGTAATAAGTATGATGTTGACTCACTTATCCAAAAATCATACAGTCAGTGCAGGGCCTGGATTAGGACCCAAACACCATATGATTCCCAACCCACCAGGCATTTCTTCGAGCCCACTAAACACCCCACAGGCAAGAAAGCGAGTTGAAAAGACAGAAAGCCAGCCCTGATCCTGGGTTTGCTACTAGCCTGCCCCAGAGTGACTGGCATAAGATCCCAGGTCACAGCAATAGCGGCCATTCTGATATTTGTCAGAAAGCAAATGTGAGTTTATTTTTTCAAAAACATTTTACATTTGTATTTGAGTGATATAGGTCTTTTTTTTTAACTTTTTCTTTTATATTGGGTATAGTTAATCAATAATGTCGTGATAGTTTCAGGTGTACAGCAAAATGACTCGGTTATACATATACATGTATCTATTCTTTTAAAATTATTTTCTCATTTAGGTTGTTACATAATATTGAGCAGCCTTCCCTGTGCTATACAGTAGGTCCTTGTTGGTTATTCATTTTAAATATAGCAGTGTGTACTACATGTGAATGTAGCAATGTTTTTCATGAGACTTCCTCCTTCGTGCTTGACCGGTGGGACCCCCCACAAGGAGCTGAACGAGAGGAAGAGGATGAAGCAGTGGGTAGGGGAGGTGTCTTAACCAAATATTATTTACTATGCAGTTCATGGGCCTCCTCACCCATAAATCGGGGCAGTTATAGCATCAGCACCATGCATCTGCTGTGAGGGTCAAGTGAGTTCTAAGTGTAAAGCTCTGAGAACAGAGCCTGGCCCAGAGTAATCGCTCACAAAATACACTGTGTGATTATTCTTACGTCAGCACCTCCGTAAAAGCTGTACCAGCATTATGAGCACCTCCAGGGCATCTGTCCATGAAATAACAAGGCCTTCACTATCATGCTTCAGAAGTCAGAAGGCAACCATCTCTGCTAAGCTGTTCCTACCANAGGAAGAGGATGAAGCAGTGGGTAGGGGAGGTGTCTTAACCAAATATTATTTACTATGCAGTTCATGGGCCTCCTCACCCATAAATCGGGGCAGTTATAGCATCAGCACCATGCATCTGCTGTGAGGGTCAAGTGAGTTCTAAGTGTAAAGCTCTGAGAACAGAGCCTGGCCCAGAGTAATCGCTCACAAAATACACTGTGTGATTATTCTTACGTCAGCACCTCCGTAAAAGCTGTACCAGCATTATGAGCACCTCCAGGGCATCTGTCCATGAAATAACAAGGCCTTCACTATCATGCTTCAGAAGTCAGAAGGCAACCATCTCTGCTAAGCTGTTCCTACCAAAAACACACGGTAAAGGAAGCCAAGTGCTCGTTTGGGGTCAGCTCCTGCAGAGTCCCAGGTCTCTGTCTACCGCATGTGGGATCACCCTGGCATGGGTGTAAAAATCGGGATGACAGGCATAGGCTAGTTTCAGAATGTGCTTCATATTTCAGAGGGGTAACTGTTTTCAGTAATCACTTGCTTGGCTGCGTCGGGTCTCATTGCAGGGTTTCGTTGCATCGTGCCGGATCTTCCGTTGCAGCACATGGATTCTCTAGTTGTGGCACAGGGGCTCAGTGGTTGCGACTTGAGGCTTGCAGGCTTGAGCACTCATTAAATATTTGCTGAATAAATGATTGGGCCTTTTTAAAAATATATCTTTAGCTAAATTTCATGGAAGTAAATTTCACCAGGCCAGTGTACCAGTCTTCCATTTGCCATGTGCTCTGCGGCTGTTAATTTCACCTTAGCTGTACAACGATTTATGATGCTGGAGCTATCTCTGATGCAGAGAAGCGTTTAGCAAGAAAACTATTTATTTCTACCATAAGCTGAAAATTATCACATCATAAATGTAATTTCAACATATACGACTATATAATAGCTAATTTATATACTAAAAATACATTAAATTATAATTTAACATATAAAATTTTAAAATAACAAACACCAGTAAGAAATTCAACATTTACAAAAACCCACGCCTGAGGGCTTCCCTGGCGGCTCAGTGGTTAAAGAATCCACCTGCCAGTGCAAGGGACACAGGCTCGATCCCTGATTGGGGAAGATCACACGTGCAACTAGGCCCGTGTGCTACAACTAGTGAGCCTGTGGTCTAGAGCCCGGGAGCCACAACTACTGAGCCCACTCGTTGCAACTACTGAAGGCCTTGTGCCCTAGAGCCCGTGCTCTGCAACAAGAAAAGCCACCGCGATGAGAAGCCCGCGCACCGCAACTAGAGAGTAGGCCTCACAGCAACAAAGATCCAGCACAGACAAAAATGAAATTATTTTTTTAAATCCTTAAAAAAAATAAACCCACTCCTGAAAGTAAGTTCTTCCATCAGAAGAATGAAATGTTATGAACACTCTGCAGAAAGGAGACAGTTAACATATCTTAGTTTAAGATAAAGAGGAGGTTCTGGGTCAACAAGACAATTTCATTTCATATATATTTTTGTGTATATGTATATATATATATAATGGTAATATTAATCAGCTCCAGGCAGGCATCTCAAGCCACATGTGCACACGACCAGAAAGGCAACCGAACTGCCTTCTCTGACAGACATTAGCATCCTTACACATACTAAACAAATGCCAACTTCTGGAAGTGACAGTTCTACAAATCACTGGAGGGAAAAAAAATCCCCACAAGGATCCATCCTAGGGGCCATGGCATCAGTGCCATGTGTCCTTCCAGACAGAGAAGGGCAAAACCCTCAGTTCCTGAAGGAGTGAAATATGCATGGGCTTCGAGCCCTGGCAAAGGCCCTGTGGCATGTTTTGTCAGCTGCAAAACTGTGAATCCCATGTCCTAATCTGTTAGATCCTGGCCTGGCCTGGCTTGGCGAGCAGCGTGAGGACAGCACAGAGCCTAGACCTGCAGTGGCCACTCCACATGCCCACCGGAGAAGGCAAATGGGTTTCTTGCCGTTTGTCTCTAAGGATTTTATGCTCAAAATATAAGCTGTGGGATTAAAAGAAATGTGTATTTCTCTCCTGCAGAGACATTTCCTGAGGAGCATGTTGGATTGAACTCTTTTACTTTTCTAAGCTAATTTTTTGGAGTGTAGTTTCTTTACAAAGTGGTGTTAGTTTCTACTGTACAGCAAAGTGAATCAGTTATATATACATATACACACATATCCTCTCTTCTTTTAGATTTCCTTCTCATTTAGGTCATCACACACATAGAGTAGGGTTCTCATTAGTCATCTATGCTCTGCTACTGCTGCTGCTGCTAAGTCACTTCAGTCGTGTCCGACTCTGTGCGGCCCCATAGATGGCAGCCCATAAGGCTCCCCCGTCCCTGGGATTCTCCAGGCAAGAACACTGGAGTGGATTGCCATTTCCTTCTCCAATGCATGAAAGTGAAAAGCAAAAGTGAAGTCGCTCAGTCGTGCCCAACTCTTAGCGACCCCATGGACTGCAGCCCACCAGGCTCCTCCATCCATGGGATTTTCCAGGCAAGGGTACTGGAGTGGGGTGCCATTGCCTTCTACATCCTATCAATTCTGTATATCTGTCAATCCCAGTCTCCCAATTCCTCCCACCCCGCGTTCCCTTTTAGTGTCCATACACTTGTTCTCTATGTCTGTGTCTCTACTTCTGCTTTGCAAATAAGAGCATCTGTACCACTTTTCTAGATTCCACATACATGCATTAGTATGCAATATTTGTTTTTCTCTTTCTGACTTACTTCATTCTGTATAACAGTCTCTGGGTTTATCACATCTCTGCAAATGACCCAATTTTGTTCCTTTTTGTGACTTAGTAATATTCCATTGTATATATAAACCACATCTTTATCTATTCCTCCACTGATGGACATTTAGGTTGCTTCCATGTCCTGGCAAAGCTTCCCTGGTGGCTCAGATGGTAAAGAATCTACCCACAGTGCAGGAGACGTGGATCAGGAAGCTATGGAGAAGGGCATGGCAACCCATTCCAGTATTCTGGCCTGGAGAATCCCATGGACAGAGGAGCCTGGCGGAATACAGTCCATGGGGTTGCCAAGAGTTGAACACGACTGAGCAACTAACACTCTCACTTCATGTCCTGGCTATCGTAAATAGTGCTGCAATGAACACTGGGGTGCGTATGTTTTTTTAAATTATGGTTTTCTCTGTATATATGCCCAGTAATGGAATTTCTGGGTCATACTGGCCTAAATCCCAAGCACCAAGAATTTTTGTAGAGATAGTCTTGCTCTCCTACTAAAAGAGGACACACCCCATCCCATCCCAGTAATAAACAAGGTTTAAGTTATTCATTCAATGAGGGAAAAATAAGAGCAAGACTCTCTGAGAGCAGGTTTTCTCATGTAGGGGAACATCTCTAGTACCCCACTTTTGGAAAGAAATGGTCATCCTGCCTTGGCATTTAATTGTCAGGGTTTCGAGAGAAGATTCTGTCTACTGTCCTTCAGGGGAAATGACAGACATATTTGGTAATTGTAATATGCCATTCAGTTTGGACTGGCGTGGCTATTTATTTATCCCCTGCTTTGTCCCAGAAACACTTTAAGGTGGCAGAGGTTAGTTGTGCTGGAAAAGACCATGATGCTGGGAAAGACTGAAGGCAAGAAGAGAAGCAGGTGACAGAGGATGAGACGGTTGGATGGCATCACTGACTCAATGGACATCAGTTTGAGTAAACGCCAGGAGATGGTGAGGGACAGGGAAGCCTGGCGTGCTATAGTTCATGGGATCACAAAGAGTAGGACACAACTTAGTGACTGAACAAGGTTAGTTGTGATCAGGTAATCATTAGTTAAGAGCGTAGAACAAGGAAGCAGCTCAGGTTAGTGTCTGGTGGGGTCAGCAGCCATAGGGGAGGGGATCCTGCCAGAAGGTGCCCAAAGACTTGCCATGCCCAAAGACCCACCCCTCAGGAAACCAGCTGTGCTCCCCCGACCACGACTGACTGGGCTCAGGTGGGTACCCAAGCCAACGTAGCTATGGACCAGCGAGGTCTGAAAGAGACTAGGTGTCAATGCAGTGAGGCTTAGCCCACAGGGGAGATCCACACCAGGCAGTGACCAAGCGTCCCTACTGCATCCTCCTTCAGGAAGCGTGAAGGGGCCCTGCCATTCTCATCTGAGAACACAGGAGGCCCTAGGTCACCAGAGCTACCGCTGTACCCCTGTGAGGGATGCAGAATTGCAGGCCTGGCTGTGACTGTGGCGGGATGGTCGCTTTGCTGGAGGGTCAGTTCTGGAAGTTCATTCTGGAGGCCCAACTAAGAGTCTACCCTCCAGCCCTTCCCAAGATTTGTAAGCACCTGATTCCCTGTGCTGAGTCCCTTGTATATTAAAATATCTGGAAAGGGGAAGAATTGAAACATATACATTACCGTATGTAAAACAGATAACCAGTGCAAGTTTGATGTGTAACTCAGGGCACCCAAAGCTGGCACTCTGTGACAACCTGGAGCGATCAGGTGAGGAGGGAGGTGGGGCGGGGGAGGCTTAGGATGGAGGGGTCACAAGTATACCTATGGCCGATTCATATTGATATATGGCAAAAACCATCAAAATGTTGTAATTATCTTCCAATTAAAATAAATTAAAAAAAATCTGACGCTGAAGCTGAAGCCCCAATACTTTGGCTACCTGATGCAAAGAGCTGACTCACTGGAAAAGACTCTGGTGTTGGGAAAGATTGGGGGCAGGAGGGAAAGAGGGCAACAGAGGATGAGATGGTTGGATGGCATCATCGACTCAATGAACATGAGTTTGAGCAAACTCAGATAGTGAAAGACAGGAAAGCCTAGTGTACTATAGTCCATGGGGCCGCAAAGAGTTGAACACAACTGAGTGACTGAACACAACAACACAAATATCTGGAAAGCTCTGTGTTTCCTGAAACTGAACGCTGACTGATGCCAGGACCCCCCTCTGGGCTCGCATCGCACTCTCTGGTATGGACTACATGGCCAGGGTGCGCTTAAGTTCCCTGCTGCCCTCACCCACCCCAGCCACAAGCTCGCTGAGAGCTGTGTCTGGTTTCCCTTATATCCCAAGCACCCAGCACAGAACCTGCAGGAAGAAGGTATCCAGCCAATATTTGTTGCATGGACCAATGAATCTCCTCGGTGCGAATAAATTCTTTTTCACCTTCATAGCCACATCATTCAGAGTAGGAACTAGGGAACACTCTGGCTATTTCCTGCAAGAGGAGATTCGGTACAGAATTTCATTAGCAAGAATAAAGATGGCGGACGGGCTGGCAGAGTGGGTGCCTCGGGTGACTTGCTTCAAGGTCACACCACTGCAGCGGGGGACCTGGAGCCAGATTCTAGAGGGAAGGAGGCCACTGTTGCCACGGCTACCACTGTGGCTGCTGCCACAACGCGAATCCAGCGACTAGAGAGTGACACACCGAGTTGGGCTGCGACAACCATCATGTCAGCCAGAGCATGCTGGTCTGTGTGGAGGCCACAGGAAGGCGGTGTGGCCTCTCAGGCCTCTCATATGTGTGTCTCACAGGCAGAATATAAATGACAGCCAGAAGCCCAGCTGCAAGGGCCTCTGGGAATTGCACGCTGGCTCCCAGCATTGAGGGCAGGAGCTGTTTGTTCATTACCCTGGGCCTGACCCATGCTCTGAGGACAACAAGAGTTCCATTGAGGTTTCTGGCCAAGTTCTCACACAGATTTCTGTGGGTTCCCAAGAATGAGGATCTAGGAGAGGGACTGCTGGGCTACTCCTAAAAAGTGTGAGCAAACCACCCCCACCCCCTGACACCTACTCACAGGAGTTGAGAGGCAGCAGGAAAGAGCAGCTGGAGGCCTGGCCTGAGGCACCTCAGCTCAGGAACCAGTGACCTCTTGGAAGGCAGAGGACACAAGCGGGCGGGAGGG
>SJYA01002630.1:767756-817216 GCA_006410615.1 Neotragus moschatus
GAAAGAGAGAGGACAAAGGGGGGCGGGAGGGCGGGCCTGGGTCAGGCAAATAGAAGAACTCAGAAGACTTTGCTGGGGAAGCCTGATGGCTCCAGACAAGGACTATACCCCCGGTGTGGTGGTCCTGGGCAGGGTGTGTAATCCCAGGACCCACAGCAAGAGAAGACAGGGCTCAGCTGCCTCTCCCTGGGCTTGCAGAGAGACTTGGTGACTCTCAGATGGAAGGCCCCTGAAGTGTGACTGGTGTCTGAGAGGGAGGAACCCAGGGGAAAACAATGGCCTCACTGCAGGGTCAGAGAGCAAAGGCGGCCGCCCGGACCCACCGGCACAGAGCTCCTCACCTCTCACCATCGAGATGCGTGGGGTCTGGCTGTTCTGCTTCGGGGCCTCCTGAGTGGGTCAGGTCCCTTCAGCTACCCGTACCTGGTAGACAGCAGAGTCTGACCACCCAGTGTGGGTGCTTCAGCCTCCTGCCAGTCCTGGGTCTAAAGGGCTGTGAAGAGCCCCCAGGGTGGGGCAGGCCATGATCAGGTCAGCCTTAGAAATGGGACCCTAAGCCCCCCGTAGGCAGGGCTGGGAAGGGGAGGGCGTTGTGGAAGCTGCTGACACACCGCAGCACCAGGGTCTCCCACGCTTCTCCCAGGGCTCAGCTGGGGAGGCCAAGCCCACCAAGAAAGCAGGCACATCCAGGGCCTGATGGGAGCGGCAAACACTGGCACCTGGTTCTCTCCGTGACCTCCCCTCCACCCTGGACATCCTGAGGGGAGTGCTCAGGGCTCCTCGCCTTCCCCCAAAATGCAAGAAACTGGCACCATCAATGCACCCAGGCGAGACACAGGGAGAATCTTCACTTCAATCCTGTGGTAGCTTTAGAATTAAAAAAAAAATTTTTTTTTAAGTATTTATTTATTTGGCTGCATCAGGTCTAAGTTATGGCATGTGGCGTCTTTAGCTATGGCATGCAAACTCTTATATGAGGCATGTGGGATCCAGTTCCCTGACCAGGGATCGAACCCTGGCCCCCTGTGTTGAGAGCGTGGAGCCTTAGCCACTAGACCTTCAGAGAATTCCCAGCTCTTGAATGTTGAATGATGAACTTGTTATTGTTCAAAAATAATACTAAAAAGAAATCTAAAAAGGAAAGAAGTGATTAAAGAGAAAAAGAAGTGATTTTCCCCCTCTGTATGTTATTGTTATCTACGTCCATGGTTGGGGCTTCCCTTGTGGCTCAGCTGGTAAAGAATCCACCTGCACTGCAGGAGACCTCAGTTCAATTCCTGGGCTGGGAAGATCCCCTAGAGGAGGAAAAGGCTACCCACTCCAGTATTCTGGCCTGGAGAATTCCACGGACTACCTTCCATGGGGTCGCAAAGAATTGGACATGACTGAGCGACTTTCATTTACTTCCCTGGTTAACATACATTCAACTTAACTGCAGGCAATGGCTAAGCCACTATGGTTCCTCAAGCAGGTCCCTCCATGCTCTACTTCACACCCATCCTGAGCACACACCTGGCTTCCCACAATGTGCCTCTCTCTGTGTGTGTGTGTGTGTATGTGTGTGTGTGCAGTTGTGTCCAATTCTTTGTGACCCCATGGACTGTAGCCCGCCAGGATCCTCTGTCCATGGGATTTTCCAAGCAAGAATACTGGAGTGGGTTGACATTTCCTTCTCCAGGCAATATTCCTGACCCAGGGACTGAACCCGAGCAAGTGGGTTCTTTACCGCTTGAGCCATGGATTCCCACAGGTGGTCCATAAAGGTCTTCAGACCCCACCTTGGCCACAGGGACTGATCTAAAGGTTGCAGGTGAGTCAAAGGCAGCCCATCAGGCTCTTTGCCTGGAATTTCTTTAAACGGCAGCTAGAAGAGGGGGGTCTTGCCTGGAAAATCCCACGGATGGAGGAGCCTAGAAGGCTGCAGTCCATGGGGTCGCTGAGGGTCGGACACGACTGAGCGACTTCACTTTCACTTTTCACTTTCATGCATTGGAGAAGGAAATGGCAACCTACTCCAGTATTCTTGCCTGGAGAATCCCAGAGACAGGAGAGCCTGGTGGGCTGCCATCTATGGGGTCGCACAGAGTCGGACACAACTGAAGTAACTTAGCAGCAGCAGCAGAAGGGGGCTCAGGTCTCAGATCTGCTGCAGCCATGCATCTGCAGTGTGGAGAAAGCTGGTCTGACCCGCAGGGAGAGGAGAGGAGAGGAGCCGGACGAGACCCCAATGACGTCAGGTTCCTGTCATCCTTCCCTTTCTGCAGCTTGGCTGGGAAAGCCAATACATTTTCCCTTTGTCTGCCAAAACTGGTGTGAATCAGGTTTCTGGTGCTTGCAGCTAAAAGAATTATAAGTGATTCGTCTTGCCCTCTGTAAAATAAAGGGGCTAGACAGGCTGGTCTTGGGAGTGGGGTTGGGGGGGTGTCCTGGTAGCTTTGGTATCTGAGGTTGTAAAGTCCATGCCCCGCACCCTGGAATGAGCCGGGGTGTGACCTGGATATGACACAGACCATCCCCCTCTGTGTCAGGTGGAATGGCTCATTCTTGGGACACTGCATTCAGAAGGATGGGCCAAATGATGAAAAGGCGTTTGGCCACCTTCTCTAGCCCTAGCCTGCCATCACCTGTCCTGCCACTGGGCCAGGAGAAGGGAGAACACAACCAGAGCCTTTCTGAGTAGGGAATCAGCCCCTGTTACTGCAGTGAAACCTCACTAGCTCCCTCTGGAGCCAAGGCTTCCCACTTTTAGAGAGGAGGGCTCGGGCCCGAGGAGGTCCTGCATACTCTGCTGGAGGTCACACGGCTTCAACAGGTGGTGTCGGGGTTCAAACTCCTTTTGTTCATAGGCCTCTACTTGGCCTTGCTTACAGGCTTTTGGGGGCAGTCCCTTAGGCCCTCCAGGCCAGACCCACCTAGGAGGAAAGGGGAAAATCCACTATTTTCCGGGGACTTAGCCCCCAGAATTTTCCATGGGCTTCCCTTGTGGCTCAGCTGGTAAAGAATCCACCTGCAATGTGGGAGACCTTGATTCGATCCCTAGGTTGGGAAGATCCCCTGGAGAAGGGAAAGGCTACACACCCCAGTATTCTGGCCTGGAGAATCCCATGGATAGTCCACGGGGTTGAATGAGTTAGACATGACTGAGCGACTTTCACTTAGCCCCCAGAGGCCCCAGAGCAGCACTGACTCCATGGATGTCGGGAGAAAGCATCACGGTGAAAGGCCTGAGCCAGTGGTGGGCCGCATCCAGTGCTACGTGACCGCAGAAGTGGACCTCTAAGAACCACCATCGCTCATCTGTGAGATGGGGAGAAAATGCCTCCTTGCCTCCCTCACAACCAGCTGAGCCCTCGGGAGTGGAAGACTCGGGACACTGCCCAGCTCCCTGCCCTCGTCAGAGTTCTCTGTGCCTTGTGGACAGAGTTGTGGCCTTCCACTCCTCCAACCCCCTCACCCCCTGGCCACAGCCCAAGCCAAGGGCTGCCTCCATTTGAAGCGACGGCTTCCACTTTCACTCTGCATGGAGGACCAGGGTGGCAAATGGAATTAATAGCAGAGATGAAAGCACACCCACTCCCCCAACCCTTGCCTTCTTTTTAAGTAAGCAATATTTTTTCTCTGTTTACCACCCCTCCCCATTCAAAAAAAAAAAAAACCCCACAGATGAACTGTAGAAATTTTTGAAAATCTGTCTTAATCAATATACAATCCAGGACTTCCCTGACACTCCAGTGGTTAAGAGTCCTCCTGCCAGGCTTCCCTGGTGGCTCAGTGGTAAAGAATCCACCTGCCAAAGCAGGAGACATGGGTTTGATCCTTGGTCCAAGATGATCTCACATGCTAGGAGCACCTAAGCCCATGTACCCCAGCTACTGAGCCCACGTGCCCCAGAGCCTGTGCTCTGCAGCAGAGAACTCAGCACCACAGCTGGAGAGCAGCCCCCACTCGTCACAGCTAGAGAAAGAGCCCGTGCAGCAACGAAGACCCGCACAGCCAAAAGCAAAGAGGCACATTTCCTTTTTGAAAAGAGACCTCCTGGCAATGCAGGGGACACTGGTTCAACCCCTGGTCCAGGGAGATCCCATGCCCCGAACGAGCAGGCCTATGAGCCGCAGCTGCTGAGCCTGCACACCTAGAGTCCGGTTCGGCAACTGGAGAGGCCACCTCCATGAGAAGCCCACAAGCCGCAGCTAGAGAGCAGCCCCAGCTCACTGGATCCAGAGAAAGCCCACACGCGGCAAGGAAGACCCAGAGCAGCCAAAAAAAGGGAAAAAGACAAAAAAAATACACAATCCATACTAGTAATTCATGGATTCTGTATTTGTGAATTCACCTGTTCTCTAACATGTACTTGTAACCCCCAAGATCGATACCTGTGGGATTTTCACGATCATTCTCCAACATGGGCAGAGCTGAGAAGAACCTGAGTGGCCGGGCGCTGGTGTTTCTAGCTGAGGTCCAGTAAGACAGAGTTCTGCCTTCTCCTTTCAGCTCTCAGATCCCAAACAAGTGTCCTTTTGGTAATTTACACAGGATGATTTTTTTTTCACATTTATGCATTTTTTTGGTGGCTGATTTTGGTCTTTATAACGACCCCTAAGCCTAGAGGTGAATGAAGTACCCTCAGGCATTCCTAAATGGACTCAGCATGCGGTGGGCCTTAAGGCAGAAAATAGTCATTCAATTAGCTCTGTTCAGACATAAGTCATAGAGCTACTGACCTTGAGCACAACATTAATGAGCCAGCGGTACACATTAAAAAGATGTCTTTAAGTAGAAACATCCCCCCCAAACAAGGCTATATACTTACCTATTGATCCACTGAGAAAAATGCAGTGACCCAAGGTTGGCAAGAATCCAACTTCACGTTACCCTAGGAGAGCTGGTTCAGCCTTTGCTTCTTCCCTGTTTTCGAGGGTCTTTACAGAGCATGACTACTGGATAGTGAGCATCATCTGTTCTCTAGTTTAGAGGGATGCCTGTGACAGTTCAGTGAAGACTGAAGGCTGAAAAGTACTGACTACAGAATGACCCCATATTGTAAAAAATAAATAAACAAATAAAGCAAAGTTTTTCCTTTTGATCCTCTTCCTCTGTGTTTTAGGTTTGTTGGAACTCAGAGAAGAGTGGAGAGGTTCAACCTGACTTTCCTGGGGAAGAACAAGGGGTGAGGGAATGATGAAGTATTTTCTTTAAACATCTCTGCTTTGTTAGGAGAGGTGTGCGTCACTTTTGTAATTTTTGAAGTTCCATCCCTCCTCATACTGTTCATGGGGTTCTCAAGGCAAGAATGCTGAAGTGGTTTGCCATTCCCTTCTCTGGTGGACCACACTTTGTCAGAACTCTCCACCATGACTCGTCCATCTTGGGTGGCCTACCCACAGCTCGGCTCATAGTTTCATTGAGTTAGGCAAGGCTGTGATCCATGTGATCAGTTTGGTTAGTTTGTGATTGTGGTTTTCATTCTGTCTGCCCTGTGATGGATCAGGATGAGTTGGGCCATGAAAAAGACTAGGAACTGAAGAACTGATGCTCTTGAACTGTGGTGTTGGAGAAGACTCTTGAGAGTCCCTTGGACTGCAAGGAGATCAAACCAGTCAATCCTAAAGGAAATCGACCCTGAATATTCATTGGAAGGACTGATGCTGAAGCTGAAGTTCCCAATACTTTGGCCACTTGATGCAAAGAGCTGAATCAGAAAAGACCCTGATGCTGGGAAAGATTGGGGAGAAGAAGGGGACGACAGAGGATGAGATGGTTGGATGGCATCATCGACTCAGTGGACACGAGTTTCAGCAAACTCTGGGAGATGATGAAGGACAGGGAAGCCTGGCGTGCTGTAGTCCATGGGGTCACAAGGAGTTGGACATGACTGAGCGACTGAACAAAGTTCCAAGCAACAGAAAAAAAGAAAAAAAAAAGCAGTAAACTCTTTCTCCTAGTGGCGGCACCTAGTGGGTACAGCTGGAATTACTGACATCACTGATTCTCCCTACCTGGTGAGGCTCATGGTTTCATTGAGTTAGACAAGGCTGTGATCCATGTGATCAGTTTGGTTAGTTTTATGTGACTGCGGTTTTCATTCTTTCTGCCCTCTGATGGATGAGGTCACCCATGACCCCAGCCCTTACCCCCAGGTACTCCTCAGAACCTCTGGGGACATCTCCCATGGATTCAAGGACAAGTCACACGGTCTGTCAGTTCACCAAGGCCTGTCTGCATGCCAGCTGGCCCCCAGCATGGCACCCTGAGTGCCTGGCTTCTCTGATGGGAAGATGGAGGGAGGTAATTCTCAAAACCACGGGGGAACGTGAAGGTGGTCAGAGTGAGTGGGGCTTCCCTGATGTCTCAATGGGTAAAGAGCCTGCCTGCAGTGCAGGAGACTCAGGAGACATGGGTTGGATCCCTGGGTCGGGAAGATCCCCTGGGAGACGAAATGGCAGCCCACTCTGGCATTCTTGCCTGGAGAATCCCGTGGACAGAGGAGCCTGGTGGGCTACGGTCCATGGGGTCACAGACAGTCGGACACGTCTGAGCATGAGGATGCGGAGTGAGTGGTTAAAAGCTGGGCTCTTAGTGCTGTGTGACCTCAGGTGAGCTGCTCAACCTCTCTTGGCCTCAGTTTCCTCATCTGTAAGATAGGGACACCAAGGTGATGTAGGCATCAAAATCAAACAAACTGCTTGGCAAGTACCTAGTCCCTTATAATGAGGTTAGCTATTATTATTGTAGAATCTGTAAACTTTCAGAAGATTCCTGTGATTTGTACAAAATGTACATTTGGTCCTCACCCATGGTTCCTGGCTCACAGCTTTCATGTGAGAACCATGTGAGAGTCGGACACGACCTAGAGACTAAACATCACCAAGCCAATCTCAGTTCCTGCAATCACTTCAGAGCTGTAAAAGCTAAATGTTTGTCTCATCATTCACAAGCCCCTTTCCACCACCACCGGGTTTATGCTAATGGGGTGACTTCTGGAAATCCTCTAAAGATGGGGAGCTGGTGGCCAGAGGAGCCAACACTGAACAGAGGGGTGGAACTTGCAGTCTCACCCCTTGATTTCCAGGAAGGACAGTGAGGCTGGAGGAGGAATCAATCACCAATGATCAATGTATTAATCAATCCTGCATATGCCATGAAGCTGCCAGAAAAATCCAAAAAGAGAGGGTTCAGGGAGCTTCCAGGTTGATGAACCAGAGCTCTTCCACATGCTATCTTGCTGGGCCCCAAACTCCTCAGACTTTTCAAGGACACAGGCTCCTTTATTCAGGGTCTTGTCCTGGGAATCTCTTCCCCTGATTGTTGACTCACATTCTTTAATGTCCTTGGTAATACACCAGTGGTCTAGTGAGTCAATGAGTTTCCTGAGCTCTGTGAGCCTTTCTAGCAAATTCATCAAACCCAAGGAAGGGGTCATGGAAACCTCTGATTTATAGCCAGTTGGTCACAAGTCCAGGTGACAACTTGGACTTGCAAGGGACACCCACGTTGGAGAGTGATCTTGCAGGACCGAGCGCTTAACCTGTGGAGTCTGATGCTGTCTCCACGGTGTCAGACTGAGTGGGATTACACGACACCCAGCTGGTGAGCAACAGAGTGCCTGGTGATGAGGGGGAACCCCCTATACACATTAGAAGCGGTATCCAGAATCCTGGTTGGGGGGGACTTCCTCGGTGGTCCATGGCTAAGACTCTGCACTCCCAATGCAGGCCAGGCTTCCATCCTGGGCCAGAGAACTTGCTCCCACATGGTGCAACTAAAGATCACACACACAGAACAAAGATTCTGCATGACGCAACTAAGACCCAGAGCAGCCAAATAAACAACTAGATGTTAAAAAAAGAAGAAGAGGAAGAATCCTGGTTGGTGGGATTGTGGAACTAGAATTATAGTTCCCAGAGGTCACATGCAAATAGCCTAGTCCACAAGTCCAGCCCAGGCTGTCTGAATCCCATTTAGACCCAAGCTGGTCCTCACCACCACTCCCACACTGACAAACCAAAAAAGAGAATTCAAATATTCCAAGCCCATCACCCGGAGATAATCACTGCTGACGCTTCAGTGGGTGCACTTTGTGAAGTTGCTATATTTGTCATTTTCGGTGTGAGCCGTGCACCCACACCCCTGTCTGTCATCTGACACTATCAAGTGATTATTTTTCTGTGCCTGCATGTATTCCTTTACACAAGAATATTTGTGATTGCCTGGACACTCTGCTATTTTCCACTAATTCCTCACTTCACTTGGCCTTCCTTATTCCAGATGGTTTATGTGGATCCGTGGGCTCTGCCAAGGTGATGACTAACTTGTGAGCAGGGCTGGGAGCCGCCCGAGTGGCACAGAAGGGTGGCATTGCTGCCTTTCATTTTAGCTGAGACACAAACACCCACGGATGCCACCTGCACAGGCTGCTGGGAATGTGGCCCGGGTTTATGCCATGAAATCTGTCCTGATCTAGAACCAGCCTGTCTCTAGGACAGAAGGGCTTTGGACAGATGAATACAGGCCTTTGGGGGGATGGTCTTATGACTTGCTCTAGCTAGGAGTGAGGCGAGGCCCACTGCTAGCCCTGGCTGGCCACAGAACAGGGAAGGGACAGGGGAAATGTGAAATAACAGAACCTCTCTTCTTCTCAACCAGACTGAAATCGGGGCCAGTGTCAGCCTGGAACTGTCCAAGTTTCCAGGGTGGATGTGGGACTTGAGGACTAAAAAGAGCCGATGGCAGATTTGAGCACACGCAGGTCGAGGACAGGTGAGTGTGGATCAGGAAATGACAGCGGGCCCCTCAAGGAGCCACACACACCAGGCTTCAGGCAAGGATGGTGGTGGGGACTCGAGGGAGGGGGAGCAAGAGAGTCAGTGACCTGGGGACCAGGTAAGACCTGTGGACGTGGACCGCACGCCCTAGGACGTGGGTGGGCATGGTTTTTGCATGGTGATGACCCCTGTGTCCCAAGTCCACACTGGCCCCGGCAGGCTAGTAACCAAGTGGCAGTGAAGTCCTCGGAGGGGGCTGTAATCCAGCCTGACTGGTGTTCTGATAGGAAGAGGGCTTAAGACACAGACAGCGCAGAGGAGAGACCATGTAAAAACTCGTGGAAGAGAAGACAGCCATCTGCAAGGAGAGGGGCCTCGGGGGAAACCAACTCTGACTGCTCAGTGCTGACTCTGTGCCTGGAGCCATACAGAGCACGCAAGATGCAGCGTGGATAGACTGGCGTGACCCCTGCCAGGAGCACCCTGCCAGTTCTTTTCTTCCTCCTCCTCTACACGGCATGGGATCGTGATTATTGGTATTCTTTGGGGGGCTATTGAAGGCTGTTGGAGGTTACATGGGGCCTAAAGCTACCCCTTGGCCCACCTCTCCTGCTGGTGGCCAGGCCCCCTGCCTTTGTACCACATTTGGCCCCCACCAGCCTGTCTGGTGCCCTCCAAAATGCATTCACTTCCTGCTGGACACTCAGAGGTGTCAGCCAGGAGCTTTTCCACTCTCTGGGACAACCACATTTCTCAATATTTTTCTATGATCACTATTTGGTGTGGTGGGGTGCCTTCTGCACCACGCAGCTTGCAGGAACTTAGTTCCCTGACCAGGGATCAAATCCAGGCCCTCTGCAGTGGAAGCCCAGAGTCCTAACCACTGATCACCAGAGAAGCCCCTCTGATCACCTTTTAACAGACACAAACGTCTCCTGCCCTCCCCTGCCAGCTGCACACACTACTGAAAATCGAGATCTTCTCCACAGGCCCCATCAGAAGAGAAGATTTAGTTCACCTTTACTCTCTATGGTTGTTTTGCCTAAACAATGAAGGATTTAATTTTTCTGAAAAGGTAATTATATCCCAATAAAGGATATATTTATATTTTAAGTAGTATCAATTTATTTGACTCCGTCGGGTCTCAGTTGCAGCACTCAGGATTTTTGTTGTGGTGCACAGACTCTCTAGTTGCAGCACGTGGGCTCAGCAGCTATGCTCAAGCTTAGTTACTCCTTGGCATGTGGGATCCTAGTTCCCCAAACAGGTCTCAAACTGCATTGGAAGGCAGATTGTTAACAACTGGACCACCAGGGAAGACCCTGGATATATATGTTTCTTAATGACATTTCTCCGTATCTAAAGGGGCTTCTTGGAAAAGGAAATGGCAACCCACTCTAGTAATTTTGCCTAGAGAATTCCGTGGACAGAGGAGCCTGGTGGGCTGCTGTCCATGGGGTCGCACATGCATTGGAGAAGGACATGGCAACCCACTCCAGTATTCTTGCCTGGAAAATCCCAGGGACAGAGGAGCCTGGTGGGCTGCCGTCTATGGGGTCGCATAGGGTCGGACATGACTGAAGCGACTTAGCAGCAGCAGCAGCAGCAAAGGGGCTTCCCTGGTGGCTCAGTGCTAAAGAATCTGCCTGCAATGCAAGAGACCCGGATTCCATCCCTGGGTCAGGAAGATCCCCTGGAGAAGGGCGTGGCAACCCACTCCAGTGTTCTTGCCTGGAAAATCCCATAGACAGAGGAGCCTGGTGGGCTGCTGTCTATGGGGTCACAGAGTCGGACGTGACTTAGTGACCAAAACACCACCGTTGTTCCGATAGGCTTCCCTCCCTCTGCAATGTACAACCCTGGGGGAGGGGAAGCACTGGGTGCAAATGAATGGCGCCCCCTGGAGAAATGCAGCACCCAACTGTGCCTGGTGACCCTGGCTTAGGAGGAAATCCTAGCTGAACACGGCCACTCTACAAGCTGTCAAAGCTGGACTGTCAAGGCGTGGGGCTGTAATCACCAAGACAGGCGGAGATGTCTGCAGACAGGGAGAAAGAGTGCCTGCCAGGCTCCTTCTGAAGCCAGAGCAAGGACCTGAGACTCCTTGTTTCAGGCCTGAGGGAGGTATCCAGGCCTTGGCTGGCATCCCCTGGCCTTTGCTGAGAGGGTGACTTCAATCACCAAAAGGGACAGAGAGGCAGCCAAATCACAAGGGCTTGGCAGAGAGAAAATGAGGGCATGAAAGCAAGGAAATGGAGACCAGCAACCCATTAAAGAATAAAACCAGGAGGGGTCTGCACGGCCTGGATGCTTAACACATGAACTTCAACACGGTTCCTGAAGCCCCAGAGGAACTGTGGCCTGAGGGCATCCCTGTCTGTCTCCCCTAACCTCTTGACTCTGCTCACATACCTCCAACAACAGGGAGCTCACTACCTATCAGGAAGCCCATTTCCTGTTTGTGCAGGTCAAGTTTCTGAAATCTCTGACTTGCATAATCCTAGTCTCTCAGGATGCACTAAGAAGGAGAGGGCAGCCTGTGGTCCACAAGGAGGCTCCAATTTTTTTTTCCCTCTAAAGTACACCATGTGAGGAAATTTACAAACAATAATTCAAAGACTTGTTGCTGTCTCTAGAAGAGAAATGCCAGAATTTGCCACGGGAGTAATGAAAACAAGCAGCAATATGCAGAGCATTTCGGCAGCTTCTTATCTCTTCAAGGGTGCAGCTTCTAGAGATGTTGCCTGGACTTCCCTGATGGTGCAGTGAATGGGAATCCACCTGTCAATACAGGGGACACGGGTTCATTCTCTGGTCTGGGAAGATTCCACATGAGTAGGAGCAACTAAAGCCCGTGTGCCACAACTACTGAGTCCAAGAGCTGCAACTACTGAAGCCACACACCCTAGAGCCCATGTCCCAAAATAGGAGAAGCCCCCCGCAACAAGAAGCCTGCGCACCGCAGTGAAGAGCGCCCCCTGCTCACAACTACAGAAAGCCCTCTAGAAGCAGCGAAGACCCAGAGCAGCCATCGATACAAGAGTAATAAAACAAACAAACAAACATGTGTTAGAGATGCTGCCTGTGTCTCTTGTGTTAGGAGCAAAAATGTGGAGATGAATAAGACAGGATTTCTTCCCTCACTGGGCTCCCAGTCGTGTAGAGCAAACAGATGAGATGTACAACAGAGTCTGATAAGGTAAAGAGTCTGCTGGGCCAATGTAGGTGTTGCAGGAGAGGCAGGTTCGATCCCTGGGTCAGGAAGATCCCCTGGAGAAGGAAATGGCAACCCACTCCAGTATTCTTGCCTGGGAGATCCCCTAGACAGAGGAGCCTGGTGGGCTACAGCCCGTGGGGTCACAAAGAATTGGACACAACTGAAGCGATTAAACAATGACAATAAAAAGTGCTGCCTGGTCTGTTTGTTTGTTTTTAAGAACATTTGGACGATTTGAACAGGAAGTGGGACAATGGAAAACTATTACTAAGAGCCGGTGTAATGCAGTGGTAAAGAACGTGGACTCTGGATTCACATCCCGTCAGCCACTGACTGACTACCTGTGATGGGGCAAATGACTTAACCTCTCTGTACCTCGGTTTCCCTATCTGTTGAATGAGGAGGAAAAGAACCTTTTGGAGTAAGGATGGCTGTGAAGATTAACCATAAAGTGCTAGGATAGCACACTCACTCAATTATTGTTGCTGTTCAGTTGGCAAGTTGTGTTGGATGTGACCCTATGGACTACAGAAGGCCAGGCTTCCCATCTTCCCGGGCTTCAGGAGTTGGCTCAAACTCAAGTTCATTGAGTCGATGATGCCATCCAACCATCTCATCCTCTGTCACCCACTTCTCCTCCTGCCCTCAGTCTTTCCCAGCATCAGGGTCTTTTCCAATGAGTCAGCTCTTTGCATCAGGTGGCCAAAGTATCAGAGCTTTGGCTTCAGCAACAGTCCTTCCAATGAGTATTCAGAGTTGATTTCCTTAGGATCGACTGGTTTGTTCTCACTCAATTAACTGTTAGCAAACTCTCACCCCGTGAACAAATCTGAGAAATGCAAACCCTAAAACATTTTAAACGTTAATCAATAAGCACATGTTTCCCGGGCTGGCTCTCGAGTGGACGGCAGGCTGTGTTTCTCAGAAGTGCCACACGGTGGCGCTATGCAGCAGGCTCAACAGAAGCGCCCGCATTACGCCAGGTGTGATTCTTGCCAGGTGGTCAAGAGGGCCGCTTCCGCGAGATATGCCCATTGCCAAGAGGTGCCCACGCACACGAGGGAGGAAGGCCAGGCTTGACAGGAGGGTTTTTTTTTTCTGGGTCAGGAAGCTGTCAGGGGCAGAGAACAGAATCCTATGCCAAGCAGGCCAATGGATACAGGCTTACTGAAAGACTCTCCTGCCAGGGAGGGGCGGAAACCATCTGAGAAAGTCTCAGGCTCTCTCATCCTTGAGCTCTGGGACCTTTTCTCTGTCCATTGGCTCCATTCTCTTCTCAGCGTCTCTGCTCTCATTGCCTGGGCTGACACAGCATCCATCAGGCCCATGCAGACCTGCTCAGCTTACTCTCACTTCAGTGCTCAGGAGAGACCCCTCCTGGGCCAGAAATCAGCCTCAGGGGGCCAGGGGCCATGCCTGATATAATCAATGGATCATCACAGAGAAGAAAGAATGCAGGAGGTGCAGACGTGGCCACTTAGGACTTCCCTGATGGACCAGTGGATAAGAATCTGCCTGCCAATGCAGGGGACACAAGTTCGATCCCTGGTCCAGGAAGATTCCACATGCACCGGGACAACTAAGTCCACACGCCTCAGCTACTGAGACCCACGTGCCCTAGACCCTGTGCTCTGCAACAAGAGAAGACACCACAATGTGAAGCCTGTACACTGCAACTAGAGAGTAGCCCCAACTGGCCACTTAGGCCCATCTAGTCTTTTATCTGAAGGGAGCTATGTCTGAGTCAGAAGGCTTTATGGAGGAGGTGACATTTGCCTAGAATCCAAAAGATACTTAGGAGAGAGGAGTATTACAGGCAGGGGAAGGGTTGGTCACACAAATGTAGGGAGTGAGTGGTGCAAAAGTGTGGGCCTTGGGGAAATGAAGACATCTGAGATGGCAGGAATTTTGGGAACCCAGAGAAGAGGTCACAGGTCAGGTCGTGGGGGGAGCTTGAATGCTTCTGAGGAACTTGGGCTTTTATTTTGAAAGTAGCAGAACCCTCTGAAGGATTCTCAGCAAGGAGGAGACATGACCAACCAGACTGGCATCTTAGAAGGGTCCTCATCCAGAAGTGTGGATGACATATTGGAGGGGGCTGAGTTCTGAAGAGGAACCCCAGCCCGGAGAGCTCTGAAATGATTCAGGTGAAAGACGAGAGATGGAGGTAGGGTGGCATGCGTCTGAAACTGAATCCTGGCTCCAGCAATTTCTAGCTGTGTGACTTCCAGCAAGTTACCTCCCCTCTCTGAGTTTTGTTCCCAGAGGCTTGTAGTTGGAGCTCAGCTCTGTTGAATGCCTGTCAAGAACCTATCAGAACATGATCAGGCAGAAAGCAGAACACCATGCTTGCAGGGGCAGAGATGCTCCTGCCACCACAGGTGTGAGCCTAGACTCTCCAACTCCAGTTCTCTTGGAACTCAAGACTCTCCAAACCCCAGGCTTTGCTCACAGATTCCACCTTTCCCTTGGCCCATCTCTCATTCCTCAGACCTAATCTCATTCCTCAGGCTTTTTGCAGAGGTGGGAAGGGGAAAGATGGGCAGTGATGAGGGGCACAGCTTGCCTGGCTGCAAGAACCCTGTGGGGGAGGTCCTGAGCCTGCCTGATCCCCCTCAGTCTTCATGGGATCTTCCTGAAGGAGGCCAAGATAGCAGAGACTCCAATTCCAGGTAGAACAGGTGAGCTTTAGGCTTGCAGACTGGCTGCCTCACTGTTGTTCCCACTACCTGAATGCCTGTTTCCCGTGAGAGGGCCCGGTGCACGCGAGCGTGTGATATGCGTGCAGGCTGAGAAGACTAGAGGAGCCAGGGGTGAGAAGTTCAGTTCAGTTCAGTCGCTCAGTCATGTCCGACTCTTTGCGACCCCATGAATCGCAGCATGCCAGGCCTCCCTGTCCGTTACCATCTCCCAGAGTTCACTCAGACTCACGTCCATCAAGTCCGTGATGCCATCCAGCCATCTCATCCTTGATCGTCCCCTTCTCCTCCTGCCCTCAATCTCCTTCCCAGCATCAGAGTCTTTTCCAATGAGTCAGCTCTTCGCATGAGGTGGCCAAAGTACTGGAGTTTCAGCTTTAGCATCATTCCTTCCAAAGAAATCCCAGGGTTAATCTCCTTCAGAATGGACTGGTTGGATCTCCTTGCAGTCCAAGGGACTCTCAAGAGTCTTCTCCAACACCACAGTTCAAAAGCATCAATTCTTTGGCGCTCAGCCTTCTTCACAGTCCAACTCTCACATCCATTCATGACCACAGGAAAAACCATAGCCTTGACCAAGACGGACCTTAGTCGGCAAAGTAATATCTCTGCTTTTGAATATACTATCTACGTTGGTCATAACTTTCCTTCTAAGGAGTAAGAGTCTTTTAATTTCATGGCTGCAGTCACCATCTGCAGTGATTTTGGAGCCCCAAAAAATAAAGTCTGACACTGTTTCCACTGTTTCCCCATCTATTTCCCATGAAGGGATGGGACCAGATGCCATGATCTTCGTTTTCTGAATGTTGAGCTTTAAGCCAACTTTTTTGCTCTCCTCTTTCACTTTCATCAAGAGGCTTTTTAGTTCCTCTTCACTTTCTGCCATAAGGGTGGTGTTATCTGCATATCTGAGGTTACTGATATTTCTCCTGGCAATCTTGATTCCAGCTTGTGTTTCTTCCAGTCCAGCGTTTCTCATGATGTACTCTGCATAGAAGTTAAATAAGCAGGGTGACAATATACAGCCTTGATGTACTCCTTTTCCTATTTGGAACCAGTCTGTTGTTCCATGTCCAGTTCTACCTGTTGCTTCCTAACCTGCATACAGATTTCTCAAGAGGCAGGTTAGGTGGTCTGATATTCCCATCTCTTTCAGAATTTTCCACAGTTTATTGCGATACACACAGTCAACAGCTTTGGCATAGTCAATAAAGCAAAAACAGATGTTTTTCTGGAACTCTCCCACTGGCGCCCGGCGGGTCTGGAGGCTTTCCTGCCTGGGCCGCAGCGCGCCTGTTCTTCCTGGGAATTGCCGCCAGAGGGCGTTGTTGGACAGCGCGCCGAGACGCGCTCCAGAGGGCGGCGAGGTCAGGACAGTGAACAGGAGGACAGGAGACACACGGAAAGAATAGGAGGAAGGCTTAGGGTGGGAGGCCCGGATATCCTCATAACTCCTGCGTCCTGCAAGAGTGCTGGCATTGCATGGCCAGGTCTTGGACGTGCGCGGGCTTCAGCCTCTCCAGCTTCGGGTCTTGAACCCTGTGGCAAGGAGGATGTACAGGTGGCATTGCGCGGGCTGCAGCAAAGACGCCAGGGGCGCTAGTCTGGCCTCTCCGCCATCCATCTAGGCCACAGTCGGTTCCTCGAAGTCTCCGCGTCCCCCCGCGGTCCCCGCCCGGGGGTCTTCCTGGGCTTCCTGGGAGAGATCGTTCCTGGGAGAGATGATGCAAAAGAGGCCGCCCACCCGCCCTCCCTCCCTCCGCGGCCTGCGTAGACCACCATCCAGCGCTCTTTCTCTGCACTCCCGGGCCCTTCTCCCGCGAAAGGTCTGGTCCTCCTATCCCCGGCCCGCCTATGAGCTCGTCTAACCGCTTTCCCTCCAGTTCCGCTCCTGGGAAGGGCGTGCCGATCCTTGAACTGGACGAAGCAGGTCGAGCCAGAGGTTTGAATGACCTCTGGGATCAGGCGTCTATTCACCCTGGACTCAGGGACCCTATAGTCCTGGAGTAGGAGGGTAGGATGGGGGTTGCGGGAAGAGAACCTTAGGAAGCCAGGGAAAAACATGCTAACAGAAATCGACCCTTTCCTGGGCATCGGTTCTGGAATCTCGATGTTTTTTCCCCGTGGGTTCAAGCTGAACTCTCCTCTCCTGGGCTTTTCGGGGCTCAGAGTGCAAACACCTTCCTGTGGGACCGGAAGGGACACTCGCTGGAGCGCTCTGTAGGGCCTAGGCATCGGAGTCAGATTCCCAGGCTTGCGACACCGAGCTGAGCCCTCGGAGGGGTTCGTGGGGACTCTCTCTCCTGGGGTCCTGAGGCAGGAGAGGTGAGGCCACTGGAGAGCCCGCTGTGGCACCCTGGGAGCCTGAAAGTCACGCCTCAGACCGGAGCATCTCTCGTCCTTTTCCTAGTGATCTGAGAGAAGACCTGTCATGCTGAGGAGACAGGCCTTCGAAGGGAACACAGGGTGCCTGGTGGGCGCAGGACAGAGCTGATGTGCCCTTCTGTGCTTCTCCCCTAACACTAGGATGCCTTTTTTCACGCCCTTAACTCAGGAGAGGCTTGAACCGACTGGAAGCTGGGGGTCTGGACCGGGAGGAAAGAGAGGAAGGGAAATTCGGGCTGCAGGAGAGCAGACGAGCAGGTGGTGAAGTCGCAGCGGTGTGTGCTGGCTGTTCCCTCACTGCCCAGTCCTGAGGCTGGGACCAGCCTCCTCAAAAGCTGCCCCGGAGGGCAGACGACAGGGTCTTGGCAACCTCCAGGGTGAGAACCCGCAGGCTGGGACAGGATCAGCAAGAATCATACTAGGCCTGCATCCGTGCCCATTCCCTCCGGAAGGGGAGAGACCCACGTAACCCTGGGCGGACTCTGCTGAGGCCTCCAAAAAGGGCAGCTGGGTGCGGGAGTGGAGAGGACTGGAGGGGGCCAGGAGCCCGGGTTTGGCCGGTGCCTCAATGGGCGGCAGGGACCCGAGCAGCGGCCTAATGGATTCAGGCCCGCTGGCAGGAGAGCGCCTGCCCCAGCTCTCAATAGCGGACAATGGAGTCCCGGGGTGACCCGAACAAAGAATTTGGAAGTAGTTAAACTGCAGAACACGTTCTGGGCCTGGGTGCCTCCTTTCAAAAAGAGCTCTGGGAGAAGAAAAGAAAGCACTGGGGGGTGGAGGGGGTGAGAAAATGCAAGGGGGAAAAGTTGGTAGGTCTCCCTAGCTGCCGCCAGCTACCAGACGCCAGGAATTCAATAGGAAATGGGGGTGGGGGAGGCCAAGTCTGCCGGAAGGCAGGGAGAGGCTGAGAAAGTTCTCCTGGAGGAGGCTAGGGTTCCCCAGCAGGACTGAGTCTTTGCCCAGTGCAGGGATCCAGACCCCAGGCTTTCACTGTGGACCAGACTCAAGAGCTGGGCTGCCCAAAGAGGCTACAAAAGCTTCCCTTGGACTTTGAATGCTAGAGTAGGGGCCAAAGGGTGGGCAGGGGGGATGGAGTGACTGGGCCTGGCTCTTGTTCTCCAGTAGAGATTCTAAATGTACCCTCTCTCTCTGAGTCCCTGTGTCTAGCCCTCTACCTCCCCGTTTCTCTCTGAGGCTCCTCTAGCAGAATCTATCTGGAGGGGTCTCCCTCTCTGATCCTTTCCTCAAAGCTTATTTTTGTTTTCCTTTCTCCATCCGTTTCAGGAAGGATGGGTGCCCTCCCCATCTTGGCTCACCCCAACCCCACTCCCACAGGACCAGCAATCGAGATTCTTCTAATGAAATTTTTTTTTCTCTATCTTTTGCCATGAAAGTCAGGCCTCTAGGTTAGAAATTAGGGCCAATCATTATTTTTATCTCATATTTTTCCAAATCTCATTTCCCCCAACCATGAACAGTCATAAAGCAGAAAAGGGGGGAGTCAGAAAAGCACTCAGTTACACTGCTGTCAAACTAATTTAAAAAAAGAGAAACTGGAGAGGTTATGGAGACCAAAACAGTAAACAAAATGACCGAGGGAAATGGTCAGGGAATGCGTTGGGGGTGGTGGGATGGGGAGACAAATCATCTTTCTCTCTTCCAGCCCTTTTCCCGAGTTATTCAAGAAAGAGAGAAATGGGAAAGAAAAAAAGTGCTGTGGCAGCCACAGCTTTGGGGAGGCAATGAATGCCTCTAGAATCGGAGAGAGCGCGCCCCAGCCAGGCAGCTCCTTCTTATGGGAGGCGCTCGGTTTGCAAGGGGTTAACAGCGTTGCTCGTGAACTTGGCCTGTCTGTCTGGCTCGTGATGGATGGTGAAACCCGCTGACAAGTTCAGCCGGAGGGACCTCCCCTGCTGTGGCGGCGAGAGAAACGCACAAGCAGAGGGGACCCGGGACGCGCGGCCAGGGCGCGCGGGGGAAGACGGCGGTTCGGCACAGGGCAGGGCGACCGATACGGAGCGCGGTTCTGCCTGCCCTCTCGGCTCCCTCCTTTCCTTAACCGCTCGCCTCCTTCCCTGAAGCTTTCCGACCTCTCCGTGGAGCACCAAAGTTTCCTGGGACTCCGCGCTGGGTGTCCCAGAACCCCCTGCCGGCCCCTGTGAGCACACTGGACGAGGGGAACGAGGCATCCGGAGCCAGCCTCTAAGGAGGCCGGGTTCAGCATTTGGACAGCGGCTCCGGGGCGCCGTCGGCCGAGAGCCTGGAGTTTGCAGGTGTACAGCCCCGGGCGGGCCGGCGGGGAAGAGGAGGCGGAGGCCTTGGGCGTTGGAGAGGCCGGACCCAGGCTGGAGAGCTCTCTGCGCTCCGCACGGGACACGTTTCCCCATGCTAAAACATCCCTTCTGAGCTCCCACGGAGGCTCCGGCCTATCAGCGTGTATATCCTCACCCTCCCACACTCGCGTAGGGAACAAGGTAAGACGTCCCCTTCCAGCCCGGAGAGGAGACGTCCCCATCCTCCCAGCTCTCCATTCTCCCCGGGTCCCTGAGCTCAGAGCTGCCAGCGAGGCTTCCAGCCCGCTGCTTCCAGTTGTCGGCTCTGCACGAGTCAGGCGGCGTGAGGGGAAAGGAGGGCTCGAATGGCGCCGCGACTCCCCAGGAAAAGCTGGGAGGCGAGCGGGGCGGGGGCGAAAGCTCTGGGGCGCGGGGCTGGGCGCCCCTTGCCGCTTGCCTCCGCCCCCTCCATTCTGCACTGGTCCGGGTGAGGGGAGGGGGAACGGAGGGGGGGAGCCGCGCTGACGTCACTGCGGGCCGTGCCCGCCCGAGGAGGCGGCGCTGAGAGCCGCTCGGAGCCGGAGAAGCCGCGTACCTCCGGGAGCCCACGAACCACCGCTGCCACGCTCGCCTCCGGAGGCTCTTGGCCGTGCGTCCGCCGGGGCCGGGGCGCCCGGAGAGCGGTCGGAGCCGGGCCTGAGCCCGGGGACGCGCCAGATCAGGGACCGCGAAGCCGCCGTCCCCGCAGCCGCCCCACCCCCGCCGCCGCCTCGCGGGCCCCCGGCCCCCTTCCCGGTCCGTAAGTGCAGCTGCTGGCTGTGTGTCAGTGAAGCTAGGGAGCGTGGTCTCGGGCGCCAGGGCGGTAGCCTCGCCTAGGGCAGCGTCAGGAAGCTGGTCTGGACTGGGAGAGGGGCCTGGGGCGCCCCTGCTCAGCGCCTTTGGGCAGCACGGGCGGCTCCAGGCTTCCCGTTGGCGCCGGGCGGGGTGAGGGGTGCGCTCCGACTGCAGGTGGAAGGCAGGATCGGCCTCTGGAGCCTGACCCCTCCTCCATCCCCAACAAATTACCAAGGCCAAGGTCAAGGGTCTCGGGGCAGTGGGAAGCGCCCAGAGGTGAGGACTTTGGGTGTGCAGGGAGGGGAGGAGCGCACGGCCGACGGAAGTTGTGGGATGGCCGACAGGTTGAGCAGTGAGGAAGCAATGTTTCTAAAGTGAGGTTCCCTGGAGTCCCCGACCCCCCCTTCCCCACCCCACCCCCGCCCCTAAAGCTCCTCTTCCTTCTTATCCCTGCCCTCCACCTCACAGAAAACAATCCAGAAAGTGGTTTTCTGGAAAAATATTTTAAGGAATATTGCAACCCACAGCACCCACTTTAGACAAGATTTATGGCAGGCTTTCCCCTTCTGTAATGGGAAGTTGTGGGGAAACCCTTTCTGCCCTGCTCCCTTCTCCATGCCCCAGAACAGGCCTCTTGGATCTGTTTGGGGGTGTCTGCAGCCTTCTACAGCCTGGGTTCCAGTGAACTGAGAAAGAATGAAGGTGCCAGTGGAGGCTGAGGCTCTGATGAGGGCCTTCTCTGGGAGAAGTCTGGGTGGGGGCGGTAGCCAGGCTGGCCCCCCAGAAAAGCAGGGAGGCAGAAGCTGGGAGTGGCTCCCGGCCAGTTCTTGGGCACTGTACATGCATCCGAAAAGACAGTGTGATTCTTTGTGACTGAAAAACATGCTGGGGCTGAAAGGGAACTCCTTTCTGAGTTCCCCGCACCCCTACCCTGAAAAAGGTGGTTTCTCTAGCTATGTAGAGGGAGAGAATGGATTTGGAGGCCTGGCTTTCAATCAAGGGACAGAGGCCAGAAGGTGAGACAGGTGGGCACTGAGGTGGGGGTAATATGCAAAGCTCCACCACAGGAGCCTCTATCAGTGATGCTAGCTGGACCTCGGAGAGGGGTGCTGCTCTGCCCACATCTTTTCCGGAGGGCTGTTTCCGGGTTCCTGGGTCACCCCAGCGCCCACACCCTGGATGTCTAAGCTTTAGCTGAGGAGGAAAGGGAGGCTGGATGTGGCAGCCATAGAGAGCACCACGGCCCTGCTGACAACGTGGACATGAAGGTGGTGTGGAGGTCCTGGGTGCAGGAAGCTGGGTCCATCCGAAGGCAGCCCACTGTTGGACTTCCAGACTCCAGACAATAGGAAGATCATTTTAATCAAAGCTTGAGCCTGAGGGAGGAGGAAGGGAGGGAGGGAGTGGGGAAAGGGCACTCTGGACTTGGCCTGGGTTGTGACCAGGGATTTCCTATTTAAGTCCCAGAGGAGCTCAGGAAGGGAGCACAAGATCCAAGCTGAATGTCAGGTCAGGTGGCTGCATCTGCCTGGGTTGGAGCTTGGGGAGCCCTGTGGGTGTCAGGCTCTCAGCCTCTGGATAAGGGCCAGTCTAGCAGCAGGAAAACGGGCCTGGCAGGCTGCTGGCTGGAGTCAGGACTGCTTGTTCTCCTTCCATGTAACCAGTTAACTCACTGTGTCTTAAAGTGGGGGTCACACTCCTGTGGGGTGGTTAGGGCCCTCGCAATGATTGGTATAATGACCAAGAGGAAACAGTTACTTGGGCCAAAGCCGACTTGGAGCCCTAGCAGCTAAGGTTGCCAGTGGATATGAGAATGCTTGTGTACAGAAGTGCCTGCATGGGCAAGGGACCTGCCACCTGCCTTAGGCCGGCTGCTAGATGGGTGCCTGGGCCAGGTTTTGGAGCAGGGCTTTTTGGGTTGCGTGGCTCTGCAGGGCTACAGGGCACATGTGGCTGAAGCAGGAGTGAGCATTTCTGTAGATGCAGGTGTGAGGGGCCCATGAGCCTCTCTGTCCTTTTATGAGACTCAAGTATGAAAAATGAAATCTCTGGCCCTTGGGGGAGGTGCCTAGGAGGGAAGCCTTCCCTTGAGGAGTCACCTGCCAACAGGACTCTCTTCAGAGGTCACTCCCTATTTTCCTGGTAGCTGCTTGTGTCCCTGGAGCTTGGTTTAGGTCTGAGGTGGGAGGGGGAAGAGGCTGAAGACAATCAGGGCAAAGGGAGGGGGGCAAGAGAGACCGGCCGGTGCTTCTCAGCACCATGGCCAGGGCCCAGCCGCACCACTGCCGCCCGCATCTCCTTGCCCAGCACTCAAGTCAGCCCCAGTGTGTGCTTCCTCATAAGGCCTGTGCTGGGCCCCTGGTGCCAAGGCCAGGGGCTTGGCGTGGGACAAAGCGTGTAGATGCCAGACCCAGTCTGCTCTGCAGAGAAGAGAGTGATCCGGGCCAGGGCAGATGGGGTTCTCCCCAGTCGGGCTTGGAATCGGCCTGCTCAACAGCCTGCCACCTCAGTTGTCAGGTGTCAGGCCCACACAATGCACCTCCACCGGACGGGCTCCAACCTGGACCATTTCCTGGGCCCCCATGTAAGCTGTGCATGGAGGCCGGCCATGAGCTTGAGGAGAACACGGTCAGCCCTGACCTTGCAGAGTGGTCTCCTTCCCAATGCCTGTGCCCTCAAGGTCGGATTTTTCTGTAGCCTCCTTCCTGGGAGCAGTGCTCAAAGGGCCAGCTGAAAGTGAGGTGTAGGGGTCACTCATTCTGGGAGCATGCCGCTCAGGCAGGGCCTGGGACCTTTGCTGGCTGGCTTTACCTGCTCCCCGCCAAGGGACTCAGTTTCTCAGAAAGGGTAGCGGATACGTGGCCCTGAAGACAGTGGCCTCTCACATCTGAACTCAGTCTAAATCGGGCTTTTAATTCTTCCTCCCAGAGCCCCTACTCGCCCTCAGCAGGCCAGTTGGGCCTCCGGCGCCGCCGCTGTTACCGTGAGCCTCGCTGAGGAGCCATTTTGTGCAGCATCCTGGTTAAATCACACTCCAAGGGGCTCCTTCCTCGCTCTCTTCCCCCACGCTCCCTCTCTCCCCTTCCTCTCCCGCAGGTGAGCAGTGCTTCTCCACCCCTTCTTGCCTCTGCAGCCCCACCCTTCCCACCCCGGGGTGGCCCAGAGGACTAGGGCTCTGGAGGCCACCCACACACACACACCAAGAAGGGGAGATGGTGCGGGTTCCTGGAGCTGCTGGAGGAGGGGAAGCAAGGGGCGCCTCCCAATTATGGTAATCCTTTGGAATTAACTGTCTCAGGCCCAAATTCAGGTGGTTCCTTCCTGGAGGCTGCTGTCAGATGCTCTGTTCCTCCGCTTGTTGTGGTTCTGTCTAGTTCTTGTTCACCTTCTGGGAAAAAAGGGATGTATGTGCAAAATGGGATTTGGGGGGAGATATGTAAACACCAGGTCTGGTCTGGCAAAAGCGGACTGGGATGGGAATTGGATGCAGGCTGCCTTGGATTTAGGTTCGGGATGAGACAAGTGGTGGGGCGACAGGAATTGACAAAGTCGAGAACTTGGCAATATGGAAATGTGTCCTGTTTTAGGGAAAGATCAGGGAGATCAGGGATATTTAGAAAAATCGTGAAATCCTTTCCAAGGCACCTGCTTTGGCCCTCCTGTTTGGAACACATCCTGTGATTTGCCTGGCTGAGAGTGGCTCAGCGCCCCGGGATCCTAGGAAAATAGATCTTCGTGGGTACCTCCGCACAACCTCCCTGGTGCTCTGCTCAGTGGAAGCAGTCTCTGGTCAGAGAAAACTGGTGTGTTGGCTGCTGAAAGTGGAGAATCCACCTGCCTATTCCATTGCCAAATCTCTCCCTAGCTCTTGGACTCACTACCCGCCCCGGGGGGTAATATATAACACATTTTTTTTCACATTTAATCTTTTGCCTCCCTGGGATGGCTGGCATGGGAAGGTGAATCTCAGTGCCTACTGTTGGAGGGTGGCCACAGCATCAAGGAGGAAAGGGATGATGGCTGGAGTGAGCGAGAAGGGCCGCCCCTGGCCATGCACCTCTGGAAGGGTACAATGGGGCCTCCAGGTCTGTGTCAGGCTTACTTGGGGTAACTGCGAGGTCCTGGGTGGCAGCTCCTTCTCCTGTGGAGCTATTTGCAGTGAGTAGGCCAGGCGGGTGCTGAGAGTCGTAGAAGGAGAGCCGAGACAAGGTTTTGTGCTTTCATTTTTCAGTGGCACAGAAATGTAACCAGCATCGTAGTTCAGGCCTAGGACATCTCCAAGGCTTCGGGCACAATCAGTTGTACGTCCCCAGGCTTGCAGAGAGAGGAGGGACCCAACAGCCTGGTACTGAGCGCCAGGGCTTGGCCCAAGTGCCGTACGGCTCCGGAGCCTCTGGGTGCCAGGCACGCACCAATGGGTGGGACACCGACCCACGCGCACCAGTACATTCACTTCCTCCCTCCCTTCTCACTCAGGCTCGGCAGGCGCGTGGGCTGGGTCGACTGTAAGGGGCAGGGCGTGGGAGAGGGAAAGGGAAGTTAAAGGTGAAATAGCGCCTAGTCTCGGCTATCGGGCTCCCAAGCGCGTATCTCTGGCCGTTCTAGGGAGACCTTCACCACGCCCCACGAGCGCGTCCCCAAAACCTGTCACCATAGCTCCCTAACTCTGCTGGTCCGCGGTGGCTGCCAGGCTCCCAGGGACTTGGGGGAAGGCAAAGGAGTTGGAGGGAAAGGCCAGACGGTGCGCACCCAGGCGCGCAGCCCCAGCGCTTTTGAGAGCAGAGGGGGCGCTCCCTGAGCTCGCGAAGGGGAAGCTGTGAACGCCGAGGCCATTGTAAGGCTGGGTGGTGCGGAGCGCGGGAAGGGGGCTGGGATTTGAATGAGAGCCGGTGATTGGTCAACCCCTGGACTGACGTCACTTCCCCGCGGGGCGATTAGCCTGAGAGAGGAGGGCTGGCAGTCCAGAGCGCTGGGGGCGGCCGGGGCGCCCGGGGCTGCCGACGCGCGCTGCGCGGATGCCCTCAGTGCGCCCCGGGGCGCCGTCGGAGCGGGCAGCCAGCACCGATGCCCAGACGCACAGCGCGGGGAGCCGGGCAGGAACGCTCTAGGAGGGCGAAGGAGGGAGGGGTGGAGGGGACTGGGCGGGGGCTACCGGCCTCGTCTGTTGGGAGTCAGTGTGTCTGTGTGTCTGTCGATCCCCTTCGACTCTTCGCGTGCGCCTGCGGCTCCGAGACCGGCGCCCGCTCCGGTTTCCGCGCCCGGTGGGCAGCGGCACGTGGGGCCAGCGGCGCGGCAGAGGCGGTGGCGAAGGGAGGCCCGTTTCTCTCTTTGGTTATCTAGCTGTATGAGTGCCACAGAGCCGTCATAAAGCTAGATAACCGAAAGTAGAAATGACTCTCACAACTTCTGCGTGCGAGCGCCCGTCCCGCCGGCCGCCCCGGCCCCCACCAGCCCGAGGAACCCGGAGGAGTCCAGTGCCGGCCCAGCGGACTCCAGCCCGGCGGAGCGGCCGCGCCCGGACCAGGTACCTGACCTCGGCTGTCCCCGGAGACACTTTACGAACCCTGGAGGAACTCGCCCGCTTTCCCCACTCCTCCTCCTCTTTCCCCGCCCCCACCCATCCCCCAGCGCCGAAGTTGGAACCCCAAAGTGGAGCGGGCCGGGGAAAGGGAGGGGGTTGGGGTTGCAGAGGGGTCGCTGGCGGGGAAGGCGCCAGCCTTCGCCTTCACCCCATAAATCAGGCTGGAACAATCCTCTCCCGGAGCTGCGGACGGGGATTTTGGGATGCAAATGTGGACGGAGAGAGACAGTGGCCGGTAGGGGGTGGGAGTGGGGGGAAGTGAAAGGGTGGGCAGGGGGGCTTGTCCTGCCGCTAACAATGCGCCCTTTATCGAATTATTCGACGAGTCAGTCCCTGAGCGTCATTAGCATACGGCTTGGGGGTTGCCGGAGCCTCGCCCCTCGGTGAGGTCAAGTTCTTGATAATTTGATCACTTTTCACGGGCTCTGGCAGCTGCCTTTGTGTGCAGTTGGGGGGTCTGTGTGCAGCGTGAAGCGGAGCAGAACCGGCGAGGAGTGCGCTCAATGGCTAGGAGCTGGGGCGGGGGGCCTCCCTCCCCGACGGGCCGGCTCTGCCCTGCATACAAACCGAGCGCTGGCCAGCCAGCGGGCGGGAAGGACGGAGCTCAACCCCGCCAGCCTCTGCACTAGCCCTGACTCGGCCATTCCTGCCCGCGCCTCCCCAACTTCCCGGAGTGGTCAGGGTGCAGGCAGGCTCCCGGCGCCTTCCCACTATTCTCCCTCACCACCCCCCCCCCCCTTTGCAACATAAGATGTATTACAATGTCTAGCAAATAAAAAAGCAATTGGGGGAAATCTGCATTCCGTTCCCATGGCAACCCAATGCAGCACACCCGGCCACTCAGGCTCCCAGCCCCTCTTAGCTGGGTGTGGGGGTGTGGGTGTGTGGGGACGCCCCCCTGCTCACTGCATGGGCATCAGGCTCCCACACAGCACACAGCGCTGGGGTCCCTCCTGCGGTCCTCATCTGCCTCCAGGTCACTTTCCTCCCTGGCAACTGACTTGTCCTGGAAGCCCTGGAACCTCCCGGGCTCTCAGAGATGAGTGGCTGTAGACCCAGCCCTGCACCCTGCCATGCTTCAGAGAAGAAAGAAGCCAATGTGGGTTCAGACTTCCTGATGGTTTGGAGGGCTTTCTAGGAATGTATGTGTGTGAGTGCTATGACAGGCAGGCTGGAATGAACTTGAGCCACTGTTTAGACATGGCCCTCCATCCTATTATTACCCTTTTATATGGGAGGAAACAAATCAGGAGGCCTAGAGTGATTCCTGCAGGGTCTCCCAGCTCAGAATTGCAGAGCTGGGCCCAGCGCTTGTTCCCACCTCTGCCCACTTCGCTCCCCAGACCATCTCCCTCAGGTGTTTATATGGCTTATCATTTCCATCCTCTTACCCAGAGCCTGCCCAGTCCTCTTTTAATTACAGAAATCTTTTTCCATTTTTCATCCCTGTAAGCCTTTTTGTTTTGTTTTTGCTTAACAAAAAAAAAATTTTTTTTTAAATGGGTTATATGTGTAAAAGGCAAAAATTCAAACAGTACAGAAGGGAAGTCCACCGGCCTTCTGGAGAGGATCTGTGAGGCTAAGATGAATGGTGGACGGAGACTTTCCACTACATCACCTTTTGAATTATGAACCACTTGAATGTGTTAGTTATTGAACATAAAATTAAAGAAGAAAACAAAAGATTAGGCAGGGAATTTCAAGTTGCCCTCCCTCTGTCCCCCTTCTCCTCCCTAGAGATAATCACCAGGTAGAAGGTTTTCACGGATCCTGTGTGAGACCCGCCTTCCATTTTTAAAGGCCAGTCTCCCCTTTTTTCCTGGGAAGAGCCAGGGAGGGGATGGCTATCTTTTTTCAGGATCCTCGAGGCCACAGGCAGCATCCCTGGGGTCAGCCCTCCCCTCTCACTACACCTGGGAGTCTGTGCAGTGATTGTGACCCCATTTCGAAAGAAACCAGAACAGCCCTTCCTGCCTCCGTTCTCAGCCAGCTGGGCCTGGGTCCTGGGCTTCCATCTTCCCTTCCCACCATCCCTATCCTTTGCTATTTTGCAAGAACTAGTCTTTCTAGTAGCCTGATGGCTTTGCACCTTCACAGCTGGGTCTACACAAGTCAAATGAGTTTTTTGTTTGTTTGTTTTTAAACTCTAGGGTCCCAAACCCTCTGGTCAGTCCTGAAATCTAGGTCAGGGGAGGAGGACTCTGAGCAGGAGAGAATACGGTTTTCTTTCCGCTTATTACGAAAATTCGAAAATTCGTTGATGCAAACCCCTGGGTCAGGGAAAGGATCATGGTGGGGCTTTGGCAGACAGAGAGCGCCGGCATCCTAATCTCCTGGACCCCACCCTACCCCCACTAAGAAATGGCCCCCCTAAAGAGGCCAACTTTCGGGATTTGGGCTTCAGGGTATGAATGCCCGGGCCTAACAGAGCCATGTTGACATCCCCTCTGGACACTGAAAGCCTGAGCCACAGAGTCAAAATCGATGCCTCACCCCATCAAATCTTATCTGGCTTGCCCGGGCCTGGAGGAGCCGGCTGCGCCTTGGCCCTTCTTGGCTCTTCTCTCCATGCCCCAGAGGCCTTCCCCCAAGCCTCCTCTGGCCACTAGGCTCCCCATGTTTGGGCTTCATTTTTGCTCCACGTTTCTGCTACCCACTCAAAAAGGCTTTAGGGAGCCTGAGAACGCAATTAAAGATGGAGCTTGGAAGCTGGGAGTGGTTGGTGTCTCAAAGACGCTCTTTACCTACCCTCTTTCATTTGACATCTATAACAGCGAGCTCGGTAAGGCCCAGTTTCTCGCCAAAGGTCGCACGGCAAGCCACTAGTAGGGCAAGGATCAAGGTAGCCGCCGTGGTGAGTGAGACATAAAGGGTTTCCTTCTCAGTAGTCCACGAACTCCCAACCGAGAGTACCTGCCGGGGCCTCTGCCCAGCGAATGAAAAGCTGGCATCGCTGGGCGCCGCTGAAAATCAGGCTGCGGCACGGCTAGAGGCCTGATCTAGGCTGGTCAGGGAGCTCTCCACGGTCGCGGGCCGACCTCCGGGAAATGGGACCTGAGCGCGGAGGGAGCGAGGCCAGAAGGCCTCTCAGGGCCCAGCCGCGACGCTGAAAAGCATGAAGGGTCGGAATTAGGCGCTCATTTAGCGAGCGTTACTAATCCGAAGTTACAGCGCTAATTCCCTGATCCGGCCGCTCCCACACGCAGCGCTGGGATTAGAGGCGCGCCCGCTGCCCCGCCCCGCCCTCACACCCCCAAACGCGCGGGCCCCGCGCCCTCGGGTCTGCGGGCTCAGGACTAATCCGCCGCGCTCGCCCAGCCCGAACGTGCCGTGCGCAGGGCGGATCTGGCCAGCTGGGATGTGCAGTCCTGTACGCCTAGGTCGGGGAGAGGCAGGTAGTGGTCTGCTCCGAACCCCGGGGCAGCCCCAGCGGAATTTATGCGTCCTCCAGGTCCCAGGCGACGCGGCGCGGTCAAGAAAACCGCCCGGGTTTCTCCAACCCCGTTATGCGCACCCAGAGCAGCGGCCCCGTAGAGGCCGCGGCGCCATTTTAATAGCCTTCAGTTCCCCCTTGGCATTTCTCTTTCGTGTATGTGTGTGTGTGTGTCGGGGTGTCTCGGTCCCCCATCCCGGCTAGACTTTAGCCCCCCTCCATCAGCCTGGATGAAGTGACCAATCAGCTCTGGCCTAGGGTGGGATGCGCGTCACCATGGCGACAGTCAGGGCGCCCTGGCAGTGCCGCCCATCACAGGGGGTGAGTCTTCAATCCGCCTGGACAGGAACGTGGTGACAGGTGGGGGGTTGGAGGAAGGCTGTGGGACCTCATCCTTACTCCTATCCCATTCTCCCTAGGGTCAGTTCAGCTTGGGTCAGGCATGGGGAGAATGGATGATGTGGGTAGTGCCTTGGTAGAGACCTGAGCTTGTACTGGGAATTGCTCTTTCAGGAGTTTTCCCATTCTTCCAGGTGGTGTTCCCCTCTGTCTCTCATCTTGGTCAATCTCTTACCCTCCTCTGTGTCTCTCTTCCTCGGAGAGCGGTGTTCTGGGGCTCTCAGAGATCCCCCCCTCCAAATTGCCTTGCTCTTAGGTGCTGTGATTTGGGGCAAGTCACTTCCTCTTAGATTTAATATCATCCATAAGGTGGGTTGGTGTGCAGGCTCATGATGGATCATACTGAGTGCACAGTGGGAACTCTATCAATGTTAGACCTCCTCCTTTAGCAGGGAGGGCAAGATGACTGGGGACAGAACTCAGGGATGTCTTCTCTGTCTGGGGTAGCCAAGTTTGGGTGTCTCATGGCTTCCTAGAGCCAGCTTTTCATCTCTCTTCTAGACAGCTGGGAACTGGAGAGGAGGGGAGGGTTTTTCAAAATAGAATCGGGTGTGGGGGGCTGTGCCTGGAACAAAACCTTGGTCAGTGGCTCTGAGAATGGGCCGCTGCAGTTCCTATAGTGCTGGCTCCTTCCTTCCAGGCCGGTTCGGCTTAAGCACCACTTTAAGTGGTCCGGGCATTCACTGGCCAGCCCCTCACCGCAATTGAGCTGCAGGGGTTTGAAAAGAGGGCCAGGGCCTCAATGACAGGACCTTGGGCCAGGCTAATTGGTTTTGGTTCAAGGGGATACTGGATTTGTGAAAAGCTCCAAACTGCCTTTCCCACGCCAGAGCCAGGCCACGGCTTAAGGAGACGGGCGAAAAGGCTGGGAGCCAGGTGTCTCCAGCTGATGATCCTGCTCTAATGGCCAAGATATCCCTCTGGTTGGAGGGCAGGGAGTTATTATAAGGTATTTCATGGGTGCAGGCAGGTTCTACTAACCCTCTCACACACATGGCTATGCCAAGAAAAGCACCCCTTAATCTGTGCCTTTGGCACACCTTATTTGAGGATCAGCCTCGGTTTTTTCCACTGCAACCATCCAGTAAGAGAAACCAGCAATCGCTGAGTTTTCATTCTTGACCCCAGAGCTGGACCAAATTTAGTCTGTAGACTGTGGGAGAATCCTGGTCTCTTCTTGAGGCAGAGTGGAGTTGGTCTTAAGGTAACCCACTTCTGTCTCTTGAAATGTCCTTACACCACCTTGAGTATGAGCAAGCAAGACAGAGATGGGAAACAGGGAACCTTGAAGTACTTTTTTTTTTCCTATTATTTTTAAATGAAGGGTCAACTATTTCTTTACATTAAAAATTAAGAATTGTATTGTATATAAGTCTATCATTATTGTAGATAATAACGTAAATGCTTTGGAGCTTTATGTCTTGAGGTGTACCAGATATCTGTGTGCGTGGACCAAATGACTGAACATCCGTATGTACAGTATACCCATTCTTGTATATATGTGATCTGTGAACTGAATCATACACTTATATGACAATCAGTTATGTTAAGGATGGCAACAGGGTTAAGGAAGAGCTGTAAAAAGATCACTCCCATTTCAAACACTGAATTGATTGAGACCAGTTTTTCATGGTTCATTGTATGTACTGGAGGGAACATTCCCAAGTAGTCACCAGTGAAGGGAATCCTCTCTACCTTTCTTATTATTTTCCACATTTTGCACCATGTTTGCCCACTTGAAACGTAGGATAAGTAGGAAGAAGGTACTTTGAAGAGATATAGAACTCTGTGTATCACATTTTCCATTTTTATTTCAATTTTTAATTGCCCAGAGCCTAATTTCTTTGGGCCTCTGCTGATTTGCATATTTGAGATTCATGTGTAAATATGCATGTGCAATGTGTGCACGCCTGGGCTTCCTTATCACAAAGTGTGCTCTCTTGGTGTTTAAATACACAGTCCACATCGATACATGATTATGGGCTCGCATATTTGCCTCTTCTCTAGAATTGGGTTAATTTTCCCTTCGCTAATCCTCAAACACATTAAGTTCCTCATCCCACCCCCACCCCTGCCCCCACAAAAAAATTGCAAACCCTATCACAGACCACTGGTCTCACCACACTTCTCCAGCAGGCAGCTCTCCAGGCAGGGTGCTGGAGTGAAGGTTCCTATTAGGCAGACTTCATTAATGTTACCAAATATACCCCAGCACATTTACTCGTCTACTATGAAGTATTATCATAAATAATTAAAATTAAACTGCACTTGTCAAAATAAATGAACAAAGTATAGTTAGTGATGTCTTTGCCTTGATTTGCTGATTCACTAATTTGAAGAAAAGGAGGAAAAGAAAGGGAGAGAGGGAAGGAGAGAAAGGACAGACCTCTGTGAGAAGGGGAGAGGAACTGAGGAGAGAAAGCAGAGGGAGAGACGGAGAGAAGAGAGCCCCTCAGTCCTCTGCCCTTGGGTTTCCAGTCGTTAGGGCACTCAGGGAGGCTGGAATGCAGTCTCTAACGTCCGCTCCTAATGAATATTGAGGTGTGGATGTCGAAGGAGGGATTTCTTTGTTTACTGAGGAATGGCCAAGGGACTAGGGGAGAGGATTGCCTTTGGGGATTAAGAAGTGGGCTTTGTTTTTATGAAGGGCCTTACTTCTTTTCTGAAGTTTTCTGCAGCTAATTGATTCAATTCAGACCTTCAACCTCCCTACCCAGCCAGCCCAGGCCCTGTGTCTGGGAGATGCGCCCGGCTCCACTTCCCCATCTGCTCCGACCCCTTTCTCTACTGTGACCCTTGAAAAGGGTGTGAACATTCACATCCAGAAGATCACAGGCTATGGAGAAATCGGTCATCGGCTGAGACCTTTGTGTGCATATGTTTGAGATACACCGCCACATACTTCTACACCTACATATATATTATTAGAAGTGTAATTTACATGTTAGCTATAGGTGTACAGTGCATTTACATCCATGTAACCAACACTCAAGACAGCATTTCCCTGATTCTAGAAACTTCCCTCCTGCCTCTTCCCAGTCAATCCCTGCCCAACCCTCTTCTGCTATCACCTACCAGGGATCTGTTTGACCCATCTAGAGTGTCATATGCATAGAGTTCTTAGATTCTTAGATTTCATGTTTGTGGATGCGTCAAGTTAAACACGCTCCCCTTGAGTGAGTCCAGAAGCCCGACCTGTAATTAGATTTGTTTGGGTGGGGCAGCTGAATTGGGGTGGTCTTCCTTCACGACAGCCCTGATCTCACCTGAGGTCTGTCAACGATGGGGGACAGGTGAAGCTCACACTTGCCTTTGCAACTTGCTTCCCATCAGCGGCATCCAGGAGCTGATGGAGAGCTGTTAATGGAAGGTGCCGGCTTTGTGCTAATTAGAACTTCCTTTCGGTTTCCATCTACACAAGCACTGGAGCCCCTCACTGGTCAGCCTCACCTCCCCCTGCCCCCACAATCAGCGTGTAACCTAGTTTGTGTCCCCCCCATGAATTAGGAGGTACTGTGAGTGGAGCTGCTCTCCTCTGTCTCTGGCCAAACCCGGGTTCTTTGTGTGTTCCAGGAATGTTCGGAGTGGCATTTCTCAAACCTTCTCTGTCTTGTTAGGGTGGGGATGGACTGTAAGCTGGAAGGGGGTGGGGGGCTGGGTACCATGGCCATTGCCCCAAGTTAGGCTGGTCTCCCACTCTTCCACTTGAGTTTATTTTGAAAGGAACCTTTCTCCTCTGTCCCCTGGGGAGTGTGTGTGACTTCAGATTCTTGTTCACTCCATTTCCCCTGTTCCCTAGTGTCTCTCCAGTCTGGCTGTACCAACCCCATCACAACCTTCAGCTGCCATCTTTGCTGTGTCAGGCAGCTGAGGGTGGGGGCTATCTCCCTGGTCCTCTTCTGAAAAGCCCAAACTTCCCCCTCACCATTTTGCTTTATCTTTCTTTCACCTCTGGTCCAATGGACATAATTTTTTAATTATTACAGGTTGTTTCTTATAGAGGTTTCATAAAAAAGAGCGAGAGAAAGAAAAAAAAAACATTAACGTCACATTAACGTCATTTAAAGAAAAAAGCACCTCTCAGCTTGAAGGCTGGGGGAGTTATAGCTAGCTTCCTGTCTGATTATCAATTGGGATTGAAATCTCTTGCAGAGAAACAGAGACAGGGGCATTTCCTCATAACTCTCGTCTTTATAGCTCCTGAATCCCCCCAGGTCTCCACTGGGGTTATGTGTAAAAATATCATGCCCTCCTGCCCCTTCATCTCATTTTCTCCTGCTTGAATTATCTTGATTATAATACAGGTCACCCAATTCTTTGACTGTGTAGACTGGGATTTTAAAAATCAGGAGTGGATTAATGGCCAGTCTGAGGCTTTGCTAGGTTCCCTCAAGGTTCTGGACCCAGTCTAAAGAGGGTGGAAATGCCTCTGGGGGGTGGCTGGGGGTCAGAAGGGTTGCAGAATTTCCCCATCACAGGTCATGGAGAGAGCAGGATGACATGTTCTCCTCTGTGACCCTTTCTGCCCCTCCGGGTGACAATCCTGAGTTGAGGCATTAGGGTGGAAGGCTCAGGACTAACCTGGAATGGATTAATAATCCAGCAGTCCAGATTTCAGAAGGGCAGCAGCTGCAGGTGGGGTGCGGCAGGATTTGAGGGCATGCTTTAGCCATTACAACTCAAGTGTATCCTTGACAAGTCACACCATCTTTCTGGGCTTCTGTTTCCCCATCTGTGAAATGGGAATAATAGACCCCACACGTGCAGGAGTCCTGTGAGAATTAAGCAAAATATACAAATAAAGCACCTGGCATATGTAGTTGCTAAGTCAATGATAGCTTCCTTCAGGGTCAAACCCGGGTGCACATGAATACTTGGATCTGAAATTCAAACCTCCACCTGCTGGAGACAGTGAAAGCACCAAGGATGTCCAGAACCCCCTGGGAGAACTGACCAGTGCCTGCCATTAGCCCTGGGGCCCCTGAATTAAGAGGCAAAACAGGACTCCAAGGTGCACCCAGTTTTGGGGGGGGGCAGGGCGCTAGACCGGGTATAAAGGTCCAAGCTTGGCGGGCTGGGGAGGACACACCAACGTCTACAGACTTGAAGGGAGCAGGATAGGGATTGACTTTCTCTCCAAGAGGGCATGACCAGTTGGTCCTTGTCAGTTTGGGGGTTGGGGATTTCTAACAGTCGGCGCCTGGCATCCCAGCTCTGGCAGGTTCTGAATCTCAGGATTCATGAACATCTGTCAGGGGAGCAAGGAGCATTTTGGGGTGCTGTAGCCTCTGCATTAACCCAGGTGTCCCACTCACGATTCTCCATTTCTGGAGCTCCAGCTCTTAGCGAACCTCCTACGGGTTCAAGGCACCCTTGCCGGTGGGTGGATGCCTGGCCCACTGGCCATATGGAGCTCCGGAATCCCCCTTAGCAGGTACACCAGTGCCCCCTCCCCTCCGCCCCGTCTTCCCTCCTGAGTCCTGGGCGGACGAGTGAGAGAGACTCGCGGAGAGCGCCCAGAGGCCTCCCTGGGCTGTGGTCTTGACCTGGAGGACGCATACGCCTCTACCTGACCTTTGAGTGGACGCGGGCGCCCTTCTGGGCCGGCATGGGTTGAGAAGGGGAGGCGGGGGCTCCTGATTCTCCGCTCTGTTTTGCAGCTACCGCCCTGCAAGCGCTTGCCTCCTGGCGCCGTTCCGTCTGTGCTCGGCGCCCTCTTCGCGGGCACGAAGTAAAAGTGGGCACGGGCTCTGTCGTAGGAGGGCGCGCCGGAGGCAAGGTGAGTGGCCAAGAGCCAGGGAATGGAAGGAGGAGCTGTCCTCCCGCACCCCACCTCTGCCCAGAGTTGTCTCCAAGAGCCGGCTGGCCGGCGGCAGCCTGGGGGTTGGGCTATTCCTAGCTCGGGACGGTGGAGCGGCTGTGTTTTAACCTGGGTCACCAGAAAGGCGTCCCCTCCTCCCTAAGCCCAGATCCAATGGCGCGCGCGCGCACAAACACACACACATACGCCCAACGCCCTGTGAGATACCATTAACAACACACTCTCTGGCTTGCCAGTGCTTTGTGATACAATTCGGCAGGGCTGGCGCGGAGCAGGCGGGTAGCACACAGTAGGCCTCAAGTAAATGGCGGCCCTGACGCTTCCGGCTTTGGCTTCTTGGACACCCGGTCTCCCCCCCGCCCACACTGTCGGCTTTCTGCGGGAGGCCGAGGCCCCCTGTAGCCTGCGCCTTGCCCTCTACCTGGGGGTGCGCGGCTGGCCCGGGAAGGGTGGAGGGGAAGAAAATGGAGTCCCCGGCACAGACTCGAGGGCCGCAGCGAGGCGCGAGCCTAAGCTGAGCGGGACTCCTTTGTAAGCCTTCACACCTCGTGTGTACCCAGGGCACTGCCTGGGCCTACGGCCTTCGGAACCAGACGCGCCCGCGGGCCGCGCAGCGCGGGCTCTGAAGAAGGGGGTTGAGCGAACGGGAGGCCTTCGGACGGGCCGAGGTCGGCGGGAAAGGCGGCGGCAGGCCCGCAGCCGTGACCTCCTGACAGGCGCCGAGACTCGGGTGGGGCGCGCTGCGGGGCCCGGGAGGCCATTTTGAGAGCGCGAGGAGCGGCGGCAAGATGGCTGCGTGGGCACCAGGTAGGTCGCGGCGTCGCGACCCCGCCGAGTTCCTCCTCGTCCCTCCTTGCGCTCGCCGGGCCGCGGGCCCACAGAAGCGGGAAGCGCGTCGAGCGCGCCCGGCCCCGCCGTCCCGGCCGCCGCTCGCCCCGGCCGCCGCTCGCCCCGGCAGGTCCTCGGGCATTAATTACCCCGGGGAGTGGGGCGGCTGGCTAGGGAGCGGCCGCCGTCCTCCTTCCCACCTCCCGCCCGGACCTTCCGTCGCGGCTCCCGGTCCCCAGGCCGCTCGGTGCGCTCCTACCCGGCCGGAGACGCGGAGCCCGGCGGTTGCGCATTGCGGCCGAAAACAGAGGCGCCAGGCCGGAGCTCGCCTCACTTAACCTGCATCAGACGGGGCTGAGACGGCCTTCCCCCTCGGCCCGAGCAGGCTGCGGCAGGGCTGGAGCGGACCGGGCGGGACAGGGAGGTTGTGTTGGAACCTGGAGCCGCGGGCCCGCTTCGTACTCATTTCTGACGCCCGGTTTTCTTGAAACGGCGAGGCCCGAGTGGCAACCACACCGTAGCCACTCTTCCCTGGACTGGGTGTGCCCCGGAGCGCGAGAGAGGGACAGGGGGCTGAGGAGCAGAGAGCCCCGCCGACTGGGGAGGCAGTCTCTCGGAGGGTCTCCGCAGCGCCGCGGTGGTGGGGGACAAGACGGGCCTGGAGGCACCGCTCTCATCATCCCGGACTGGACTGCTTCGGGGCCGTAGCGTCCTCCGCTGGCCAGTGGGAGCCACTTTGAGGTCGGCCCCTCCAGGTCTCTGCCCAAAGGTCAGAACTATGGCTCTAATGCGCCCCCAACCCCGTCCACCTGGTTGAAAAATTTAAGCTCAGTCCTACCGCTGCCCTAAAGCAGGTTCCACGCTTATGCTTTTGTATAGACTAAGAAACTCCAGTAATGTTCTCTGTGTTTGAGTCCTGCTTTGTGCCTGGCCCGCTGCTAAGCATGCATCGGAGTCTCAGCTCGATACATACGGTGATGCTTCCCTCTTTGTGATTTTGGCTGTATAGCTAAGATGTGGCAGAGCCAGGAGGTGGATTCAGGCCTGTCTTCCCCAAAGCCTGAGTTCTTACCCACAGACTGCACTTGCATAAATAACAATAGACTCATGGATTCATCTGTTGTGGTCTCATCTCTCAAACACACACCAAGCCTGTCCCGAATCCAAGCCCTCATCTCCACATCACCTAAGAGGGCTCACAAAAGAGGACTCTCATGTCACCTCATCATCCCCAACCTCTTGGCCTAAATGTGTTAGTCGCTCAGTCGTGTCAGCCTGCCAGGTTCCCCTGTCCATGGAATTCTCCAGGCAAGAATACTGGAGTGGGTAGCCATTCCCTTCTCCAGGGGATCTTCTGGACCCAGAGATTGAACTTGGGTCTCCTNTGGGGCGCGCTGCGGGGCCCGGGAGGCCATTTTGAGAGCGCGAGGAGCGGCGGCAAGATGGCTGCGTGGGCACCAGGTAGGTCGCGGCGTCGCGACCCCGCCGAGTTCCTCCTCGTCCCTCCTTGCGCTCGCCGGGCCGCGGGCCCACAGAAGCGGGAAGCGCGTCGAGCGCGCCCGGCCCCGCCGTCCCGGCCGCCGCTCGCCCCGGCCGCCGCTCGCCCCGGCAGGTCCTCGGGCATTAATTACCCCGGGGAGTGGGGCGGCTGGCTAGGGAGCGGCCGCCGTCCTCCTTCCCACCTCCCGCCCGGACCTTCCGTCGCGGCTCCCGGTCCCCAGGCCGCTCGGTGCGCTCCTACCCGGCCGGAGACGCGGAGCCCGGCGGTTGCGCATTGCGGCCGAAAACAGAGGCGCCAGGCCGGAGCTCGCCTCACTTAACCTGCATCAGACGGGGCTGAGACGGCCTTCCCCCTCGGCCCGAGCAGGCTGCGGCAGGGCTGGAGCGGACCGGGCGGGACAGGGAGGTTGTGTTGGAACCTGGAGCCGCGGGCCCGCTTCGTACTCATTTCTGACGCCCGGTTTTCTTGAAACGGCGAGGCCCGAGTGGCAACCACACCGTAGCCACTCTTCCCTGGACTGGGTGTGCCCCGGAGCGCGAGAGAGGGACAGGGGGCTGAGGAGCAGAGAGCCCCGCCGACTGGGGAGGCAGTCTCTCGGAGGGTCTCCGCAGCGCCGCGGTGGTGGGGGACAAGACGGGCCTGGAGGCACCGCTCTCATCATCCCGGACTGGACTGCTTCGGGGCCGTAGCGTCCTCCGCTGGCCAGTGGGAGCCACTTTGAGGTCGGCCCCTCCAGGTCTCTGCCCAAAGGTCAGAACTATGGCTCTAATGCGCCCCCAACCCCGTCCACCTGGTTGAAAAATTTAAGCTCAGTCCTACCGCTGCCCTAAAGCAGGTTCCACGCTTATGCTTTTGTATAGACTAAGAAACTCCAGTAATGTTCTCTGTGTTTGAGTCCTGCTTTGTGCCTGGCCCGCTGCTAAGCATGCATCGGAGTCTCAGCTCGATACATACGGTGATGCTTCCCTCTTTGTGATTTTGGCTGTATAGCTAAGATGTGGCAGAGCCAGGAGGTGGATTCAGGCCTGTCTTCCCCAAAGCCTGAGTTCTTACCCACAGACTGCACTTGCATAAATAACAATAGACTCATGGATTCATCTGTTGTGGTCTCATCTCTCAAACACACACCAAGCCTGTCCCGAATCCAAGCCCTCATCTCCACAAGACCTAAGAGGGCTCACAAAAGAGGACTCTCATGTCACCTCATCATCCCCAACCTCTTGGCCTAAATGTGTTAGTCGCTCAGTCGTGTCAGCCTGCCAGGTTCCCCTGTCCATGGAATTCTCCAGGCAAGAATACTGGAGTGGGTAGCCATTCCCTTCTCCAGGGGATCTTCTGGACCCAGAGATTGAACTTGGGTCTCCTGCAATGCAGGCAGAGTCTTTATTGTCTGAGCCTAAAACAGATGTTCTAATTTAATATTGTGATTCTGAGCCTCCTGGCAGCCAAGAGAAAGAAGAAAGCATGATGATTAATAACCTTGTTCAAAAAAGGAAGTTCATCAAGATTTTTAGAGATAGGGACTTTTTTTTTCCCTCTGGAAGATTTATAGAAAATTTAAGGCTCGGTGATTACATAGGTCAGTGGCTCATGTCACAGATGAGGATCCAGCCCAGAAAGATTAATTTCCCGCAAAGTCATGAAGTTTGCTTAGCAGAGCAAAGAGTGGAACCCAGGAGTCCTGATTCCCAGTCCAGTTTCTATCCACTCATGAGCGGCTTTCGTGGGCTTCTCAGCAATGGTTTAGTTGTGCTTAGTGACTGCTCCATCCCCACTATAAATTTGTTTGCCCTGGTTCCTAGTGCTAGGCTGGTCTCCTCATTGTGGGTATCTGAATAATATCTGGTGGTAGAGAGACATTCTGGTTTCAGTCCTCTGGAGGGACTTTGTTTCTTGAACATCCCTGAGCCCATGAATTGACTAGACCTCTCTTGGCAGATGGTGTGAACTAGGTGATTTCCTCCTTTTGGTAGTTGTCCAGCTCCTATCACATTGTTGGACCTAACAGGAAGGGGCCACTTCTCTCGTTTTTATTTTGTTCTGGCTCCATTGTGTGTGGGATCTTAGTTCCCTGACCAGGGAGTGAACTCGCGCCACCTGCAGTGGAAGCACGGGGTCTTCACCACTGGACCACCAGGGAAGTCCCTGGGTCATTTCTTTCCTGAAGGGACATGTCATCAGAGAGACCCACAAGTGTCTTTTTGTGAAGTAAGGAGAGTTTCCCCATGGCCCCGGGACACACAGCTGCTATGAGACCTGGTGGACCCGTTCTTTTGTCTTCTTTGGGTGCAAAGCCAGCCTTTCTGAGCCTGCTCAGGTTTGGTTCCTGCAGCTTAAGTACAAGTCACAGACTGTGGCTCATCAGATCCCCAGAACTGATACAGATTAGCAGATTTCCATGGCTCCCAAAAGGTAGCCTTTGCACCCCTGGCATGATAACTGTTGGTGCTAAATAAATTTAGTGAGCATGTCATAGACCAGATTCTCTGGAAATTTGTACTAGAAAGTTGTCACCCCTGTGTGTGTGGTGGGGGGGAGTTGGAGGGGAAGTGGGAAGGGGTTTGCTTCTTGGTGAGGAGCCCCCATGGAATCGGCAAGGCTCCAACAGACCCTATCCAAATCCTGATCATCGTCTTTGGGCCGGCTCTGCCCAGGCATAGCAGAGTGGAGAGCTGAGGCCAGTCTACAGCTAAAGCCCCAGCTGTGGAAGAAAAACAGGGTTCAGCTCCCCAGCTTAGTTACTGTCTACAAGGATTAAAGGCCCCAAATAATGGCTGGCCTCTCCCCTTCTCCGTGCCAAGGGAAGACATGTAAATACAGCCGCACGCCAGCTTAGGCAGTAGATGTGTATAAATCGAATTTAGCAAATCAGATCATGGTTTAAATGCACTATTTAAAGCAGTCCTGCAGTGAAGCCTTTTACAAAGGGAATAATCATTTTGTGATGCTAATCATCAGCCTCCAATTTATCTCCTTTGTAAGTTCAGATGTTGGTGCGCTGGGTGTTCTGAAATCGGGGCGCTCTTGTGCTGGGGCTGGGTGATGGCTGTCTGCCTTCTTTTCCTGACCTCTCATTTTAAATGGGTGCATGTCCCTGTTCTCACAGGGGCCTCAGGATGCTTGCCACTTAGTCTGATAGTCCTCATCCATCCCGCTCATCTTTTTATAATCGGATAGAGGCCACCATTCAACGGCTCCTGGCTCCTTTTCTGAGATTTGCACCCTTCCTGGGGGGAGATATAAGCCCTGCTGTTCTCAGGGTATTAGATAGAACCAGCTCCCTCTCTGATCTGAACCTTCTTTTGTTTCCCTGAGCTTCTGGTACCTCTGGGGCTAATCATAAAGAAGATCTTAGAGTTGACTGGACACGCATCAGCCTCTAAATTTAGTAGGTAAATTAGATGCAGGCGCCCACCCACTGAATAGACACTGTCCGAAAAATATTCTCCCCATTCACAGCGAAATAACTGAGGCCTAGATGTTCAAGTGACTTTTCCCACAAGTTAAAATCGGGACTCAAAGGAGAACCTGTCTCCTAATTGCTATAAAAGTGTTTTATACACTGAGCCATAGCGCCTTTCTTTGCAGAGAAAATATAATCAAAGACCATCTGGGTGGGAGAGAAAGAATGAAGGGAAAGAGATGGATCAGAGTGGAATAAAGGAAGTGGGCAGGAAGCTGGGGGCCGAGAGGAGCCTGACCTTGCTTAGCTCACAGGCCCTGATATAGTGTCTTTGTCAATGCTGCCACTATTGGCGCGTTCCTCGGTAATTATGACTGTGTGTTGGCATGGCGACTCCGAGTAAGAAGACTAGAAGCACTGGGTAAATGCACGACTTGTTCTTGCCTCCTAAAGCAGAGAGAAGCTTTTGTGGGTAGTTCCTCCAGGGAGACGTGGTAGCAGAATCACCAGACCCGGGGCTGGAGAGTGGGCATTTACAGCCCATAGGAGCCAGGTGGCCCTGCTCACGGATGCCACACACAGAGGTCCTCATCAAGACTTGCCTCCCATGCAAAGATCTCCCAGAACTCCCGTCTGTTCCTTCCTGTTGGTCTTTGTTCCAGAGCAGAGCGTGTGATGTCAAGTATATCTATTTCTGCTCCTCTCCAGCTTGTCTATTTCAAGTAGGTTTAAGTCGAAGGCCCCTTGGATTGTATTTATCATAAAATGATCTATTTCATAGGCCACAAGTATCTACCAGGAGGCTGAAGGGAAAGGCTGATGGGCCCAGCTGTAGTGATCGAGTTTGGGGCTTCTCTTTCTACCCTGGTGCCCTCTCCTTAGATACTTGGGCCACCTCCTTCTTCAAAAATGGGGGCGGTTGCTGGGGTCAAGAGTTGCGCTATCCAGTATGCTAACCACTGTTGGTCTCATGAGTTGTAGTGAGTGCAACATGCTGAAATGATAATACTGAGTTAAAATATATTATTAAAGTTAATTTTAGGGAGAAGGAAATGGCAACCCATTCCAGTATTCTTGCCAGGAAAATCCCATGGACAGAGGAGCCTGATGGGCTACAGTCCATGGGGTTGTGAAGAGTCGGACATGACAGTGACTTGAGCATGCACACATGCAACTTATATTAATCATCCCTTTACTATTAAAGCCTCCTGCATTTAAAAATTTTTTAATAAATAAAACTCAATTTTAGACTTCTCTGGTGGTCCAGTGGCTAAGACTCCACACTCTGGATGCAGGGGGCTTGAGTTCAGTTTCTGGCCATGGGACTAGATCCCACGTGCCACAACTAAGAGTTTGCATGCTGCAACTAAGATCCAGCACAAATAAATATTGAAAAAATCAAAAAAATTAGTTTCAACTGTTCTTACATTTTGGTGTGTCTTCCAGAGGTTTTTAATTAATTTGACTTCACCAGGTCTTAGTTGGGGCATGCAGGATCTTTAGTTGCAGCATATGGGTTCTAGTTCCCTGATTGGGATCGAACCTGGGCCCCCTGCATTGGGAGCACAGAGTCTTAGCCACTGGATCACCAGGGAAGTATCTAGGAAATTTTAAAGTGATACATGCCACTCGTATTTTCATTAAGAGAATTAAGACCTCTTCCGGCCCCAGCGCTCAGTAACTAATGCTGATCTACTCCTGAAAGCTCTCTGGCCATGATATATCTGTGCATGGAAAAGCCAGACAGGAGGCCAGTACAGCCTTTTAAATGGGGATTACCCCTCAGTCCTTTGACGGAGAAGACCTGATGGCTCAGATAGTAAAGAATCTGCCTGCAATGCAGGAGACCGGGTTTGATCCCTGGCTCGGGAAGATCCCCTGGAGAAGGGATTGACTACCCACTCCAGTTTTCTTGCCTGGAAAATCCCATGGACAGAGGAGCCTGGTGGGCTATAGTCCATGGAGTCACAAAGAGTTGGACACGACTGAGTGACTAACACTTTTCACCCCTCAGTCCTTAGAGACAGAAGACCTGAATCTATAGGCAGCATGTGTTTCTTAGGTTTTAGGATGGGTGGGGGGAAGAGAGCCAGTGGGGAACCCCAGAATAGTCTTTGCTTGGCAGTTTAGTGGTGCCTGGTGGAGTTTTTAGGGGCACAGATGTAGATGATAGGAGGGTGGTCCTGGGGTGGAGCACGCCCCCCCATCAATTCCTGTCCTCGAAGTGACTTCATCGTCTCCCAGATGTGTAGAGCCCTCAGGGCACGAGCAGACAGCCGTGCATCCCAGGTTCATGCCAGATCCACTTGCAGCAGGTTTCCTTCGGCTTGAGGGATTCTCGTTGCCCCTCTTCTGGCGACCCCTCCTCCCCTCCGCCTCTGCTGCTCTCTGCAAGCTGAAGCTTCTGGGATGCGCCTTGGCTCAGAGCCAGCATCTTGGAGAAGCCTCCTGCCCTGGCTCTCTGCCAAGCCTCAGGTCTTCAGCGAGATTTTCTGGGGAGGCGCTGGGCCCATCCTGCTGTCAGAGGGCAGAGGGGCTTTCTCACCTCAGAGGACCCTGACCTTGGGTTCAGCCTTACTCCCAGTTACCTCCCCATCTCTGAAACTTCCTGCCCTAGAAACCGAGGGCTGGGCTAAGGGCCTCTGAGCTCCGTTAAGCATCGAGGTTATGAAAAGAGGGCTCCTCACACAAGCCAGGGAGGTGAGGAGTGGGCAGCCAGGAAACCGTAATGAGTCATGATAATGGTGACAGGAACCATTTATTGAGCACTTATGTTGTGCCAAGTTCCGCGCTAACGCTCTGCATACTTTATCTCCTTTAAGGCCTGTCTCTTGGGGAGCAGAGAGAGTGATAAAAGTAATCTAGAATCTGCCCTTCTTTTCTAAGCCAGATGCCATTGGGGTGTTTGCCATTGGGATGTGTCTCAGAAGCTAGAGGCATTGGGTGGGGGCGTCTGAGTCCCCCCCGTGAGTCCTCGTGTCCTTAGGAGTCAGCCTGGGCTTTAGGAAGCAGCAGAAGCTCACTTGGGCTGCCAGGGGATGGCTCTGTAGTGTCTCCGTTTGGGGCTGGTATTATACCTGGATGATCCAGGTAGGAATGCTGAGTGCTGGGCCCCTGGGAGTCTTGGTGAGGTGCTCAGAGGGGTGAGAAGCATCTACCAGCCCTGAGTTTCTCGTGATTGTCCACGTGGTCCGTAGCCTGGCTATGCTTCAGTCTGTGAGGTCAGGGGTGGATTCAAGCCCACCAGTCTGGCCATGGAGCCAAGGGATTACAGCTTCCCCAGGACAAGATAGAAGTTCTGCTTTCTGCCCTGTTACATGCCTTGAGGTGGCATGCTGTCTTCTGCATTGGAACATGGATTTTAAACCACTGAACCCCAGGGAAGTCCCAGACTTGTGTCTTCTGGAGAAGGCAAAGGTCTCCACACGTCTTCTGTCTAATCTTGTCCTTAAGCACAGACCCTTAGACCCACTTCCCGTTCACCCAGTTTGGCGGCACAGGACAGGGAAGGCGGTGTATGCCCCTGAGGGTGTGTCATGTGGGCAGTGCTGGGAGACTGAGAGTAAAAAGGAGGAGGTCTCCAGTTTACAGTCACTCCTGCCCTTTGAGTCTGCAGCTTCTCTTACCCCATTTTTAGTTGTTTCCAGTCTGTTTCTCTCTCTCCTGCTGTTGGATTGCAGGCTTCAAGGTCATGGTGGTATAAGGAAAGTGCATGTGGCTCAGTGGGCTTTGAGGGTCTGTCTGACCTAGTTGGGACCTTGGCACTCTCTCTCCCAGCCAGTTCTCCCATCTGTAGCATTGAGGATAGTAATACTTAACCTTGTAGCTCTCAAGAAATGTCAGTTTGCATCCCCCACCTGCTGTCCTGGAGTGGATGTGTGTGTGAGGGGGGGAGGAGGAACCAGCAAAGTTCTGCAGGGAGCCAATTCACTGGTGGGCCAAACGTGGGATGAGGGAAGCAGCAGGAAAGGCAGTGAGCAAGGGATCAGCCTCAGCCAGTCTACAGTAAGTCATGGTGTCCTAACTGCACCAGCTCCTAAAGTTCCAAGGTCCAGAGAGAGCCCAGGAGAAGCCCTGAGCCGTTCCCTAAGCCCTCGGAGCAGAAAGCAGCTTAAGGATGCACACATTGGAGATGTCCAGAGCTTGACTCAGGCCATCAGAGCCAGGAGAGGAGGGATTTATGTGGGGCAGAGCATCAGAGCAGGATCATTGTAGCCAAAGAGGTCTTCTGGGCTGAGGAGGGGCAGGACTCCCTGAACAGAGGCTCAGGTGTAGGCATGAGTCTTATAGGACTGACCTAGAAATTTGGGTATGAAAAGCAGGTCAGATGGTGGAGGCAAGAACAGTGACAGTGGAGGGCAGGCTAAGGGCAGTGGTCTTGTCACCCTGTGCACGGTGGGTGTGTGTGCTGCCAGGCCAGCCTGAGTCGAGTAGACACATCCACTCTGGGCCTCTCACCTCTGCTGGCTCCTGCCCTGGATTTCAGTGCTTCTAGGGCTGTGCCTGGAGCCATACCCCAGTTAGCGAGGGAACTGTGGAGCTCAGGAGTTGGAAGTCTTCCCATACCAGATTGTTTCTCTCCTACTTCATTCATGTATTCATTCAGGTTTCATTGACCCAGCATTCCATGTCAGGCTCTGGGCAAGGCCTTGAGGACAAAGAGAGGAAAACCACAGTCCCTTGCCCAGCCCTTTAAAGCTTGTGTGGTACAGAATTTCATCTTATTCACTCATGACCGGAAGGCTAGGCCCTGGGCAGGGGGTGTTGGATTAGCAGGTGCTGGGGGTGTAACAGCTCTCACCCGTTTGCAGCTTCCTGGCTTCCCTGCCCTTCTCCACACACCCAGAGCCTGGTAGGGACCATGTCATGTTTTGCCCTTGGTGACCTTAAGCTGCCATTTAGTCTGGCCTAGAACTTTAATTTTCCAGATTCCATTGATTCCTTATAGAACTGTGACATTTCAATTGCCTTTTCTTCATTTAAAACACAGCTTTGATCCTAGGAATCAGCATAGCAGTCACCTATCAAGATTTGCATTTGAGGCTAGACTGTATCCCGCCAGGCTCCTCTGTCCGTGGGATTCTCCAGTGGGTTGGGTTGCTGTGTCTACCTCCAGACAATCTTCCCGACCCAGGGATAGAACCCAGGTCTCCCGCATTGTAGGCAGATTGTTTACTATCTGAGCCACCAGAGAAGTCCCTGAGATTGGTAAGGAACATCTTAAATGCAATCAAATGATAAATTACCTCTAATTCTTGTGCAGAAGGTTTTTCCTCAGAAGAAATCCAACACCTCAAGGCCAGAATTCTCTCCTGGTTCTGCTCAGACTGGACCCTGAGTGCAGTGGTTGGGAGGTGAACCTGCATATAAGGTAGCAGTGGTGGGCACCCAGATACCTGCTCTCAACACATCTGGTATTTAGAAGAGTCATCCAGGTAGCCGCTAGGTTGGAGCCCACCATGCAAACGCAACTGCTATCTCTGAAGCCCTGGCTACAGGCTTGCATTCTCTCACTTGCCTCCCAGGACAGGGAAGGCCAAACAGATTTCATCTTTGGTTGTTGGTGGTTGTGTTTTGGTGGTTTTCTTGTTGAGGTTAATGTAGTATGTGTTTAGAAAGTTAACGCGGTAACACTAGGAGTTACAGGGCATTTGTGGTCAGAGTACTTTGTCAGAGGTATGAGAGAGGCAATGCAACTTGCTGCTGAATGGAAGTCTAGAACTGGAATCCCAGGTCACTTGGAGACTCTCAAGGAAGTATCTTGCTCTCAGCTTCTATAGGGATGGGCCAGCTGTCACTGGTGGGCAAGATGAGCATCTGTGAAGCAGGCCTTCCTCTCTGGACAACTAAGAAGCAGGTAGTGAGATGCAGAGCATTGCTGGACTCTGCTTCTGAAACCTTCCATCTTTCCTCCCCTGAGAAATTCTGGAGAGATTGGCGAGAGTGATTTCTTGGGAAGATGTGGTACGTTCTGTGTTCTGTGAGCAACAGGACCATAAATGTTCAACTGCTGGCAAGGAGTGGGCCTTCCTCACACTGGGTGGCCTTGCACCCTTCTAGTTTCCTGGGCATGGCACTCCTCCAGGTAGCTGGAGTGAGTGTCATATGCACAGAGCCTGGCCTTGGGTTTATATTTTGTGACCAGTTGACAGTGCACGCTTTAATCTCAAAGCTGCATGGTTGATGTCCCCTCCAGTACATGCACAGACTCTCAGCTAGCCCGGACACCTCGCTGGAGAATAAGCTAGTAGCACGGCTGCCCCATTGCCCATGCCATCCTAGTCTCCTGTTCCTTCCATCCTCCCCAGGACATGCTCCAGAGGCAGACGATCGGGGAAGGAGAAGCAGGAGCCCTGGTGGGTGAGCCTGAAGGTGGGTGTTGGCCTGATACAGCCCGCAGGCTGTGCGCGCGTGCGTGTGTGTGTTCACAGGTCACTCCACCGGCTGCTGTGACGTCTCTGCATGATGTGGTTATGTGGCTATAGACAGATGCTCCAAAAGTAGATCTGGGTCTTGGATTATTGGGTGTGGTTTTTTTTTTTTTCCTTTTTTCAGAATAAAATAACCCAGTCTGGAGAGGAAACTTAAAAAGGGAAAATACACTCACTAGTTCTTGGAGCCAGTTGCCTGTTAGGTTGGCCCATATGAAATTTCTTTTTGATAGGTCATAAACTATTGTGATCATAAACTTTTTGATAGATCAACTACTGGTGATCTTGTATGGCATTTCCTCTTTTCCCCAACTTCAAGACATGTCTCAAAATGCAGGACAGTTGAGATGACTTTTAAAAACCTTTTCTCTCACTGTTAAGAAAAACATTCAGGGCAGCTCAGACTGCCCTGACTAAGGGCTGAGTCCAGTTCCAAGCCTTTCTGTCTCAGGAGACATTTGCTCCTACCTGGGTGCCTGGCATGGTGTTGCACTTCAGCTCCGCAGAGCCGAGAGCCTGAGACAGGAGACTGTGGGGAGCCGGCCTGCAGCCGCTCCATAACCTTTGAGCCACCCTGGTGCTGGGTGACCAGCGGTGTGGGCTTTGCTCTCGCCGTCCTGCATTCATTACACCATTGTTAGTGTGTGTCTGGGGCTGCCTCTGGGTGTGTGTGTTTCTTTCTGCCTGCGTGTCAGTGTCAGGCTGTGCATGTCTGTTTACGTCTGCCTGTCCAGGTGGGCTCAGTGCGACGAGGAGCTGGGGAACTGTTAGGACGAAGGGCTCAAGCCCCAGATCGCCCTTTCAGGAATGTTGGGGGATTTGTATACTGTATATAAATTTACACGTGACATATATGTGTGTGTATACATATATGTATATATGGGCCTTCCCCGATGGCTCAAGTGGTAAAGAACCCGCCTGCCAAGGCAGGAGACACAGGTTTGATCCTTGGGTTGGAAAAATCCCCTAGAGGAGGAAATGGCACTCCAGTATTCTTGCCTGGAGAATCCCATGGAGCCTGATGGGCTGTAGCCTGTAGGGCAAGTCAGATACAACTGAACGCACACACACAGACACACACTCCCATGGAGCCTGGTGGGCTGTAGCCTGTAGGGCAAGTCAGATACAACTGAACACACACACACACACATACACACACACACACACACACACACACACACACACACACACACACGGTATTTTTATGCTGCTCATTGTTGGGCTCTGTGCAAGTGTCTGACCAGGTGTGGCATGAGCAGCCAAATGTTGGGTGAGCCCCATCTGCCAAGAGCTCACAGACTTGCCTTCCCACCTGCCTGCCCGCCGTCCGTGGGGAGCCTGTCCCTTCGAAGCTCATGGCCTCCTCTCTAATTTATTAGCCGGGAAGGAGGAGTAAATGAAATGTTGCCTGAAGACAATGGCCGAGACAGCAAGTCCCACCCCGAGCAGCCGCCAGCACCTCTTCCCCCAGCCCCGTCTCCTTGTCTACAGTCCGAACCTGTACGTTCTGCTATAAGAGAAAAAAGAACCCCCAAACCCAGTTACAAAAGGCATACTGGCCATGGACACTTAGGGGTAGCTGTAAACTGCTAAAGGTGGGAGGGGGCGACAAGGCAAAGATTTGAGCCAGACTTTGTATCCACCAGCCCAGTAGATTCAAGGCCTCTCATCTACTGCGGGGACCCCTACCTCCGAGTCAAGTCCCAGGACTTCTCCCCCGCTGCCAGCCTGGTGGGGGAAGGGAGCGGGGCCCAAGGCAGCTGCAGGGGCTGTGTTAGTAAACACTCTCCTAGGTTCCCATTTTCTTCACCACCCCACCCTTCTCCACTCCCGATGCCTGGTTCCACTGCCCACCCCCGACACACACCGCCCCCCCCCCCCCCCCCCCTTTTT
>SJYA01002630.1:817345-828991 GCA_006410615.1 Neotragus moschatus
ACACACCGCCCCCCCCCCAGCATCCCTTTTTCTGTGGTCTGCACAATGAGCTCATTGTCCTGGGTGTGATTTGAATAAGGGATCGGCAGGCCTGTTCCCAGCATTGTCCGAGGGGCTGGGAAAAACCCCAGCGCAGGCAGGAGGACCAGACCAGACAGAGACAGATGCCTAAATTAGCAACAAAGCTTTGTGCACGTCCCCCGGACAAGGGCTCGCCTTGTTTGCGTGGACTCGAGGGTGTGGAGCTGGCCGGCTGCTCGCATGTCTCCCCATGTTAATTAGTTTTGCATGCATGTCTGAGAAGGTGCCAGGGGAGACGCATTTGCCTTTCCCTGGGAGGGGGACCTGCTTATGGCTGTGGAACTGAGCTGGGTCGGGGCTCACCTGGGGAGCCAGGCTATGTGCCTGGGTGGGAATCTCGGCTCCCTAGCCCGCTTTCTTGTCTCTGCCGTTTTAGAGGGGTCTGGCGGCGCTTGGGCCATGCCTTCTCTACTCCCACCCTGTCATGTCTGCAAGTTGGTTAGCTCTGGCTACAGGGAACTCACTGGCTTCCACCCAGACCCGGGCCAGCGCCCGTCCATCTGGCTGTCTGTCTCTCGCGACACAGGGCCCCCCAGGACCAGGCAGCAGAAGCGGCCAGTCTCCTCCATCCCCAAGCCAGATGGCCAGTCTGCTTATCGCATTAAGGCCTCCCCTGGCCCCAGACCCCCGCCGCCCACAGTTGGGCCAGGATCTCGTTTTGGGTATAATGGAGAAGCCCTCTTTTAGGCCCTTGCAGAAGCCTGGCCCTAAGCAGATGCGGCAGGAGCACATGCTTGCTGCCTGACCCCAGGGAGGCCAGTTCATCCTTCACAGTGGATCCCGGTGTTCTCCCTGGCACAGTGAGCGAGGAGAACTTCAGGAATCTCTTGGTTCCTTCTAACTCGGAAAGTCTGTGATGGTTGTGATCATTTCGAACCTGTGTTGATTTCGGACTCCCTGAGCACGACAACGGGCGTGGGACCAGTGAATTCTGGCAGGCAGTGAGCGGACCTTAGAGGAAAGATTTTACCCCTGCGGACACTGGAGTGTGGGCCTCTGCCCTAGAAACAGGCAGAGCTTCTGTGCCCAGGTCCTCACAGAGCCACCTCTGTCCCCAGGCCCCCAGGCTCTCCTCCGCTGCCCCTGCCCTGCAGTGGTGGCAAGCAGGCCCAGGCTGGCAGAGGGGAGCCTGGCAGTGGTGGCAAAGGAGAAACGGGAGTGAGAGCAACTGCTGGCTGAGGCCCTGGATGTGTCCCGGTCGCCCCCTGCAGGCCCTGGCATGGAGGACGAGGGGCTGGATGCCTGCTGGGCTGGGTGTCCAGATGACTGTATGGGTCAGAGTTTCCAGGTCTGCACAGCCCTGCACAGAAATGCTGGAAGGTCAGGGAGTGGGGACCTGGAACATGGCCCCTCTTGTCCAGGTGCAGCAGTCTTAGGATCCAGGGGACTGGCTCCAGGCCCTTTTCTTGCCTTTCTCCCACCCAGCCCCACTGATCCTGTTCTCTCTTCACAGCTTCTCAGTGATTGAAAGGGTAAGTCTGGGACCCTCACAGTCCAAAATTCCCCAGGCCAAAATCTCCAGTTCTTTCCATTGGGTCTCTCTGAACTTAGTCATCTCATTTCTTACAGACCTGGTGATTCTTTGCAGACAGAAGGGAACTTCTTTTCCTGTGTTTGTGCTTTAAATGCTTGGGGATGGCATTGGTTCAGAAAGTGCTGGGGTCTTAGGGAAGGGCTTCAAACGCCTTCTCTTGCCCCTTCTTCGCCGTTCTCCCCATCCCTGGTGCTCCCTTCTGCTCCCTCATGTTGCGGGGGGTGCACCTTGCTGTGGAGTTGGGCGGCAGTTAGAGAACCTCTGGGATCCCCCTCAGAGGGCATGCAGTCCTGGCTGGGGAGGCCAGGGCTCCATCTGGGGATCTGGAGGGGAAGACAGAAGCTACATGAGGAAGAGTGTAGAGGTTAGAGCTCAGGCAGGAACAGAGACCAGGGCCCACAGAAGGGGTGGGAGAGAATGAGGCAGGGCCGGCAGCCTGGGAAGAGCTGCCCACTGCCCTCCCTGCACCGCCCCTCCCCTCCCCTCCCCTCCCCGCGCCTAGGAGCTGCCAAACATCTGGATCGACCACTACTACGAAGGGGTTGAATTTCTACCTTTAACGCGCCTTTTTCCATTTTTCCCCCCGACCTCCTTCTCACATCCATAAATCTCACTGACTCTTTTACTACACGTTGTATGAGAACAAGACATTTTCTAGGAAGATGGTGGCAGAAAAAGAGACCCTGAGCTTAAACAAATGCCCAGCCAAGCTGCCGACGAGGACCAAGCTCCTGGCACAGCAGCCGCTCCCGGTGCACCAGCCTCACTCCCTGGTTTCTGAGGGCTTCACAGTCAAAGCCATGATGAAAAACTCCGTCGTAAGTGATCTTTCCGAATCGAATGCACTCGCTCCCAGTCAGGGGACCCCAGGTTGCAGAGGTTGGCTGGCCCTAGGATGGATTCTGAGCCCATGTCCTGGGTGGTCTTCGCCCAAAATGGCAATTTATTTGGCCAGTAGCAGACGGTGCCCAACAGAGTGTGGAGGTCAGGCTGGGATGTTAAGAAGGGGTCTCGGGCAACTGATGTACTGTGCCCGTTTCTAAGCACCTTACTAATAACTCAGGGTTTCTAGACTACCTGAATTTATCCTTCAGCTATGTACACAAAGAAAGATCCCCTGTATTTACTGATTCCTAAACTAGCCCTACTCAGAAAAGCGCCTTAATAGAAGGAGAGGGCTTATAAATCATGAACTCCCTTGCAAAATTTAACATTTCTGATGTACAGCTGGGAACCCAAACTCATTAACAGTAAGAAATTTTATCAATTCAACCTAGACATTATAAGAATATCCTAGCATTTTTTCTAACAAGATTCTCACGAAAAGGCATGTTAGAGTACTGAGAAGCAACTTAATAAGAAGTCTGTTTCCAAACAGACCTTTTAAACTTTTAATTTTAAAATTTCCAAGATTTGATGCAAGTACTTCTGACTATTAATACAATTCATATTTCATTTCTGTTGTTTTGTGGTAGTAAAAATCCATTATTTTCAATACTATTGGGGGGGAAAGTTTAAACTGCACATGGAAGGTTTCAGTATATGCATGACAGTTTAAACAAAAAAAAGCTTTAAATATGTGCTACACCAGGTTTTACTACTGACTAAGCACCTGGCTGAGAATGATATATTCAATAATAAATGCAGCTTTCAAATTTGTGTAATTTACACTCTGGGAGGATCTGACTTATTGTGTAGCAACTCATATGTTGAATGAATAGCGTTGCTTTCCAGTGTCACATTATTTGTTTCACATAAATGTTGCAAACTTAATATATTATTCCTAAACTACATCCTTAAAATATGCAGATGAAATAGATCACCTTTAGACCCACAGGCCAGATTTCCACGCTGCTACACAAAATGAAATTCTGATTATTGGAATGTGTGTCAGTTGCATTGCAATAGTTATTCCCAGAAATAGACTAAAACTTTCTACTTCTTGTAACTGCGGTCCTTTTGTGAGTATATCTTGTAAATAGGTGATCATGGGAGCCAAGATGATTAGTTTATCAGCTGCACAGAATAACATAACATTCAAGCTAATTATTTCTTTTTTTTCCTTCTACTTAGTATATATAATTTTAATGATTTTCCCAATGTTATATTTCTTCAAAGACATGTACAAAATTGGCCAGATTATTTTTTTTAGAAAAAGTATATGTATAATCCTGTTTATTTTTTAGAAACATAGCCTTTCACCTAAAGTCATAATTTTGGAAAATCAAATATTTCAGTATTGTCAAATGTAACAAGACTCAAACAATAACACAAAAAACTGATAATGAAGCAGCCTTAATTATAAATAACTTATTTGAGATACATTATCTTCCTGTCTCCATATACTTAAGGAAAATCCCTTAGTGTAATAATAATGTCTCCTCGGAGATCTTCTAAAGAGGATGCATCGTTCTTTCACTTCATTTAGTGGGAATCATAACTGTTAGATGAAAATATTGCCCATCCATTCATTCAATCAGTGATAATTTTGTTTGTTTCTAAACCCAAGAGCTTGCAAAGCACAGTTCTGGGGATTTGTGATCAGCAAAACAAAGCCCCAGTCCTTAAAACTCCAAGGAAAGCCACCACTAACAACAATGGACAGATCTTGACAAAAGAAAGACACTTTATACATCCTAACTTCAGTGATACAAGAAATAAAACCTTTTCTCTTNTCCCCTCCCCTCCCCTCCCTACCCTTCCCTCCCTCATGGGTGTTAGCTGCCTCAGCTGTAGCCCTGAGCTCCTTAATCTGGTGATCAGTGTGGTGCTGGGGGGTGGGTTGGCAGAGGCTTTAGGGGGTGACAGGGGATCTTAGGAGTCGCACTCGGCTAACCAAGCATCACACAAAGCCCGGGAATCACATTCCAAGCGCGGCTCGCCGTTCTGAGGCTGGACCGGCATGGGTGGCGCCCAGTGGAGGGCTTGGCCGGGCCCGCGTGCATACGGCTGGCCTTGTACTCTGCCCCTCAGGAGGGATGCTCCCAAGAGTAAGGCCCTGCCGCCTGCTAGCTGTTGTTTGGTAGCTGTCCCCACCCTCACCCCAACCCCTGACTCCTCAGGCTCCCTGTCTTAGAAGGAGAAGCCGTTTCTGCACGTGGCAGACATCCCTGGTTAGCCGGGAAAATGCTGTCAGGGCTGCTCGGGCTGGGGGATTTGTTCTAGAACAAATCAAGTTTGCTGGGCAGTATACCACCCCTGCTTATACCGAACCTTGAGAGAATCCTAGGGACGGAAGAAAATGAGGTGGGGGTTCCAAGCCCAGGCCCTTCAGAGCCTTGCAGCCCCCAAGGCTGGTGATGGCCCAGGCCTGGAACCCTGGCTGGAGAAGAGGGGCTGGCAAGAGGCCCACATCAGCATTCTGCTTCTGGCATCACTGTGCAACAAACCCCTGATGTCTTAGAGCCTCTAAACCCTCATCTGTAAAATGGGAATAATAATTCCTACCTCCCAGTGGAGTCGCTCACCACTAAACAGGGCTCATCTTCCTTCTCCTATCCCCTACGGTCCGGGGCAGGTATGGAGGATCTGAGCTTCTCGAGGTGGGGTGATGCAGCCATGATTCGGGGGATGAGGACAGTAGTGATATGCAGGATATTTAACTCTGGGCACTGGCCAGTCAGGCGGCATCTGGCCCAAACCAGCAGCCCAGGAAGGAAGGCACAGCTGGGCTGAAAGAAGTTCATCTGTCTTTATGTCTTTCTGTCCCATCACGTGTCCCTTCATCAGCCAGCGCACAGACTTCCCTTGAGGGCGGTTCCTGACAAGGCTGCACGACGCAGGGTCCCTGACCTTTGCATTTTGAGCAGGTCAGATCTGCCTGGAATGGGGCACCCTGCTCCACCTGGCAGACAACCCGGCAGCCAAGGGCAGCAAGCCGAAGTCCTTCCCAGGTCCAGACCCCGCCCTGGCTAAGGCGCCACCATCAGGCTCTGTGGGGACAAGCTTCTCCTGGGAGCTCCCACACGCCCAGAGCCATTGCTCCTCCCTGACCCTTCTGGAAAGCACCGGGGGGGTCAGGCTTCTGGGCCATTCTGTGTTCTGATCATCTCTTCATGCCTGTTTTGTCATCGGCCAGGTAAGGTTTGTGGTCCCTACCTGCATGGTGGTGACAATGATGTCTTCCAGGAAGGCTTCTGGTCTCAAAGTGGCATATGTCTCAGCCCCAGGCTTCCAGCAGCCACCCCTTGACACGTGGTGTGCTTTACCAGCAGTAACCTCTTCTGTCTGGTCCTTCTCTGTGCCTCATTGTGCGAAATCCCTGGTTTTGAGGACACAGGGTGGCCTGGTAGAATGCCAAGTCACAGGGGAAGGCACAACCCTACCTAGCTGAAAGTCAGAGACTTGGACTGCTCCTGGCCTTGAGTAGACCCCCTCCCTTTCTGGGCTTGGCAAAGGAGCATTGGCGAGGATGACAACTAAGGTCCCTTTTAGCTGTGACATTTTGTAATCTGGAAGTTCTTCCTGCTTTTTCTCTTCTGCTACTTGCCAGTAACCCTCAGCCTCAGCCCCCTGGCTTGCAGGAAACCCAACCAGTGTGATCTCCTTCAAATTGCCCTGGGATGCAGGGAGACATCTTCATCCAGAAGCTTCAGACAAAAACCCAGCTCCCTGCCGGCCGGGACCTGAGGCCGGGATGTGACCTGCCCTGGGGCAGGACTGTGTCTGGAGAGCACAGGTCTAGCTGAGTTTGTCCCCACCTTCTGATCTGGGGCCTCCTCTTCTGTTCCTGTTTGCTCTGGCTAGCCTTTGTCCTGTGACTCTGCCACCAGAGACCCTCACAGTGGGCTTGCGTTGTTCTCCTTGGGATTTGCCTTGTCCTACTTCCCTCGGCCAGGCCCTTCAGACTCAGAAGGTCCAAGCCCCAAGAAGCAATCCACAGGGGAAATTCTGCTTCTCACTGTGCCCCCGCCTCCCCAGGACCCCAGCCAGTTGGTTCTGCCACCCATACAGCTGACACAAGTGGAGGCCACAGAATCAGGGGACATGGTCTCAGGTCTTTGTATAACCAGAGTGACCTTGGGCTAGCTCTTAACCTCTCTGAGCCTCTCTTTTCCTAATTCTGAAATGAGGATCACCACACCCTTCTCATAAAGTTGCAGCAAGGCAGATCAATGATACAAGAAAAGGTTTTTGAAAACATACAGCGAGTCTGTCTTACCTTCCCATCCAAGCTGAGCCTCCAAAAGCCATGGATAGAAACCATTGCCTTTCCTAACCTGTTGCCTTTGTGTTTCAGCCTGCTCTGCTGAGGAGGTTCTGAGACAGCTTCAAGAATCTTCTCCCCCCAGCTCCAGGGAGCAGAAATACCTACTTTCAGCCCTAATAATACCTGAATGAGATTTCTAGGACACTTTCCTCCCCAGAGGACCGAGCTCCTTCTCACATATTATTTCTCTTATCTCTAGATTGTCCTGTGAAGTGTGATGGGACAGCCTCTTTTCAGCTTCTTCTGAAAATGGAGACAGAGGAGCTGTGGGTCTTGCTTGCCAAGGTCATAGGATTGGAAACCAGAGCCATGCTCCTTACTCCAGGACACGCACCATCATCAGAGGTGGAAGAGCCAAGCAAAAAGGGAAGATGCAGTTGCTGCTGTCTTGAAGCTGCAGCAGTCAAGGGTCAGGATGGAGGAGGAGGACTGGGGTGGAGAGCACAGCACGGGTTCTGCTCCCACTTCTGCCCTTCTGGGATTTGGCAGGGGACCAGGGGAAACGTGCCCCTACCCCCTACCCATCTTGCGGAGGTCTTGGCCTTTGATCTGTGGGCCACCCTTTCTGTCCTCGTCACACTATATGCCTGTTCCAGTGCAGCGTGTTCCAGCAAACAGAAGCTCCACCCCACATCTCCGCCCTGAGGACCGAGGGTGGCGTGCTGAGTGGTTGCCCACGCAAGGGGCTCCAGCCTTCTAGGAGTTAACGATGCCCTCTCCCCAGCTGTCCTCCCGTTGGTGCTCCTCTTCCTCCCTCCTCCTGCTCACAGCAGGCAGGGTCTGGACCTGGGAGCCATGCCGCTGTGCTGTTGCCAGGGGAGCCGGGAGCCAGATCCGAGCTATGCAGGGAAAAGCCCCGGCCTGTCAAAGTGTCTGAGATGAACCGCCGCCGTCCCCGTGCAGCTGGGCTCAGACGTGTCTCTGCTCTTGTTCTGTGCCTGAGAATGGCGAAGCCCAGTGAGGTTCAAGGGCAAACTCAACTATTCATTAGTCAGGGGTTCTTGACGTCCGTGTCTCCCAGGGATGGGTCCTCCCTCCCTTTTCCTCTCCCTCCTGTGACACATTCCTGGGTGCCTTTGGTGAGGGTTGCACACCCTCCTCCTCCTGCCCAACTCTTCTCCAAAGGCCCCTGAATAAACTTCCCCCAAGGAGACCAGGCAGGGCAGAGACAATGGCCGCAGGAAACCATTCAGGCGGGACTCCAGGCGTGCTGGCCCGCCCTTCTCTCCCAGTGCCCCTGTGGGCCCACTCCCCTCTGACTCAGGGTACCCCTGGACTGCTAGACTACACAGGCCTGGACAAGACAGAGGCACTGGGCACTGCCCTCAGGACAACAGGCCAGTCCAGCGCTGTGCTCAGTGGGCTTGTCGGATGCTCCCATGACCTGTATCTTACATTGCTGCCTCTCTCAATGCCTTTCTCTACCATCACCTATCTCTTCTAAGACACTCAAACACCATTGGTGGGAAAGTATGAAATGTGGCAATATCAGAATGTAAAGGACACATGTACTTAGTTACAAGCAAATTGCAGTGCTAGAAATTTACTGTACGGTTAACATGTAGACGTTCCCAAAGAAGAATGTACAAGAATGTTCATCTGAGCGGTTATTTTTTAAGAATGTAAAGAAATGGAAATGAACCTGTGGTCCATTCATACTGTGTGAAATAGTATGCAGCGGCAAAAATGAATGTGGTAGGTCTCTAAATATTAGCTGATATGGAAGGCTGGCCAGTATATATTGTTGGGTGAATAGAATAAATCAGAACAGGCAATAGAACATGATCTTATTTGTGTGTATTTAAAAGTAAAAAGTAGGCTTATATGTGAAGAGATTCTGAGTGTGTGTATTAGGAGACTACCTCTGGTGAGGAGGAGAAGGAATGAATGCAGTCTTCCATTTGCTTTCCATGCTTGTGGAATACTTTCACTGGGAAACGTAAAGAGATTATTGAATATATCAGGCGTAACCTCTATTGACCAAGTTGGAGTAGGAGCTCCAAGAGAATTTTGCCATTAGCCTTCCTTGTTTGTTTCACCCCAGAGAAAGCAAGTGGCCCAGCAAATGTCTCTGAGAAGTGACACAAGGTCTCAGGAGTGGGAGGTGTGGGTCTGACTCCACACATGACAGGCCAGGACCTGGCCACAGCAATTGGAGGAACTCTCCATTGGGCCCTGATGGGCCTGGGTGGGCTCTAGGTGGGATGGTGGGGGAAAGGTGCCATAGATCTGGACCAGGTAGCCACCCAGAGGACTGTGGGAAATCCACAGGATTGCAGAGTAGTCCCTGGGACCTGGGCAACACCTACAGTCAACCCAGATCAGCTATGGAGCTTGCAGAATGAGCAGGAAAGAAAAATTTAAAGTGGACCAGGGGGAGAGGGCTGCAGTGACTCCTCATAACTTTATAGTCTGTTGGTATTATTGTTACCCACCCATTCTATAGATGAGGACACTGAGGCCCAGAATAATTAAGTTTTAGGTCCCAAGTCACACAGTTAGTGCCAGAACTAAGATTCAAACTCAAGTCTCTTGGACTGTGAAGTCTTACTCCAGACCGCAAAGAAGTCCTGTTTGACATGGCCACTAGGCAGTCCCCAAAGCGGGAACCCCTCCTTTCTACCTCCCATTCATAGACTAACCCCTCCTCTGCAAGGTCACCTCCTCAAGTAGTTGCTTGCCTGGGGCCCTCTCCCAATTTTACCTAATGCCATGTAGCTCCTGCAATATGCCTGGCCCTGGACTGGGCAGTGAAGGGATAGGGAGGAGGATTATAGAGACTGGTTAATATAGCCTCTCCTCCAGAGCTGTCCAGGGCCAGAGGGTTGTCCAGATGGACTTCCTGGGGATGGTGGCCTGGAGGCAAAGACACAGCCCAGCTGGTTAAGACAAGCCTGAATGAGTGTGGGAAAGTGGGGGCAAGGTACTGGAGAAGGCTCAGGGCTTCCACCTGGTGGGAAATGGGAAGTGGGAGTAGGTGGGGTCAGGGGGTCTAACTGCTGCAGCCCCCCAATCCCCTGGCTGCAGGTCACCTACACTTCTGCAGACTGCTTCTCCCCTGACCTGATAGAAGCCTGATGGGCACTCCTGGCCCTGCCCTAGTGCTTCCCAGAGTCTGGTCTGATGAGGTCCTCAAGGAAAGCTGAAGCTGCAGAAGCAGCAGTCAGTGAGCAGAGATCTCACTCAGGGATCTGGAATCACTGGAGCTCTTGGAAGGCCAGGGGGTCCCCCTGGATGGTCCTGAGGGAGGACTCGGCAAGTTCTGCAAGAGAAGCCTCTTATCCTATAAACCTCACCTCTCTCTACTCCATGGGCTTCCCTGGTGGCTCAGATGGTAGAGTCTGTGCAATGCAGGAGACGGGTTTGATCCCTAGGTTGGGAAGATCCCCTAGAGAAGGGAATGGCTTCCCACTCCAGTATTCTTGCCTGGAGAACTCCATGGACAGAGGAGACTGGAGGGCTACAGTCCATGGGATTGCACAGTCGGATACAACTGAGTGACTGACACACGCACACACACTCTTCCCAACTCACAACAAATAAAGTTTCTTTGCAAAGCCTTCCATGTGTCTGGTCAGTTCTGTGGGAAGGATGTGGGTGAGGAAAGTAAGAGTTAGCCACTAGCAAAGAATTCCTGCTGTGTCAGGTGTGGTGGGTCCCTGGTCTGGATCCAAGAAGCCCTCCCAAGGTTTGGGAAAGTGTCTCCCTGATCTGGGCTAGGGTCATCTGGCCAAGAGAATGGAGGCCATTGGCTACCGGGTCCAAGGCTTACCTCTAGCTTTGAGGGTGGCAATCTTAGGTGGGTGTGCTACCCTCAGAAGCGGGGTTCTGTAGGTTCTGGATTTTGAGGCAGCTCCCAAACCTCCATCAGTGTCTTGTCATTTAATCCTCATAGTGACAAACACCCCCAACCGCCATAAGACTTAATCCCATTTTACAGAGTAGCTAACAGAGGCTTCAGAGATGCTAAGAAACGTGCACACTCACAGCTGGGAAGCAATGATGCAAGGCTTCATAAATCTCCTGAAAGACCCTGACAGGGTTATCTATGAATGTGCAATATGACAGGATCCCTTTTCACAAGGCCCTGGAACCTCAGACAATTATCAGGAGTTTCTTGCGCCAGGCACTAAGTGCTTGCTCATGTCCTAAGTCATGGTTTAATCTCAGACATCCCTATACAAAATGGGCACTATATTAATTCCTGTTTAACCAACGGGGAGAGTGAGGCTGAGGTAGCTGGCGGGTGCAGGGATGGGCTCAGCCAGGATGTCGGCACAGGTACACCTGCCTAGATGCCAAGCATTCAAACCCCTGCCCACGCGGCCCCCCTAAGTGCCTGACGCCCTACCAGCCTAGCCCTGCCGGGCAACCCCAGTGAAACGCTCATCCCGGTTCCACCCGCGCTCAAGGGGCCGCGGTCAGGGCAGCCGGCGGCGCAGCGGGATGGGCCCGGCCGTCCGGCAGGCGGCGCTGCCCCCGGGCGCCCAGCTCCCCACCGCGTGCCCAGCTCCCCACCGCGTGCCGCGCTCCGCCGGGCGGCAGGCTCGGGGCCCCAGGGCCCCGGGAGGAGCCAGGACCCCGAGCGAGAGGGAGAAGACTGAGGGAAGCGCGGCACAAAGAGCTTTTTATTTAAATTTGTTTAGAGTTTCGCGAATTTGCATGAAAAATGTGTGAGAAAAGCCAGCTCCGGTGACCTCATCCGCACCTGCCATTAACGTTCAATTAGCGGCTGAATAGCGGCCGCCGACGCGACGTGCAGAGAATCCAGCCGGCCCCGCGCGGCTCCGGCTGCGGGCCGGGCTCGGGGTGGGGGTGGGGG
>SJYA01002630.1:829736-839993 GCA_006410615.1 Neotragus moschatus
GGTGGGGTGGGGGGTGGAGGATGGGGGCGCAGGGCCCGCGCCTACTCCTGCGGGCGGGAGACCCACGGCCTGGTTCGCACCCCGATTCTCCGAGCGCGGGGCAGGAATCCCACGACCCTCGAGCCCAACAAGGCCGCTTGGGGGCGCACCAGGCCCTGAGGGCACCTGGGGAGGCAGGGGCTCTCTCCTGGCGCCGAAGAGGCCGGGTTCGCCCCCTCCCCAGGAGGAGAGGTGGACGGACGAGCCCCCGTCAGATGGGTTCCCTCGCCACCTTCCGGACAAAGTGTCAAGTACAAGTTCAAGTTCAGGGCCAGGCCCTGGGGATGGGGGTTGGGGGGCGCCAAGCCTTCCCCGGCTGCCTTTGTCCTTCCAGAGAGAATCGCTCCCAAGTCCCCTCCGGGCGGGGCCCGGCAGACGCCCCCGCCCCGCCCCGCCGAGCCCTGCCGGAGCCGCCTCCTCCTGCCCGCGCGGCGCCTGTCCCCTGGTCCCGGCGCCCCAGCTCGGGGCCAGCGAAGGGTTTGGGGGCTCGGGGCGGGGAGGAGGCGCGATCCGAGTCCGTGGGAGCCTCCCCAGCCCCGCAGTCCCAGCAGCAGACCGAGCTCGGTCGGACGGATGCTCGCGCTTAGGTAAGAAGCCCTGGCGGGGTTCGCCCGCACCCCTTCTGCCCCGCCCCCCAGCCCCCGCACTCTGCGACCCAGAGAAACAGGGCGGAGGGCGGTGTGTTGCAACGAGAATGGGAGGCTAGGAGGGAGCCCCGCCGGGTCTGGGGGCGGGAGGGCGCTGCCTCTCCAGGGCTCTGAGGGGTCCCAGGCCTGCGGCGGGGAGCACAGAGGGCAAGGGTGCCCCGTGTCTAAACGGTGAAGTCGCCGGCCTTTCTCAGGGGCGTCTAGTTCATCCATCTCTGGTCGGCTTAGCCTCCTTGGTCTCTGCTTCTGCGCGCTTGTTCTGAACCTTGCTCTTTTTCGCCTTCTCTCAGATTCTTCAGGAGGGGCCCACAGTTAGAGTCTAGTTCCCCAGGCCCTGAGGCCCCTTCTGGAGAACTGCAGGGGCGCAAGTGTGGCTCGGCTCTAGGGAGAATCAACTATGGACATTCCCTCCCCCCACATCTCCAGCACCTAAATTAAGGTCCTGGGCCAAATGGTGGTGGGTGGGGTGAGAGTGGGCTGTGATTTAGTGGCGGTGCAAGGGCCCGTAAGATATCCTCCCTTTTTATGGCTTAGGACTTCTGACTGTTCCTACTGTGGCTGGTTACCGGATTCTGTGCAGGGCCAGGTGTTAGCTGGTACCTCACCCACCAGCACACTTCGAGCCTGAAAGGGCACAAGAGGTTTCTTCTGAGTGGCCCAAACCTTGCCTCCCTCCCATTCCTGCCTTTCATTGTCAGATATTCACTCTGAGCTTGTTTATGTACTGATGTTTTAAACACAGTCCTAACATCCATGTTATCTGGTTTCTAAATTCACAGCCAGTTAGAAGCAGCAAGATAAAAAGGGGGAGATGGGCTTTTCCCTCAGTTCACACTGTTCCCCTTCTGCATTCCTTCCCTGCTTCTCTGTATAGTTCCCAGATTTCTTATTGGTGGAATTCTAATCATGAAATTTCTCCCTCTAAGAATACACTCCTTCCCATTTTCACTTGGCCAAACTTTAGCAAGTGTCTCCTCCTCCAGGAGATCTGCCTGGATTTCCTCCACATCTCTGCTTCTCTTAACATCTTCAGTTGCACTGCCAAGGGCTTGGTACACAATAAATGAAATGGTTTCTGGATGGATTCATTAAAAAAAGAATCAAGTACATATAAATTTAGGAACCACTGAGGATTGAGGGGTTTTTGCTGTTGTTTTAAATAAACACTGGTTCAAACTGAGAGATCTCCCAGGGACTGCTTCCCTCTATTCTATTACATACAAGGTCTCATTCACAAACAAGCATTAACAGGAAAATGCTGGGTCCATGTACTCTGTTAAAAAGAAAGAGAAAAAACACTGTGCAAATTGCTTTAAGATTTTAAGAAGAAATGCCAGAAGGGAGGCCTTCAGTCTCTGTTAGTCTTTCCCTCTCCATTTAACCCAGTCCTCTGAGGGCTTGGAGGGGCTGAGGTTTCCTGAGCTGCATCAGATCTTGGACCCTCCTGCAAGTCTTCAGCCGGGCCACCAGGAAATTGACTAAAAATGGAGACTGTGACCTACCTAGTGCATGTCTTTATGCTCCAGATGATTCATCACTGACAAGCTGATGTCAGAGGAGCCTGGGAAGATGTTTACATCTTTTTAAAAAGGGAAAAGGAAGCATTTTTTCCTTCAAAACCTTCTGCAAAGTCTCCTCTAGATCCTTCCTCTTCCTCGTGAGAACTTCTGGTCTAAGTCTAATCTGATTCTCTCTGGGTTATCATGACATCTTGGATAAACTGCTTTTTTTTTTTTTGGTCCCAATAGCCAAGATGTCCACTTCATGGAGGGGTAGAGTGAGGAACTTTAAGGCAGCAGTTCGCAGAGGGCAGTATAAATACTACTCTGATATAGGCTGAGAAAATAATTTATAATTTATGTATATGAACTCAGCCCTTTCAACTAAAGGAGACAGGGTCTTGTTATTACCCCCCTTTTACAGAACAGAAAACTGGGATGTGAAGGGGTTAAGTAAACTGTCTTCAGTGTCACAGCAGAAAGCGGTTCAGGTGGGCTTTGAATTTGGGCAGGCTGTTTTATTTTATTTCTTTGAAATAATTTCGTTGGAGTATAGTTGACTTACAATGTTCTGTTAGTTTCAAATTCACTGTGTTTGATTACCAACATTTGAGCTTTGTTTCTGAGCTAGTCACTGCAAATGTAAATCACCTTTCTATGGACGCTCTTTCTTTCTTTCAGAGAAAGAAGGTAGAAGGTGAGGGTGAACAGCTCAACCTTTGGAATCTTGTGTTCCAGCCCTGGCTCTCTCCCTTACAATATGACTTTTGCCAGTTCTCCATTATCTCATCTGTAAAGGGCTTGTAAATCAATCTCAGGGGCTTGTAAGGATAAAATAAGATGTTGTGTTTGGTCCAGTGCCTGAGACATAGTAAATGTTTCCAAGAGGGAAAGCCGTTATTGTTTTAACAGCAGTCTTCTTTAACGACGATGATGTTACTGTCACTTTGCATTATCAGAAAGCAACATTCCCTCCCCTCAGAAAATAAAACACTGATATTAGTTGGTCTCCACATGCTTCAATTGGGCATCTGAGGAGGTGTCTGGATTCTGGTAGGACAGCTGCTCCATTCTGTACAAGATAACCCAGACCCCCAGGAGGGCACGCAGATCCCCAGTGTCTTTGAAGGTGATGAATTAAACACAGACCCTTAAAATCTTGTCCCTCCTGGAGTCTAACTCCTTACAGGGATGTTTGTATGTTGGGGGCATGTTCGAAGAAGGACTTTGTAGATAATCAAGAGAATTAGAGGCTGAGCCAGAAGATGACTAAGAAGAGAAATCTGAGAAGAAGAGTTTTTTTTTTTTTTTTAAAATCTGGCCATTGCCTCTTGATGAAAAAAATAAATAATACTAGACCCTGCTATAGAAGCTGATCTGATCAGTGGGGACACTTCTTACTTTCACTGACTTAATAGTTATTTATTGAGTGCTTATTCTGTGGGCAGGCATCACTTTAGGTACTGGAGCTACAACAGCAAACAAAACAGAATGACCCCTGCCCTTGGGGAGCTGACAGTCCTGTATGTGTATATTTAGAGAGGGCTTTCCAGGTGGCTCAGGGCTGCCCTGGTGGCTCAACTGGTAAAGAACCTGCCTGCTAATGCAGGAGTTGCAAGAGATTCGGATTAGATCCCTGGGTCTTGAAGATCCCCGGAGAAGGAAATGGCAACCCACTCCCTTATTCTTGCCTGGAAAATTCCATGGACAGGGAAGCCTGACAGGCTACAGTCCATGGGGTCACAAAGAGTCTGACACGACCAAGTACACATACATCTATTCCTGGTGGCTTGGACAGTAAAGAATCTGCCTGCAATGTGGGAGACCCAGGTTCGATCCCTGTGTTGGGAAGATGCCCTGGAGAAGGGAATGGCTACGCACCCAGTATTCTTGGAGCTTCCCTGTTGTGTTGAAAGGGGGAGAAAGTGTCAATTGTTTTGTGCAATACACCCCTACTCACCTCTGAGCAGGATCCCTTGTAGTGGGGATAGATCAACTGGGCCTCCATTACTTGCTCACCCTTCAGAGCCAAGGGCATGTGTTTTCACACAGCTGTTTCTGCCTATGGGTGGAACTGAGAGAGAAGGGGAGAGAGAGATGACTCAACTTCCTTCCATTTCAGAAAATAAGTAAAGGATTGAGGCAGAGATTCCTTGGGCAATGTACTCATCGAGTGGGCAATACACAGGAGTCCTGCCCTCCTGCATCCCATTCCCAGACTCCCCGGACCCAGGCAGAGCTGTGACCCTGGCAGTGGTGCAGGGATAGAAACGGTGATCATCAGTGGATGAGACTAAGAGGGATGGGAAGCGGCGAGACTGCATCCAGGGTCTGGGAAGATCATTTTAACAGCTTGCCCATGCCAGCATGCTTCTAGGTGCATTACATGTATATATGAAGATTATTAGCTCAGTTACCCTTAATTATTATCAATCTCTGTTTCAGAGATGAGGCAACTGAGGCCCAGAGAATAAAGTGGCTCAAGGCCACAAAGCTAGTAAATGGCAGATCTGGGTCAGATTTGAACCCAGGCAGCTTGGCTCCACTAACTCCACTATCACACTGTTCATCAAAGGACCAGGTTTCAGAAAGTAATGTTCACTCCCTTGGGAGGACACCAAGCATCCTCAGAAGCCTGCAGGAGTTCCCAGTGCGGCCCTCTCTCACACTTGTTGGAGCCTCAGATTAGAGATGTTAAGGGTCTTCTTTGAAAACCCTCCTCCCTTGACAGATGAGGAAACTGAAGATGGGGAGGGTCTTTCCCCAAGGTCACTGTCAACCTGAGGAGGGCCAAAGATTACATCCGGGCTTATCTACTTCTCCAGACATCAGACTGTAATCTCTTGTACATCTCAGCCCACTCACTGCCTCACAAGTCCTACATGTCAAGGTGTTTGGCTGAAGGGCCACTTCCTTTACTGCAGACTCTTCAGGGTCAGAGAAACCTCATCCCTTTCATTACAAACCCAGAAGGAAGATGTGAGATGATCAGGAAGGGGTGGGTTTCCTCAGGTTCTCCCACAACAGGCTCCATCTTGAGTGCTACCTTGTCCAACTCCATCCATGGTGAGCCTTGGTGCTGTGAGGAGGAAGCTGGTGTGTGAGGTAGACCCCAGGAAGAGCCAGCAGGTCAAGGAGTCTGAGTTTTAGTCTGAAGCCTTCTGGTCAGAACTTGGCATTCAGCAATGTGCATGCTACATCAGTCACTGGGAGGGTGATGGGCAGGATGCTAGGTTACTGAGATATTCCCAGCTTTTCCAAGAGCAATCATCAACCGATCAATGTATGAGTCATTTTTGATGAAACAGCTGTAGTAACAAAACCCACAGGAGACTCCTGCCCTAACATTCCAAAACTTGATAAACCTCTTCCTGGTAAAAAGGGTTCTGGCACTGGCGGGTCTAAGGTCAGACTTAGGGGGCATCCTACTGAGAGACTCTGCCCAGGGCTCCAGCTTAGCAGGCCTCGTGGTGGCCTAACTCACTAGACTGCCTAGTGGGGCTTTGCAAGAGCGAGATGCCCCATGCCCACATGAGCACATACTGCATTTGCCCAAAAAGCTTCCTTAGAAAAACAAACTTTCAGCTGGGGGAAGCCAACCTGAGGAGGGCCAAAGATTACATCCGGGCTTATCTACTTCTCCAGGAAATCTATTCATTCTATTTTTCTGATGTGTTCTAAATCTGTAATGCTAAGAAAGTCAATCGTGGGCGTTAGCATTGCTGGCCCTCCTCCTGGTCACACCTGCATCTTTTGGGTGCGCGTTAAAGGTCTTGGAAATAGAAATATAAAAGCTGCCTTGCGATGCGTCATCTGTAGTCTCCACCACCGCCTGCACTCGTTCCAATCTTTCACTCCTGCCTAAATTTGGGGCCCCACGCCGGGGCCAGCAGCGTTTTACCGTAAGAACAGAGGAGGCTGAGCAGTGCTGCATCTGTCCCAGGTTCGCCTCCAGGGCCCTGCAGTATCCACTCCATGTCTTTCGGGCGTAGGGAGTGGCACGGCTCTGTCCCGAGCTCCTCAACAGCCCCTTCCCTCTTACTCCAGGCTGCCCGGCAGAGGCCACTTGCATGGCCTTGGAATAACTGCGACACTCCAAGGAGAGGGCTGCATCTAAACATCTCAGGCTCTCCGAGGCTAGTGGTCCGCAATCCCCTTAGAGCAGGGGACGCAGGCTGTAACCCTGGAGAACACTGCTCCCTGGAATCCAAACTCAGGTCCTAACAGGAGATGCAAGGGGAAGCTTTGTTTCTCTGTTGTTCAGTCGCTAAGTTGTATCTGACTCTTTACGGCCCCATGGACTGCAGCACACCAAGCTTCCCTATCCTTCACCGTCTCCCGGAGTTTGCTCAAACTCATGTCCATCGAGTCAGTGATGCTATCCAACCATCTTTATCCATTCCTTCTTTAGTGTCCCTTTAACCTAACCACGGCTGCCCATCGGCTGGCTCTGAGTCGCGCTGGGCTGCAGACTGGCTGATGGTGGCACAATCTGGTCCATGGGTGCTGGACTGGCCTCCACCTGCCTTCCTGCCTCACCTCTGGGTTACCACTTTTGGTATGCATTCACATCCCAGATGGTGGATTTTCTGGGGAATTGGGATTCTTATATCTGCAATTTATTCTAAGCCCAAGGTTCCAAGAAATATCTATAATGAACATTAATGTCTACAATCGCCTGGTCAATTTGCATCGAGTGGCAGAGCCGCCTGGTTTTTATTTGTGGTAGAAAATGAAAAAAACTGCCTTGTGATGAGTCAGGTCAGGTCCCTTCCTGTTATTTATGGTCAAAAGAATTTTTCTCCCCACCAGGAACCCAACTTACTTGAAATAGACTTCTCCTCTCTGATTCTCCGAACTGGAGAGAAAGCTGTTTTCAAAACAGTTATTTAAAAAAAAAAAAAAACAACAGGCAACCAGACAGCCCGAGGATATCAGGCCAACAGTGTCCCCCCCCCCCACTGTCTGAGTGCCCCACACCCCTGGACATGGCCAATACGGAGCACCCTAGCTGCCTGGGATGGGGGTAAGGCCCCAGTGGGGTGAGAGACACAGGTTATCCAATGGGACTCCAAAGGAGATACTCGGCCGCTCAGGTCCAAACAGGCTGGGGACCCGACTCTCAGTCCCCCAAGGCCCGCGCACCAGCTGCGCTCTCCTCGCGCGCGGAGACGCCGATCGTGGGCAAAAGCTGGCGGTTCTTAGGGATTCCAGAGCCACTCCGAGGGCAAGATCCGGTCTGTCCCACGACCTTGGCGCCAGGAAGCTGTGGAAAGAGACAGACCCCAATTTTCTCCCCTTGGAGTTGAAACAAAACCTGAAAGCCCGAGGTTACCCGCACGGCCAGAGGTGGCGCCTCGGCGGCGGGGGCGGCTCGAGCCGCGTGCCCGCGCTGTTCCCAGGCCTGGGTTCTGTGGCTTTCCTAGTTGTTGAGTTACTTAGCTGGTTAGCTAATAGCCAGCTTACAAGCAGCGTTTACACAAATGCCCAGTCTGGTCTCACGCTGAGTCCCTGCGTCCGCCAGACCGAGAGCTGCCCGGCTGGGCTACGGGAGGACGGACGAAGGGGAATTCTTGGTAATTAGAGGGGAGGTTTTCCCGGGACGCCCCTTGGTGAAGTGGCCTTGGCTTCGGACGGGGAACAAAGGGCTAAGGTGCCTGCGCACCGCGCGCCCTGGGGCCCGGCGCGGCCCTCATTCACGCCCCTCCCCACGCCTCTGCGGCCGCTGGCTTTGTGCGCTCCGGCGCGGCGCGCGCAGCGTTGCACCTGCCCGGCTCTAAGTACCTTGGCGAGGCGGCGAGGGCGGCTGTTTTAATCGCCATCTCCAAAGTACCTGCTCATGAATAAACACCAGCCCCATTTATCAGGTACTTAGCGCTCATTGTGAAGGGGAAATTGGCCCTTTTCTGAAAGTGTCTATCTTCAACCCATCTGCACAGTCGTGGCTGCAGAACTTCCCCCACCCTTTAGACACACACACACACACACACACACACACACACACACACACACACACTCGCAACATGAGACTCCTCCAGGCTAAGATAAACTCGCTTTTCTTCCGGTAAGTGCGTGATTGAGCTGCGACAATAGATGGAGAAGAGGAGGCCGCTAGGTCAATAACCCACCTCTCTCCTATTGACAGGAGTCAACCCGCAGAACGCCCGGTTCCTCGGAAAGGCTAGTCCTGTGTTGTGGCTACCGGGTCCTGTGGACACACTTGCACAAAACCCACGAGTTCCCAAACTTGGGGCCGTATGTTGGAAACACTGGCCCGAGGTGTCCGTGGTGCCTGTCAACCTTGGCTGGGGCCCCTGCACGTCTTATCTTCTGCTCCCTCTCTCCAGGAGGGCCCCATACCTGTGTCTGACTGTTAAGGCGTGAGCACGCAGGACACAGGATGTCAGGATCTGCACGGTACAAGGAAAGGGGGGCTTTTCTGGCCTGGCTGGGCCGAATGGTAGCTTCTGGCAGAAGCAACTGAGGTTTCTGCCTATGCAAAGGGAGAAAAAGGGAGGCTGGCTAGGCCCGTACAACCATGGCAGCTCCAGAGAGGGTATAGAAGCAGCGTAAACAGGCCAAAAAAAAAAAAAAAAAGGAGATGCCCACAAAGTCACACCTGTGAATTTATAAAGGCGTTTGGTCCTGGGGGCTCACTTGTTAGCCTCTCATCTATTCCTTCCAACATTTGTACGCCGGCGCGTGTTCCCAGGACTCTGTTCCCTGGGTGGAATTCACCAGGAAACACAATCGATTTTCTGGACCTGTGTGCGGCCACAGACAGCTCTGAAAATGAAAGTGTTTGCTAAGTGTGGAGATTTCACCAATCGAACGTTTTAAAATGGCTTTGTCTTCATTCGGCTCTCTGGATTTTGTTGTTTTACAAATAGAAGCGCAGAGCCACTGCTGAGAGCCCCGTTCTGCCGCCCAGCCCTTGCATGGCTTCTGGTGGTGGTTACACGGGGTTTAGGAACCGGGGATATTTAGAAAATCGCATTTTATTGGGGTTTCGTAGCCCATTCCCTTTATACTGAACGCAGGCAGCCACTGCAAATCCAGGCTCCAGTCTCTTGCCAACGACTGGGTGGAACCCTTGGGGGTCTTGCTATACTGCTGACAGGTGTGACCGGCTCGGCTTGGGGGCAAACCTGCGGTGGGGACTGGGNAAATCGCATTTTATTGGGGTTTCGTAGCCCATTCCCTTTATACTGAACGCAGGCAGCCACTGCAAATCCAGGCTCCAGTCTCTTGCCAACGACTGGGTGGAACCCTTGGGGGTCTTGCTATACTGCTGACAGGTGTGACCGGCTCGGCTTGGGGGCAAACCTGCGGTGGGGACTGGGTTCTCCTCTCTGAGCACGAGAACCAGAGGCTTTGGAGGTATGAGCTGCGGTAACTCTGGCTTGCGCTTCTCCCCAGAAACACCAGTGACCCCGAGTCCCTAGCCCCTCCTGGTACTCACGCCAGGCCCACGGAGATCCTACCCAAGCTCTGGCAGCGCCATCACGCCGAAGGACGCAAACTCGGTCCCATTGGAATTCACCCAGATACAGCCGCTCATTTTTGGAACATTCTAGAAAAAAAGAAAAAAGATCCCGCATCTCTTTGTGATAAAAGGGAGGTAACTGATGGGGTGAGGTGAGCCTTTGGCGTCAGGGCAAACAAGGGAGGGATGAGGGTGACTTCGGGAAAAATGCTCTAAACTAGGGACGGCTCGAAAGTCCCTTGTTTGTAGTTTCTGGCTATACACTGGCCTCGGGTGGCTCCTGTGTTGGGAGAACCCAGGCATTTCTGCGCCGCCGCCTTTAGGCCGCCTCCAGCCCACTGCGGCTCCTTTTGTGGCCGCGGAGTCAGGCGGGCGCCTTCTTCGCCCTGTGAACTGGGGCACCAGGCCGCCGGCCGCGGGGGCGCCTCTGGGAGGGCTGGGTGGAAGGGGTTCCTTCTGGCCCCACAGGGCATCCAACAAATACCTTCTCCGCTGGCGAGAGGCTACCCCACCTCACGGTCTAGAGGTTGAGTGTTGCCTTTAAGTTTTATTTTATGTGGAGAAAATTCTGGAATTCGAATTCGTT
>SJYA01002630.1:847755-863675 GCA_006410615.1 Neotragus moschatus
ACCCCATGGACTGTAGCCCATCAGTCTCCTCTGTCCATGGGATTTCCCAGGCAAGAATACTGGAGTGAGTTGCCATTTCTTTCTGTAAGGGATCTTCCTAACCTAGGGATCGAACCCCTGTCTCTTTGACAGGCAGGTTCTTTACTGCTAGGCCACCAAGGAAGCCCCTTATATACTCATACATACGTGCGTATATGCCCCTGGAGTTTTCCGGACCCCATTTTTTCTCTGGCTCTAGGGCATCAACCAGCTTGTGCACACTGTGGTGATGCCACACCCCTTCCCTCCCCAGAATATAGGCTTGTTTCTGGTTGTGTCCTTGGATCCTGCCTAGCCTAGATGGAAATCCAAGAATGAGTCTCTGTGTTCAGATACAGAGACTGTCATGCATACACATGTGTGGACATATGCACTTCCTTTAGCTCACACTGATGTGAAAATACAGGAAAACACTCTGGATCTGAAATGCCATCCCAGTGTCATTTTAGCGTTGCCAGGCCAGTCTCTCCCAGACACTCATGACCAGACATGCAGAAGAGTTTCAAGAGTAGGCCCCCCAAAACTACCCATCGTGTGTGAATTCAACTTCTGCCTGGGCTGGATTCTCCTCTGGGGCTTAGGTGGGTTTCCCTATGGAAAAAGAAATCTCCCCTTTCCAGTTTTCCCCTTCCAGCTGGGCTCCAATACAATCAGTAGCTTTTCAAAGGTCTCAGGAAAGGCTCAGTGGGTGATACTAGGTCTAGGAAGCTACAAAAGCTACAACCTGCCAACTGACTCACAGAGGAAGCACTCCCATGGAGAAGTAATGAGTGCCCCATTTCCAGGAGGATTCAAATAGGGACAAGATGATCACCAGTTAGGGATGCTTTGGGGGAATTTGTTTATTAATAGTTCAGCCCCATCTGTACTTCTGTGTCAGATCCTGTGCTCAGAGCTCAGAGTACAATGATGAGTAACATACAAACCTGTCTTCAAAACAACTTAAGGAGTCTTGGACTTCCCTGATGGTCCAGTGGTTAAGAATCTGCCTGCCAATACAGGGGACACCAGTTAGATCCCTGGTCCAGGAAGATCCCACATGGTGAGGGGCAGCTAAACCGGTGTACCAGCTACTGAGCCTGCACTCTAGAGCCCAGGAGCACAGCTACTGAAGCCCATGAGTCCTAAAGCCCATGCTCTGAAACAAGAGAAGCCACTGCGATGAGAAGCCCTCGCACCGAAACTGGAGAGTAGCCCCTACTCACCACAACTAGAGAAAGCCTGTGTGCAGCAAAAAAAAAAAAAAAAAAAAAAAAAAAAAAAAAATCCAACAGAGCCAAAAATAAAAATAAATAAATAAACTTAGAGTTTTAAAAGGGGTGTGTATGCGTGCATGCTCAGTTGCTCAATCTTGTCTGACCATGTGACCCCATGGACTGTAGCCCACCAGGCTCTCTCTGATCATGGACTTCTCCAGACAAGAACACTGGATGGGTTGCCATTTCCTATTTCACTTAAAAGGGGCAACCACACACAATTTTGGGGCCTGGGGCAGGGTATAGGCATGACCTGGGGCTGAGTAGAAGGCGGTGAAATGAGTTTCTAGTTTCCACATTGGAATATCAATATCAGGGACTGGAATGGCCCACTCTATGTCATGTGCCTAAGGTACAGTTGTGGCACATTTAAGTCCCTGTGTTGGATAAATGATAGAGTCACTGGTATCCAAGACCTCTCTCTACTTTAACGGTCTTGGGCTTTCTCACTGTGACATTCTCTCCATGGTGGGTAGTCATTCTCTAACCAACTCTGCACAGTGTAATTTTACCAGGGCCCATTGCCAGCCCCCAGGAACAAAGGAGAGGCTCAGGAAGAGTGTGACAGGTCCACTTTGAGACAGTGACAGGTCAGTTTCCTTCATGGTTCCTGGCCTATCTTAGAAATGAGGAATGGGCTACTGAATTTTATTAAGCCTCATTCTCTTCCCTTCTGGAAAGGAAGTACAATTTTGAAGGGATAAATGGGGATCTTAAAACTGCTAGTGAGTTACATGTTTTGAAAAAAACCATTTTTTAAATTTACTTCTTTGAAATGTGGGGAAACCATCTTATTCTGGTGCCACAAGGAAATACATACCCAGGAAGTGACCAAGAAAACCCTTCCGTCTCTTTCTAGATGAAACATTCATCTGTTTCTCTTTCTAGGAGAAATTCCCCAGGGAAATTAGAGAACAAGATGCTTTGAAGCCAATTCCAATTTTTTTTTTTTTTTTTAACCACAGTGTCCCATATGTAATGTGTTGGCTGATGGCCTGGGCACTGGGGACAGCCTAAATTCAAAGCCATTTACCAGCTATGTGTGACCTTGGACACATGTCTTGGAGTCTGAATGTCTTCAACTGTAAAGGGGATAATAACAGTGCCATCCTGCTACCGCTGTTGTGAGGGTTTAATGAACTAACACATGTACAAGAGCCCAACAATGTCTTGCATGCAGTAAGCACTCAATTAGTGTTAGCCAAGGTGGTTAACCTGGTTGCTCAGCTAGTAAGCAATCTGCCTTCTCTGATAGCTCAGCAGGTAAAAAAATCTGCCTGCAATGCAGGAAACCCCGGTTCAGTTCCTGGATTGGGAAGATCCCCTGGAGAAGGAAACAGCTATCCACTCAAGCTGGTTAATCTTAGAGTGCTCCCAGTATTCTTGGGCTTCCCTGGTGGCTCAGCTGGTAAAGAACCCGCCTGCAATGTGAGAGACCTAGTTCGATCCTGGGTTAGGAAAAACCCCTGGAGAAAGAAATATCTACCCACTCAAGGTGGTTAATCTTAGAGTGCTCAGAACATACTTGTTGGGTAGATGAATGCATTCTTTATTTTGTTTGCATTTAGGATAAGTTGTAGGAAGGGAACGACAGAGGATGAGATGGCTGGATGGCATCACTGACTCGATGGACCTGAGTCTGAGTGAACTCCGGGAGTTGGTGATGGACAGGGAGGCCTGGCGTGCTGGGATTCATGGGGTCGCAAAGAGTCGGACACGACTGAGCGACTGAACTGAACTGAACTGAACTGTAGGAACATAAGATCTTCCCGGAATCTTCTCCTGTGTAACTCTGGCGGGAGGCGGGCTGGGGTCGGGGTTGATAGACAACGATTGGAGGAACCCCTAGCTTAAAAAAAAAAAAAAAAAGCTTTCCAGTTTTCGCCGCCGGTGCGCCCTCAGGTCGTTACCCAGGGCGCCAGCAGGGGGAGTCCGAATCGCCGCAGCATGGTGGGTTCCTGCAAGAATTACGCTCGACGGAGCACCCACTGTAGGCTGGGCAGCTGCCAGGGCAGCAGCTGTAGGATAGCCGGCAAATTGGGGGCTCATGTAGAGCCGTGTGGCGCCTTACTTGGAAAGAACTCTGACGTGGAGGCCAGATTTCTTGAGTGCGAGGGTCCCGGGTTTGGGTCCTGCACTGGCTTGGGCCAGGGAAGCCCAGTTGGTAGCGACCCGCACTGGTGCTTCACTGCTGTGCCCTCAGCACCCAGCTTGGACGGAGGAAGCACCCTGTACTTCTCGCTTAAAGTCTCGGGGAGACTTTGTGGCTTGAGAGGCATGGGTGCCAGGGCCTCCTTCCGGGCATTTTGGAAGTGAAAACCGTATCCTTCCCCTAGCCCTTCACACCACCCCCGGGAAGATCCGGGAAGGGGTAAAACCTGAGCCCCTTTGGCACCAGGCGGGGCTGCCCCATGCGATCTGGCCTTGACCGTGACACTCTGCGTTCCACTTCCTGCCGCGCTGTTTTCTCCGCAGCTACCCCGCGGTGGCAGTCCGCAGCTGAGAGAAGAGCTAATTCGGGAGTCCTGGTATGTATATATGCATATCTATCTACGTAATAGTTGTTTTCAAAAATATTTTAAAATATCAGAGCTGCTGACAATCCATCATCGCGGCTAATTAAAAACCAGTTCGAGTCTGGGCTTTGAAAATGCGGACGTCAGACACAGAAATAATGACCGAAGATGGTTTTCTTCTCTCCCGACCGCAGGAGGGTTCTCCAACCCCAGGATCTCCTGCCCCGAGGGTTGAGGATGAGAATCTGGCACCGGAATCTGAAGTAGGGGTGGGAGCGGGGGACCCGTCTCGGATGCCTCTCCTCAGCTTCCTGCCCGCCCAAGGGGCCCAAGGAACGAGTCAGAGCCAGCGACTCCAGCGCAGGTGTGGGCGGCCTCGCCGGCCCTAGCGGCTCCTCGCGCATGCCTTTTGCCCGGCCCCTCCACCGACTCGTCTGGAGCCTGGCTCCTGCCCTCTCAGGGGTTCCAAGAGAACTTGAGTTGGAGTGGTGAAGCCACTCGTTTCCATTTATAAACCCTTTGGAGCCAAAACATCAGCCCCTTGTGGTGGTGGTGGGGGGGGGCGGAAATGTGGGTTCCTTTGGGGCGTCTGTAAATCCTGGACTCATTGCTGCATTTTTATCTAATTTAATCCTCATGCTCATCTAAAGAGTCCTTTTCTCTTCATTTAACAATGAAGGAGCAATCGTTCCCAAGTTCCTTCACAAGTTTCTGAAATGGGGTTCTGGAGCCCCTGGAAGTGAGGAGAGGCACTCAAGGTAATTCTGGCTCAGTGTGAACATTTCCCTTCATCTTGAGTCTTGGTCAGAGGAGCCAGAGTGGGATCCTAGACAGAGTAGGTCATCTCCAGGGCCTCACTTTTCCCATCTGTACAATAAATGTGAGCTTGTCTGCCTAGTCCTCAATGGGGGTCACAGAGATCTAGAGAGATACCAGGAAATGAACTAGTTGGGGTGAGGGAAGTCTCCCTTAACTCTGAGATTCTCCTCAGGCACTTCACTTTCTGGAGGGCACCCACATTTTAATGAGTCATTGGGGCTGTGGTAAAAGGCTTACTTTATCTCAGTGACTCCTGATAGCAGCCCCCTGGGAGGAACCACATTCATCCCATTTCACAGTTGGGCAAACCGAGGCTGAGAGCAGTAAAATGAAAAGGGATTTGCCCAAGGTCACCTAGTGAATGAACAAAAAGAAGGAGCTGGAGTTTGAATGAGATCTCAGTCTGGCTACCTTTTCACATCAAGATAACTGCTCCCAGCTACCTCCCCACTTCCATATCCACCTCATTTTCTCCTGGGGGCAAGATGGTTCTGAGGTTGAGACACTTAAGCCCTGGTCTTCTTGGAGACTGGCAGGCCTAAAGACTGAGCCCTCTCAAAGTGTGGAGAGGCTCCTAGAGGAATTCTGGGCCTCACTCTGGAGGGAAGGGAAGGAGAAAAGGGGAAGTGGGTGGCCAGATGACCGTGTGGACTTGGGCAGTGGCAGATAAGACTGAAGAGGCAGACTGATGCAGGAATGTGGGGCCATTCCAGATGCCCAGGTTGGCTCCCGCTGTAGTTTGCCAGTAAACCTAAGGCTAGGGTCTGACTCTCTGCTCCCTTATCCCTTAGGGAAGCTCAGAGATAGCTCCTCTGTGGGGACCCAAAACCAGAGTTCATTTCAGAGAGGGAAATCTTGCAGTCTCTTTTGTCTTCCTTGATCCAGCAAGACTGTGTTTTTGTGATCGCCTGAGTCAGCACAGCAAGGTCCCTTTGGTCTGCTGACCCCAAGTCATGCACACCAACTCCATGAAAAGGAATTCTGCCAATCTCCAAATAAGAAAACCAAACCAGTTCAAGCACATTGAGAGGAACTAGATATGGTTAGAGCCCAGCAAGTGGGAGGGCAGGAATGGGATCCCTAACTCTTGCCATTTCATCCTGGAGAAACTGCTATTGGAGGGAGAAAATCTGCACTGTGCCTGAAACAATTCAGATTGATTGTCCGACTCTCAGAGCAGCAGTTAGTTATCTGGAGCTTTGTCATCAGCGACGTGACACAGAGGTGTAGGAGACCAGGAACTTCCCGGGGAAACACCCCAGATTAGGTTTCCAACAGCTCCTTCCTTCAAGGCAAGATTCAGCTTCATTTTAAATTCTCAAAAGTCAGGGAAATGAACTCCAAGCCTGTGCAGACACTCCAGGCAGCCGCATCCACTGGTGCCCAGAGTCCTTGAGGAGTGGACTCGTTGGCCCTTGCAGCAGCCTTGTGGTGTTGAGTGACGGTGTTATCGCCTCCATTTTAGAGTGTAGCAAAGGGAGGTTTCCAAAGGAATGATGTTCACCTAAGCCCAGTTCAGGGCCACTTCCCCTAGCTACCGGCCTCAACGTAGGGCGCTGGGAGAGGGCTGAACCCCGAGGCTACCAGTTCTGAGATGGGACAGGAGCTGTCCACCCAGTGGTGCTGAAACACAGACCGCCTCTGCTGGGTTCACCCACAGAGTGAGCTGGTTCAGCCACACCCTGGCCCACCTTCCAGCCTCTGAGACTGGCTCCTCCCTAGGGAATTGAGGTGGGGGATTCTTCATGTTAAGGAAGGTAATGGACACCATTATCATCTTGCTACCAAACCTCAATAGCTACCTAAAGGGTCTCACTGCTTCCAGTTTTGCCCCCTTGATTCATTCCCCACTCAGTACCTAGGGAAGTTTTTTTAAGAGACAGATCTCATCATATTTAAAACCTTCCGATGGGTGTTAAACATGTACGCGAGACAGCAAGAGAAACACAGATGTGTAGAACAGCCTTTTGGACTCCGTGGGAGAGGGAGAGGGTGGGAGGATTTGGGAATATGGCATTGTAACATGTATGATATCATAAGGGAAACGGATTGCCGGTCTAGGTTCGATGCAGAAGGCTTGGGACTGATGAGTGGGGATGATCTGGAGGGATGGTGTGGGTAGGGAGGGGGAAGGGAGGGGGTCCGGATTGGGAACTCAGGTACACTTATGGCTGATTTANCACAATGGAGTATTACTCAGCCATCAAAAAGAATACATTTGAATCAGTTCTAATGAGGTGGATGGAACTGGAGCCAATTATACAGAGTGAAGTGAGCCAGAAAGAAAAACACCAATACAGTATACTGACACATATATATGGAATTTAGAAAGATGGTGGTGTTAAACCTGTACGCGAGACAGCAAGAGAGACACAGATGTGTAGAACAGCCTTTTGGACTCCGTGGGAGAGGGAGAGGGTGGGAGGATTTGGGAATATGGCATTGTAACATGTATGATATCATAAGGGAAACGGATTGCCGGTCTAGGTTCGATGCAGAAGGCTTGGGACTGATGAGTGGGGATGATCTGGAGGGATGGTGTGGGTAGGGAGGGGGAAGGGAGGGGGTCCGGATTGGGAACTCAGGTACACTTATGGCTGATTTACGTCAATGTATGGCAAAATGAGTACAGTATTGTAAAGCAAAACAAACTAAAAAAATAAAAATTAATAATAAAAATAAAATAAAACCTTCCGATGGTCTCCCATATAGTTCAGAGTAAAACTTAAATGTTCTTGCTTCAGCCAAGAGACCTCTCCTTTCTTTCAATATTCTAGCCCCTGCCTACTTCTCCCACCTTAAACACTTATGAGGATAGTGGAGATAGGTGAGAATTGGCTTACTGCTCATTTATTTTGAAGACAAAACTGCTATGATTTGCTGAGGGACTGGAGGTGGGGTGTGAAAGAAATAGTGGAATCAAGGATGATCACAGAGATTTTATCTGATCTCCTAAAAGGATAAGGCTTCTATTTCCTGAACTGAGATGACAGAAGGAGGAGCAGAACCTGGGGGGTGAGCATATCAGCTTGAGATCAAACCAGTAAAGCCTAAAGGAAATCAGCCCTCAATATTCATTGGAAGGACTGATGCTGAACCTTCAATACTCTGGCCACCTGATACAAAGAGCCACTCATTAGGAAAGATCCTAATGCTAGGAAAGATTGAAGGCAAAGGGGAAGGGGGTGGCAGAGGATGAGATGGTTAGATAACATCACCGACTCGATGGATGTGAATGTGAGCAAACTCTGGGAGATACTGGAGGACAGGAGCCTGGCATGCTGCAGTCCATGGGGTCACAAAAAGCTGGACACGACTGAGTGAACAACATATCAGCTTGGGAATTCCCTGGTGGTCCAGTGGTTAGGATTCCATACTTTCACTGCCAAGGGCCTGGGTTCAATCCCTGGTCAGTGAACTAAGATTCCACAACCCACAAGTGGTGCCACTGGGGAAAAAAAAGATAGCTTGACTCTGGATATGTTAAGTCTGAGAGGCCTATCAGATAGTTGGGTCGGGGAAAGGTCCCATAGGCAACTAGACTTATAGGCATGGCATTCAGGGGAGAGGTCCAGGCTGGAATTTTAAATCTGGAAGTTGTTACTTTATAGGTCTTACTTAAAACTACAAGGCAAGATGAGAATACTAGGGAGTGAGTGTAGAAAGAAAAAAAAAATTGTTCTAGGAGCTGAACACTGGGATACTTTGAGAGGAGGAAGATGAGAATCAGTAAAAGAAACCAAAAGGGAGAGTCTTTGAGTAGGAGGAGAACAAGAAAGTGGTATCCTTGAGGTCTGGGGAATAATACCTTAAGAAGGAAACAGAGATTGAAAGTGTCTACATACTGACAGGCCAAGTACAATGACTGAGAACTGACTCTTGGATATATCCCCAAAGAGATCCTTTTTGAGAAATGGGGGTCTAAGTTGGTGAGCAGAGGGAAGACCAGGAGAGTAAGAGGAAATGGTAGTTGGCACTGACATGGCCAGACAGGCTAAGGAGGAGGGAAATGGAGCAGGGAGGCCAAAGGGAAGAAACTCCAAGAGGTGGTAAAACCCTGGGCTAAATATTTTCAGCCAGGTAAGTGTCCCATTGGCAGACCACGCCCTCACCTTCTGTATGCCTCTAAAATTGGCTCAGAACCTGTCTAAACCTTAGTAAGACATTCAGGGCACACATGTCTGGGGAAGTTTTCATTTCCCTCTTCTTTTTTATTTGAAGTCAAGATCCTAGATGATGAAATGGTTTGACATCCAACCTTCTGGGATCAGAGCTTCACAGCCCTTTAACCTTATAAAGGCTAGATTGGGGTAGGCACTGGAAGCATCAGGGCATATTCTTTCTTCTCTCCAACCTGTGAATCTGAGTCTGAGTGGCCTTGGACCACATACCCTTTGGCAGGCCCCATGCCCAGACCTGAGTCTCTCTGAGCCACCTTTCTTGTTCAGCCTCCCTTCAGGAGGCAGTATACATCTCTTTTTGCCTTATTTTTCAAGTTGGGAAAGAAATAATGCTCCCAGATATGGTCAGGCTTTGTTTGGTATCTTATTTAGGCATATGGAAGCAGGTTTTTCTCTCTGGGACCATGGGCTCAGTGAGAGTCCCCAGAACTTAGGATTGCAGTGATCCCTGAGCAGCCTTGATGAGCAGCCCGGAGAAGCAGAGGGGGCCTCTCTCACTCAGAGCCCGTTTTTGGAATGATGGCTGTGACTGTCTAGTGAGGGCAACGTGATGCCCTAAGTCTCAAGTACCAAAGACAGAGATAAGGACCAACCTCATGCTCTTGGTACCCAGGTGCAGAAGTGGAGCAGATGAATTCAAGTGGGTTCCCTTGGGTGCTCCTCAGCCTTCATAGCCTCTCTTGAGTGGCTCCCTCCTGAAGTCATAGGAGAACTGCAGAGCCAGACCAAGTGCAGGTCCCAGGCCCTATGGTGTGTGTGTGTGTGTGTGTGTGTGTGTGTGTGTGTGTCTTTCTGGGGCTGCCAACTCTTTCAGGTTGCAACTGAGAGACTGGACCTCTGGGTACTCCCTACCCATTCAGCCCCTTTATGAACCACACCTCCTGGCATGATGTCCCCAAGACTGCCCCTTGTCCCATAAAACACCCAAATGCAGGCTAGACCTAGTAATGCAAGTGTGGTATGGGCATCCATGGTACCCTCTGTGTGTGACCTTGGGCAAGTTACTGCCTATCTTCAGGTCTCAGTTTTTTCTTTCTTCTTCTTTTTTTTTGAAATTTAGCTGCACTGAGTCTTAGTTATTGCATGTGGGATCTAGTTCCCTGATCAGGGATCAAACCGTGTCCCCAAGTCTAGGGAGCACAGAGTCTTAGCCACTGGACCACCAGGGAAGTTCCGGGTCTCAGTTTTCTCATCTGTCAAATGAGGTCAGAAGAACTAATTAGAACCTATAACCTTTTCCCGTCTCACAGACTCAAGGGTAGCCCCAGCTTGCCACCTGCTGTACATGTAAGGCTGCTGTACCTCCAGGTCAGGCCCCACATTAGCCCTGGACAGCAGACTTCCTTTTCCTTCTCCAGCCTGTGTCTAAAGGCACAGCCTTTCCTATCTGTCCTGCTCACCCCTTCCTCTCTGACCCTGAAAATCTCTAGAGAGGAGGTAATCATCTACTAAATGAAGATGAGAGAAAATGGCATTCCAAGCCTGGGCACAGGGGTAGAGTCCTGGAAGTACGGCTGATTTAAAGAAGGCCGGTACTCTTGCCTGGAAAATCCCATGGACGGAGGACCCTGGAGGGCAGCAGTCCATGGGGTTGCTGGGGGTCGGACACGACTGACTGACTTCACTTTCACTTTTCACTTTTATGCATTGGAGAAGGAAATGGCAACCCACTCCAGTGTTCTTGCCTGGAGAATCCCAGGGACGGGGGAGCCTGGTGGGCTGCCGTCTATGGGACCGCACAGAGTCGGACACGACTAAAATGACTTAGCAGTAGCAGTGGTCCAGAGTAGCAAGGATGAAGGGTCAGTGGGAAGTACTGAAGATGGATCCGGCAGGATTTTACAACCCATGCTCGTACATTTGGAGCTCATGTTAAAGACGACAGGGAGACACTGTCTTTAGGATTTAGACATGGTCAGAAATTTTAGTTTGGAAATATTACTCGGGGTGGTGTGAAGAACTTGAAGGTTTGTGGCAAAGCCTGGGTTGTCTCCATTTCCTCTTGCATGCCCAAAAGGAAGACTGCATTTTCAGCCTGTCTTGGGGTTAGGTATGAGCGTGTGATTGAATTTTGGCCAATTGGGTGTAAGCAGAGGTATCCTGTGCACATTCCAGGGAGTGTTCCTGGTGAGAAGGAAAGTGCCTATTAACCTCTACAGCTTCCTTCTGGCTGGAATGTGCCTCAGTGGATGGGTCTCTGGACCTGCTCTGGTTAGGCTGACGGAAGCATGTTTAGGGGCAAGGCCAGGGCAAAATGGTGGCTCTCATCTTTGGTCCACAGCTATATTGTGCTCTTACAGTGTGTTCTCCCATAGCTGCCTGAGCCTTCCACCCACTCATCCTAAAACTGGTGACTGTGGCGCCGTCTCCACGGCTTCCCGTTCCCCCACGTTTCCGACTGTTAGCCCTATCCTGGAGGAGGTCTTTCTCAGGGCCATCACCACATTTGGACAGCTGAGACCACTTAATTCACTTAGTGAAACAATAACAGCTAATTTTCACTGAACACTAACTATGGGCAGGCACTGGGCTTGGGGCTTTGCACAGATGATCACATTTATTATTTCTTGCCCTTCGTGGCATCTTGCTTCTGAAATCACACCAGGGTAAAGACAACAGGAAGGTTCTGATGGAGTTGGGAGTCATGACTGAACAGAATTGATGAGGCTGTTCAGGCTGCAACCCCTTGACCCACTTGAATCCCCCTTCCTATTCTAGATGAGGAATCAAGCTCAGAGATGTGAACCCAGTGGCTCAAGATCACACCTCTGCAAAGCAGTAGACAGGAAACCTCAGATATTTATTGTGCTCAAGAGAAGCAGGTGACCCTGTGAACTTCATCTCCAGTGGGGGGATTCCAAGGGTGGCTCTAGAATCTGTGTATATATCTCAGCTCTGCCACTTGCTGGCTGAGTCTCTCTGTGCCTCTGTTTCCTCATCTGGAAAAAGGTGGGTGGTCATATTGCAATCCTCATAGGATTCCTCTGAAGAGATAATGCAGGGCTTCCCTGATGGCCCAGTGGTTAAGAATCTGCATGCCAGTGCAGAGGACACAGGTTCAATCCCTGGTCTGGGAAGATCCCACATACCACGGAGCAACTGAGCCCGTGAGCCACCACTGCTGAAGCTCGCACACCCAGAGCCTGTGCTCCACAACAAGAGAAGCCACCACAATGAGAAGCCCACGCACCGCAAGGAAGAGTACCCCCCACACACAACTAGAGAAAGCCCGTGCACTGCAAGGAAGACCCAGAGCAGCCAAAAATAAATAAGTAAACCTTTCAGAAGAGAGAGAATGCAAATTATCCTAGCATTGTGGCTCTTATCTTTTCTATCATTATTATTACTAGTATTATCATAGATCTAAGCCCCTCCCCGACCTTGCCAGGTAGAGTCAGGAAACAGACAGGAAAGCCAGGGCTGAGAATTTTCTGCCCCATCATCTGTGCCGGAGGCCAAAGGACAGAGGAGCTGCCGCGTGACTGCCTGGGCTGGAGGGCAATTTACTGGAGGAGTTCATTTGGTGACTCTGACTTGGAGTTAATTAAAGATGGCCGCTAGGGGTCATTGCCATGGTGACAATTAGGCCTGGAAGGAGCCTCATTAAGGTGTGGTTTTAACAAGGCCTGTTGTTTTTAACAGGAGATCTGGTGAAAGAGGAGTCTTCAGGCTGCTTCTCTTTCTGCCTTTCTGTGTTTCAGATCCATTTTCAGAGAATCTCTGAGAAGGAACAAAACAGAATTCTTGGGTTCAGTCCCTCGAGAAAATCAACAGGTTTCTTTCCCCTGGTTCTGCTCTGCATCTGAAAGGAGGTCTGGATGGCTGAGGTTCAAGGATGGAGGGGAGGGTAGAGACCATGAGGCCTGAGCAGGAGGTGAAGAAGGAGGATTTTATTTAAAATGGAGCTGGAAGCCTTTCCAGGAACTTAGAAAAGTGAGGGAGGTTGGTGTGGATGGAAACGATGGTGGAGGAGCTCCAAGCCTGTTTCTCCAGAGTTGAGAAAGGGAAGGAAGGAAGGAAGGAAGACCTCACTTTAAAAAAATTATTGTTATTTTTAAAAATATTTCTTTATTTTTGTGGCTATGCTGGGTCTTAGTTGCGGCACGTGGAGTCTTCAGTTGGGGCATGTGAAAACAAACCCTTAGTTGTGGCATGTAGGGTCTTCCATCTTCCTTGCAGCATGTGGGATCTAGTTCCCTGACTAGGCATGGACCCCGAGCCCCTTTCTTTGCGGGCTTGGAGCCTTAGCCACCGGACCACCAGCGAAGTCCCAGGCAGGCCTCACTTAATTTTGAGCACTTTAGAAATGTATGTATTTTTTCTTATTTCCATAGTAATATATATGCTTGGGGCTTCCCAGGTAGTACTAGTGGTAAAGAACTCGCCTGCCAATTTAGGAGACGTAAGAGACGTGGGTTCAACCCATGGATGGAGAACATCCCCTGGAGGAGGGCATGGTGACCCACTCTAGTATTCTTGCTTAGAGAATCCCCATGGACAGGGGAGCCAGGCAGGCTACAGTCCACGTAGAGTCAGACATGACTGAAGCGATTTAGCAGCATATATGCTTATTGAAAAGACTCTGATGCTGGGAGGGATTGGGGGCAGGAGGAAAAGGGGATGACAGAGGATGAGATGGCTGGATGGCATCACTGACTCGATGGACGAGAATTTGAGTGAAATCCGGGAGATGGTGATGGACAGGGAGGCCTGACATGCTGTGATTCATGGGGTCGCAGAGTCGGACACGACTGAGCGACTGAACTGTTGCTTATTGAGAAACACTGGAACTTTCAGAAAAGCACACACAAAAAATATCCCCTGCAGTCCTGCCCACAGACTTAATAACAGTTAATGCTTTTGGTAAGATGAGCTGAGCAGAGGCAACAGGGAGCTGAACTGAGGGAAGCAGGAGGGGGAGGTATATATTTATATTTATCCTCTTTTCTACTGTTTGAATTTTTATCAGGAAAATGTCAAATAAAACTAAGTTAAAATAGCACACAGTGCAACACTTTGCTGTACACTGAGATACAGTGTACATTTTTCTCTACAAAAATAGGGGTCATATTGTACCTACGATTTTGAAATCTAAATTTATCACTTCGGATAACAAGGTATCTTGGATATTTATCTAGGATGTTTTGTTTTCTTCCTGATTTTTTTTAAAGCACATTGTAAAATATATCATCTGTACAAAGGGTAGACAGAAAAGGTGAGTTTCCTACCGGGTTCCCCAACCCTTGGTTCCCCACTCCAGTGGCAACTACTGACACCAGTTTCCTTTGTATCTGTTCAGAGACATTCTAGGGCTTCCCTGGTGACTCAGGTGGTAAAGAATCCACCTATAATGCAGCTGACCTGGGTTCAATCCCTGGATGAGGAAGATCCCCCAGAAAAGGAAAAGGCATCCTACTCCAGTGTTCTTACCTGGAGAATGCCATAGATAGAGCAGCCTGGCAGGCTACAATCCATGGGGTCACAAAGGGTCGGACACCACTGAGTGACTAACAGTTTCGTGCAGGACATCAGTGCAGTCAAGGGGAGGCCATTGAGGACTGGGAGGCCGAGGAGCCGAGGTCGGTCCCAGTGCTGCAGCTAACTGTGTACCCTGGAGGTATGGAATGGAGGCAGGTCCCACAAGGCTCCCATTGGGCATCCCCTCCCCCCACTTATCAAACCTATTAACATGCACTCACATTGAACATAATTTATTTTATAAGTAAATTGGCTGGTTGGCACTAGTTCCATTCTATAGACACCTAAACATTTGTTCATTTGGATGTTGTAGTTTTCTTTTAAAAAGCAATACTTTGGGGGTTATCCTGCTGGTCCAGTGGTTAAGACTTCGCCTTCTAATGCAGGGCATATGAGTTCAATCCCTGGTCAGGGGGCTAAGATCCAATAAGATTCGTGGTCAGAAAACCAAAACATAAAAAAAAAAGAAGCCATATTATAACACGTTCATTAAAGACTTTTAAAACAGGCAGTATATTCTTCTTTTCATGCCCTGCCTTTTTTTTGTAGCTACATAAAAGCTGATAAACTGAACTCTGTGCCTGTTGCCAAGCTGGAGCCCCCAGCCTTGCACTCACTCCCACCCGCAGCCTGGCCCAGGCCTCCTCCATCTCATCAGGTCCAGTGCACAGTCTTCTGCCATTCTCTCTGCCTCCAGTCTGTCTCTGTAACTTGTCCTACTCAACATAGCCAAAGTGATCTTTTAAAAAATTAATTAATTTTGGTTGTGCTAGGTCTTCATTGTTGTTCGAGCTTTTCTCCAGTTGTGGTGAGCAGGGGGCAACTCTCTAGTTGTGGTGCTGCTGCTGCTAAGCTGCTGCAGTCGTGTCCGACTCTGTGTGACCCCATAGATGGCAGCCCACCAGGCTCCCCCGTCCCTGGGATTCTCCAGGCAAGAACACTGGAGTGGGTTGCCATTTCCTTCTCCAATGCATGCAAGTGAAAAGTGAAAGTGAAGTCGCTCAGTCGTGCCTGACTCTTCGCGACCCCATGGGCTGCAGCCCACCAGGCTCCTCTGTCCATGAGATTTTCCAGGCAAGAGTACTGGAGTGGGGTGCCATTGCCTTCTCCGAGTTGTGGTGCTAGGGCTTCTCATTGCAGTAGTTTCTCTTATTGCCAGGCATGGACTCTAGGCAACTACTGAAGCCCAGGGGCTTCAGTATTTGCAGTTCCTGGGCTCCAGAGCACTGGCTCAATAACTGTGGTGCACAGGCTTTGTTGCTCCAAGGCATGTGGGATCTTCCCAGACCAGGGATTAAACCTGTATCTCCTTCACTGGCAAGTGGATTCTTCACCGCTGAGCCACCAGGGAAGCCCCATGATCTGTTTATAATTATAAAGACTTTACAATCTTCAATTTAATAATTTTTATTTTTCAGAAAAGTGATTCATTCACATGGCTCAAAATTCAATACTAATACACACAGAGATTTCCATCCCACCCCTGTGCCCAGCCCCCAGTCTTACTCCCAGAAGAAACTAATGTCTATCATTGTTGTGTATCTTTTGGATAAATTCTGTGAATACTCAGGAGTGTATGTGTGCATATTCTCTATATTTGCAGCTGCTTCTTTTCTCAAAAAAAAAAAAAA
>SJYA01002630.1:863765-877471 GCA_006410615.1 Neotragus moschatus
TCCATGGGGTTGCAAAGAGTCGGACACGACTGAGCAACTGAACTGAATTAAACTGAAATGAAAAGCACTCAGCGACCAGTCCCTCTGCTGACCGCTCCCCTATGCCCTCGATCACCTCCAGGCCTGTGCACACCTCTGCCTCCACTCCGAGCACCCTTCCCCTGCTCCCGGCTCTTCCTGCTGTTCCTCAGGGTTCAGTTTCCCCGGTTACACTGGCACGCTCTGACTGGCGATGTCGCTCCTGCCTATGTGCCCAGACAGCGCCCGCCACTGGCACTGTCACTGCTTCCTTGTGAGTCCACCCCGCCAGGTTGTGCGATGCTCCGGGACAAGAGGCGGCACCTTACTTATCCGGAACCCCGAGATCCCGGCACGAGGCTTGGCGCAGAGAGGGTGCTCCCTCCGCAAGCGTCGCCCAGTGGTTTCGGAAGGGGCGGATAGGTGGGGATCGCTTTGCTACAACGGCACCTCGTGGTAGATATCGGAAGTGCAGCAGGAATGGCTAGGGGCGGGGGTTTCTCTGGCTTCAGGCGTCCTCTCCGGTCCAATTCGGAGGCGCTCTCTTGCCCATTCACTCCAGACCCCACTTTGCCCAACGGCAGCGCTCAACCTGGGCCGAACCGAGGCGGGGGCAAGTGACCCACCTTTCTATCATGGGGTTTGCTAAGGAGATCTGTGTACCGCATGATCTTTGGTTTTGGGCACTTAGCAAAGAGGGAAGGAGAGAGAGGAGAGATGGACAATACGTGTATGGTGTAGTTGTCTGTTTCAGGGTGTAGCTAGCATACAGGCTGAGCAGATGCATAACACCACTCCTCCACTACAAGACAAAATTATGAGCAGTAACGACCATGAAATGAATAACAATGAATAAATGGCAGGCAGCCAAAATTTTCTTTTGACTGAATTTTGTATATAAATTCATGTCATTTCAAAAATAAAATTAAAATGCAATAATTATTATAGTACAAAAAACAGAAAAGTGGGTACATACTTCTTAAATTATATTTTTTAAAAGGGAGGAATATATACTTATATATTGGTCTATCTCAATAATGAATACAATTACCTTAGAATTAAATCAGAAAGACTAACAATTTTAAAAGAGGAAATTTTAATTTTAAACAGACTGTTCAAATTCGGTGAAATATTTCCCATAAAATCAAAAATTCACACTTTCCTAACAAAATTATTATGGTCTCACAACTCACATTTTGATTCATTGTTTTAAATACTAATAAAATGAAGAAATTAAAATCTGTTTCTACGACTTGGCAATCATAGAGCCTAGGGCTTGGAGACACAAACTGCACCTGAAAACAGTTGATTGCAAACACCAGAACTGAATGTGGGGTCAACTGTGTTGTGTGGATCTGGGGCTTGTTGGGATTAACTTCCATATAGAACACAGAATTAGTTAATAAAAATGTGCTGACTTGAAGCTTGCTGCTGCTGCTGCTTAGTCGCTTCAGTCGTGTCTAACTCTGTGCGACCCCATGGACTGCAGCCTGCCAGGCTCCTCTGTCCATGGGATTCTCCAGGCAAGAGTACTGGAGTGGGTTGCCTTGCTCTCCTCCAAGGGATCTTCCCAATCCCGGGACTGAACCCAGGTCTTCTGCACTGCAGGAAGATTCTTTACTGCTGAGCCACCAGGGAAGCCCGACTTGAAGCCTACATATTTATTATAAGAGTCAACAGGTTAAGACACAAAAGGACGCGTGTTACATGATTCCACTTATATGAGAAACTGAGAATAGGCAATTCATAGGAAGAGGAAGTAGAAAGAGATTGCTAGGGGCTGGGGGAGGGGAATGGAAGTTGTTTAATGGGTGCAAGATTTCTGATGGGGATGACGAAGAAGTTCTGGAAATAGTGGTGATGGTTATACAACAATGTGAGTGTCCTTAATGCCATTGAAGTGTTCGCTTAAAAATGGTTAAAATAGTCACGATAAAAAACAACAAATGGTTCATTGCATTGTATGTTTTGTATATTTTCAGTTCAGTCCTCAGTCGTGTCCGACTCTGCGACCCCATGGACTGCAGCATGCCAGGCCTCCCTGTCTATCACCAACTCCCGGAGCTTGCTCAAACTCATGTCCTTCGAGTCAGTGATGCCATCCAACCATCTCATCCTCTGTCGTCCCCAGCCTTCTCCTCCAGCCTTCAGTCTTTCTCAGCATCAGGGTCTTTTCCAAGGAGTCAATTCTTCGCATCAGGTGGCCAAAGTATTGGAGTTTCAGCTTCAGCTTCAGTCTTTCCAATGAATACTCAGGACTGATTTCCTTTAGGATGGACTGGTTGGATCTCCTTGCAGTCCAAGACTCAAGAGTCTTCTCCAACACCACAGTTATTTTTTTCACACAGTTGTTTGTATATTTTACCACAACAAAAATCACCTTAAAAAATCCAACAGGTTAGAATTAACAAAATAATTTGGGAGAGGAAAGGAATATCTTATCACTGACATGGTTAAAGAATTGCCAGTGCAAGGTGGGAAAAAGCAGACCCAAAGGTGTGTTTTTACTATGGTTTTCAAGTTCTCTGCAGACAAGGTATTTGCCTGCCCCCAGGCTGGATCCCTTGGGACACCACGGGGGTGTTTATCTTTGTAGGTCCAAGGTGCGTTTGTCCCTCTTTTGTGTCTGAGTCCGTAGAGAGTTTGTCTTTAGGTTTCCAGTGTGTGTGTGTGTCTATTTATGTCTCTCTATGTGTATGTCTGTGTGTCTGTCCACAATGAAATGATCAGGCACCCAGCAGAGTGCCTCTGGTGAAGACCCAGCAGCTGTTACACGCTGTGTGCTTGTTTGTGAGTTCTCATCTCTGTGTCTCCAGGGCTCTGTGGATGGTGAGGTCTTGGTATCTCTGCACCTGTGTGTCGCATGTGTGGGAGGCACACAGTGCTGCTTCCATCTCTGCTCCTTCTCCCTGGCCTGGGGGTGTGGGTGGGGATGCCACAGTGGATGCGCTCACAGAGAAGGCTATTGGTGCCCCCTAGTTTTCTAGCTCAGGGCTTCCCCCGGAGTTGGACTGATGGGGGAGGGCACCCCACAGCCTGGTTTTCCTAAAAAGCCACACCAAAAAGTCTCTGACATTTTGTCTGAGACTGTCTATACCTAGTGGCTGCCAGTCCTTTCACAGTTCCAGCTAGCCCTGTACTTGCTCATCTATGGATCCAAGTTGGGCTGTCAGGAGTGGACGGCAAACCCCGGCAGTGACCAAGCCCTCTGCAGGTCACCTCAGTCCACCCCTTACACGGAGCTGGGGCATGAGTCCTTAGAGAAAATAGTCTGGGAGCCACATGGGACAGCAGTCTTGGGTCTGGAGACCTGCTCCAGCCCCTCCCCGGGGCCCATCAGTCACCTCCATCTTGCTAGGTCTGCGCTCCACTACCTTTACAGCTTCCCAGGTGGGCTTGTCGTAAACAGCCCACCTGCCAATGCAGGAGACATAAGAGACGGGTTTGATCCCTGGGTCTGGAAGATCCCCTAGAGAAGAAAATGGCAACTCACTCCAGTATTCTTGCCTGGAAAATTCCATGAACAGAGGAGTCTAGCGGGCTACAGTCCATGGGGTGGCAGAGTCAGACGCGACTGAGGCAACTTAGGAAGCACCTTCAAAGCAGGCACAGTAGCTACAGTTGGAATCTCTCCCTCCAAACACAGCCCTGAGCATGCTTCAATGCAAGCCCCTTTCAAGGCCAACAGGATGAGCCTTGTGAAAGGCCTTCAGAGCCCTGATGAATAGGTAGGGGTGGGTGGGGGCTAGAGGCACTGAGCCAGGGGGGCCTGGGGATCCCATAGATTTAGAGTCAGGAGGGAGCACAAAGGTGGAGGCTCACTTCCCTTTGCAGCTCCGAGGTTCCCAAGGTTGGGGGATGGGAAGCCCCGGCTTTCTGAACAGAGGTCAGCCCCTTGCCGCTGATGCTCTTTTGGGAGCCTTTGCTTTGGCCAACGGGGAAGAAAGGCTCCTTCTCTCTGGGAGGTGGCAGGCCTGGCACGGGGCTTCCTGGGAAACAGAGTCCAGTGTCTGGCTGCAATAGGCATTCAGAAGCTCAGGGCCTGGCAGCTCTGCCAGCTGCCGGGAAAGGGGGCCATTGTCCCACCCTCACAGGGGCTAACAGAGCCTTCCCTCCCCTGCTCTTGGGGGCCCAGTGGCCTCCCTACTCCCAGGGTACACCGGGACCCAGAGGTGCCCACCTTAGGCCACCAACACCTAGTTCTGAGGGAGAGAGGCTTGGGGGAGTGGGCTGGGACTCCTGGTTGTCATTTAAGCGCTCAGGGATGGGGAGGAAGCATTGTGGATTCAGAACCACCCTCGAAGCTACAAGATGGCCTGACTTGGGACGGAGGGTATGTGTGGACCCCCAGGCCATATGGCCTCTCCGATGCTCCTGGTGCCCCAGTTTCCATCAGCATTGTCTGGCACCACTCTGAAATTCTGCCTGGGAACTCCCAAGCTAGGGAGAAGCCACTGAAATCCTTCATGAATCCAGAGCTCTGTGAAGGGCAGTCCTATGTGCACTCGTGAGTTTAGGAAACCTGCTTCCAGATGGGGGAGACGCTGCAGCAACCACAGGGTGGCTTGTGTGGGTCCTGTGCCCTCAGTGGAGACAGCTTTACTGGGAGCTCTGCCTTTGGGGAGTGAGCAAAGCTGATGAAGTGTCTTCCATCCACTAAAAAACAGGTGGCTCTGAACTTCCCTGATGGTCCAAACGGCTACCAATCCACCCTGCCAGGCAGGGGACGTGAGTTTGATCCCTGGGTGGGGAAACTAAGATCTCACTTGCCATGGGGGAGCTAAACCCTTGTGCTGTAACTACTGAACCTGTGTGCCACAACTAGAGAGTCCGTGCACCTCAACAAAAGACAGAGAGTCTAGAAAGACGGTACTGATGAACCTATTTGCAGGGCAGCAGTAGAGACACAGACACAGAGAAAGACTTGTGGCCACAACGAGGGGGAGGAGAGGATGGGACAAATGGAGATGGTAGCAGGGAGGTGTATATCCTACCGTATGTAAAGTAGATAGCCAATAGGAGCTTGCTGAATGCCTCGGGGAGCTCAAGCTGTTGCTCTGTGACAACCTAGAGCGATGGGATGGGTGGGAGGAAGGCTCAAGAGGGAGGGGACATGTGTATACCCATGGCTGATTCATGTTGTTGCACAACAGAAGCCAACACAATGTTGTAAAGCAATTATCCTCCAATTAAAAATAAAAGTTTTTAAAAGGCCAGGTGAATACTGTAGAAGGAACCCTATCACTTTCACCCAGATATACAACATTTGTTACTAAGATCATTGGAAGCCTTAGTCTGAGCACTACTTTTGCTGTGTGTTTTTTTTGTTGTTGTTGTTTGTTTTTTTTTTTACTGGTTCATGTCCTTTTATTACAATCCTGTTCTGTGTTCCAGAACGAATGGTTATTTAACACACAACCCAAAGCACTCTGAAAACTGCTCTCAACTTTCCATTTCTTTCTCAGTATATTGAATCAAAAGGGGAAAAAAAAAAACTTCAAAAAAATTGGATACACCTTTTTTAGAACTCATAACCATTCCACATGCAAATAGGGCCTAAGAAATATTAGCTGCCATGTATAGAGCATATTCTATGTACTGGGGCCTGATACCCATCATCTCACATAATGCACGTTACATCCTACAAGCAGTATTTCTGTCTAGAGATGGGTTATGAAGCCCACTGAGATCACAAAGCCAGAGCTGCAGAGCCTGGGCATGCTGCATCTTGAATTCGCACACTTGCCTGGTGCTTCTCATAGTCCCAGAACCCCAGCGTGATATTCCTGTATGAGAACTCAGTTGGCCAAGGACATGGCTCTTGGAGATACGACTGGCTAGTGGGGAGGATGGCTCAGAAGAGGGGCTATCTCTAAGCCTCCTGTTTGCAAACCAGCATTCCCTCGGGGGGTCCATCCCTCATCAGTGGCCTAAAGGCCTTTCTGAAGCCTACCCTCAACCCTCAGTCACCAGTTCCGGTCAGTGTCCTAGATAAGATAAGAAGGCAGCGTTTCAGCTCCCTCACTCACTCCTGGTGGGGACTCTTCTGGTACTTTCCAGGCTCCCTGGCCAGAGGGTGGGGGGGGTGTTCCTCCCAGCACAGCTGCCCAGGCTGTAGGGGGCTGGGGCCCAGCTGGCCCCGGGGTGGGGCGGTGGGATGGGGGGAGGATGCCTGGGTGGGCGGCAAGTGAGAGCTGGCTTCCTGGGGCCTCTCCGGGTGCTGANGGGGGGGTGTTCCTCCCAGCACAGCTGCCCAGGCTGTAGGGGGCTGGGGCCCAGCTGGCCCCGGGGTGGGGTGGTGGGATGGGGGGAGGATGCCTGGGTGGGCGGCAAGTGAGAGCTGGCTTCCTGGGGCCTCTCCGGGTGCTGAGCAGCGTGGCCACTTCCGAAGGCCCCTTTGTTTGCCCCTTTATCCAGAAGAGTGGCTGCAATTGTATAGGGTACAAAGCCCCTGTGGGCCCTGACTTCCCACCCCTGCCTGTGGCCCAGCAGAAAGAGGGTTTCCCAGGCTCTCGTAAGTCAGCCGGAGACCCAGATCTTCTATTTCTGGGTCCAAGACCTGTACATTCATCTAGCCTGCATCTGCTCCCCGCCGCCCCCACCCCGAGACTCCACCATTCACACCGGCCAGGGGCTCCCTGTTCCTCCAGGGCTCATATCTGGACACACAGCATAACCAGTTCCTGTGCTAAACGCTGGGGGAGATTCCAGGAAGATGCTGCTTTCTCCGTTCTCCTGCTGCAAAGCAGTTTTGGAGGTTTGCTGAGATGCAGGCAGCCAAGGATGCATGGGGTGTGGGCCTCCCGAAGGGGCAGCTGGAAAGTGGAGTGGGGTAGGGAAGTGGGCAGAGCGCCTGTCTTTGGGGCCCTGCACCCGCCATGAACACATGCGCGGCTGCCCTGGGCCAGAGGGGGAACAGAGTGAAGAAAGGAAGAGGATGGCGGGAGACTGTGACCTCAGCCTCCACCCCCTCCTTAGCCCTTTAAGCACTGGTAAACTGAGCCTGGCCCCACAGTGTGGTGTCCAGTGCTCCCAGTGGTACACTTTCCTGCAGACAACTAAGCCTGTAAGAAGGAAGGGATTTTCTCAAGGACTCACAGCTCAAAAGTGGCATTCAAGGCCATGGGTCTCTCAATCTTAAACTGTCACCCAGTGATGTCCAACTCTTTGTGACCCCTTGAACTGTAGCCCACCAGGCTCCTCTGTCCATGGGATTCTCCAAGCAAGAATACTGGAATGGGTAGCCTATCACTTCTCCAGGGGATCTTCCTGACCCAGGGATAGAAAAAGGGTCTCCTACATTGCAGGAAGATTCTTTACCATCTGAGTTTAATCACAATTCAGGAAAGTGAGCAGGAGTGCCAAGCAGGGGAGGAAGTACATGGCTATGGCCAAAGAACCTGATCTGGGACTAGCTGCTTTGGCTCCCTTTCTGCCCAGACTGCCCAGTCTCAGCTGTCCCCTGGGAGTGGCCACCTGTGCCTAGTGGGAAGGTTCTGATCCTTCTAGGAAAGAGTCAGAAAACGCTCTTTATCCTTGTTTGGTCTGTTGTCTTTCGGTCTGCCCCCTGGCCTCCAAAGGAAGGACGGGGACCACCCTGGGCACATGTGCACATCCTGAGTACATTCCGGAGGAAATAATACTTGCCTACCGGCCAGTGGCTCTCAGTTCAGTCGCTCAGTCGTGTCTGACTCTTTGTGACCCCGTGGACTGCAGCACGCCAGGCTTCCCTGTCCATCACCAACTCCCGGAGCTTGCCCAAACTCATGTCCTTCAAGTCGGTGATGCCATCCAACCATCTCATCTCACCTGCTTTCCTCTAGGCTAGGGTAGGCAGTGACTCAAGGTTTATTACTGGAATCCAGAAGGGCCTCCCCAGCCCCAGGGACCAGACTCTGGACATCAGCCTCTAGGATGAACCTGCCCCGCCCCACCTCCCACAGCTGGAAACCCTTCAGGTATCCTGGGCACTAACTCATTCTTGGTCTCCTCTGAGAAGGGAGCAGCCCAGCTGAAACTTCCTTCTCAGTCCCCTGCCCCTCCTTCCTCTGCCCTCCCTCTACTCTCCCATCTTTCTTTCCCCTTGCTTCCCATGCCTTTCTTCCTCTCACTTTCCTTCCCCCTTCCCACCCCCTCTTCCTCATCCCCTCTCTCCCACTCTTCCTCTCCTCCTCCTCCCCTCCACTCTCTCCTCCCACCTCCAAACCTCCCCAGGGACCCAGGACTTGAAGCTCATGAACGATGCAGTCAGCACAGCCTCCCCCTCACGAATCCAGAATGCCCACAAACTGTAAAGCTCATACCAGAAGGAGGCCTTGGGTTTCTTCTCCTCCAAGGCTCTCATTTTATGGATGGCCCAGAGAGGGGAAGCAATTTGTCCAAGGTCACAAAGCCCAGTGCACTAAAGTACTATATGGCTCCACTTGTCCATGGGAATAAAAAGAGTCATCCTGGGACTTCCTTGGTGGCACAGTGGATAAGAACCTGCCTGCCAATGCAGGGGACATGGGTTCGATCTCTAATCTGGGAAGATTCCATGTGCCTCGGAACAACCAAGCCCGTGAGCCACAACTACTGAGCCAGAGTGCTGCAACTCCTGAAGCCTGTGCACCTAGAACCTGTGCTCAAGAGAAGCCACCGCAATGAGAAGTCTGCACACTGTAACTGGAGAGTAGCCCCTTCTCTCCGTAACTAGGGAAAGTCCAAGTGCAGCAATAAAGACCTAGCACAACCAAAAATATGTAAATAATTTAAAAAGAAAAAGAATCATGGCACCATTTATTGAGCACCTGTGAAATATTTGTTCTTTTGCACGATAGCAACCCTTTAGGATAGATATCACTATTTCCTTTTAATATTTTGCACCAGGGCACTGACAAGAATTTCTTATCTAAGGTCACACAGCTAGGAAGTGGAAGGGCAGAGAGTCAAGCCAGGTCTGCTTAAGCTCTGACCATCCATGACGTCTGCTCGGATCACCTGCTCCAGCTCTCTCCTGCTCTGGGCTCTTTGGTCACTGACACTCGCAGAGATTGTTGAGGCCAAGCAGGGACCCCTGTGTTACGACAGACCTCCCTCTGTCAGCCCAGTCCTGTGGCCCCATCACACACCTGGCCCCTCTCTGAGGTCCTGCCATCAGGTCAGCCCAAGGCCTCTGTCCTGCCTGCCTGGGGGCCTGCAAATGAGGGCAGAGGAGCATCCTGGGAGAACGGGGGTGGGGGCCTGGAGAACCTCCCCTTCCATCTGTCCGCCCACCCAGGAGCCCCTGAGATGTCGCATGAATTCAGTGTTGGCAGAAGCCCAGGGCTGAGGTGGGAGTGTAGCCACAGCTGTGGGGATGAGGCAGGTGGCCAGGGACACCCCCATCTGCTGGCTGCCCCTTGGAGGAGAAGGGGGCCTGTCAGACGTGGGAGAACCAAGAGCTACCCCCCGATGAGAGGAGGTGCCAGCCCCAAAGAGGGCCTGACCCCAGCTGAGCCAGCTGGGGCAGAAAGAAGGCCTTAGGGACGAGGTAGTGTAGGTTCTTGCCCTTCACATGGTGTTTTCTGCATTCATAGGTCACAGGCCCCCTGGGTGTGGGGAATTAAGAGATCCAGGCAGCAGGGAGCCCCTGTCGCTGGACTACTGATGGGTGCAGAAGAGAAGGAAGAACACTGGTCCATTTGACAGATGAGGAAACTGAGGCTCAGATAAGAGAAGGGAATTTTGTGGGTTCCAGCATGAGACTACAGGCACTCAGCGCTCTTGGTTCTTGGGGGAAAAGTTTCAGGGAGAGCCACCAGGGGATCCCTTCCTTGTCCCAAATGGGGTCACCAGACCCAAGGGGGCTCAGAGTCGAGAGGAGGCTATCAGGAGACTGAGGGCAGGAGTTCCCTGGTGGTGCAGTGGTTAAGAATCTGCCTTGCAATGCAGGGAACGCAGGTTCAACCCTTAATCAGGAAACTGAGATCCCACATGCCTCAGAGGAATTAAGCCCTGCAACTCCTGAGCCCATGAGCCACAACTAGAGAGTCTATGTCCCACAATGAATGATTCCACATGACAAAATGGAGATCCCACGTGTCACAACTAAGACCGGATGCAGCCAAAGAAATTAATTAAAAAATTTAAAAAACGGAGACTGGGAGCAACTTTTCCCTGTGACAGGATCTCAGGTTCAAACGCTCATGAGGTTACCTGGAGCACTAGAGCTAACCTGGTGTCTCCATTTGAATCAAAAAAGAGGACCCTTTCCTCTAACATACCCAGACTTTCTGCACCCCAGAGTTGGATGCTCCTGCTAACCTGGCCCCTCGCCACTGCCCTCTCTTCCCTCCTGAACATCACCTCTCTCCACTGAGTTTCCTCCCTCCTCTCCCCTCCCATTCTCTGAGCTTAGCTGTGCCCACATCCCTCTGGCCCCCAGAAGTCTGGACTCCCCTGCAGGGCTCACAGGGGTGGTTCCTCTTAGGAGCTGCCTCGCCCTCCCTCCATGTGCCCCTGTTCCAGCCGCCCTGAGCTGCAGGGAGCCTCGGCATCTGCTGCTTCTGGCCAGAACTCCATTCTTTCCTCTTGGCCTGGACTGCTCCTGGGCACTCACTGGGCTTAGAGGTCACTTCTTTTAGGAGGACTTCGGTGGCTGGGTTAGCTGCCCCTCCTGCCGGAGGGGCTCCAGGACCTTCTGAAACTAGCGCTGGCTCCTGGCCTTGGGATGTGTGAGTCTCATCCTGTGAGCCTCTGGGCTACATCTGCAAGACGGACGTTGTGCTCCTGCACTGGCTCCCCACATCCCGGTTTGAGGGGTCCAGACAAGATCCTTGAAGCGCACGTGCTTTGAAAATGGGACAGCTTCTTGCAAACTGAAAACAGAGTTTGTGATTAATAAAACCTACTGGCCCAGTGTCTTCCCTGGTGGTCCAGTGGCTTAGACTCTGCACTCCCAATGCGGCGGACCTGAGTTTGGTCCCTGGTCAGGAACTAGATCCCACATGCTGTAACTAACAGTTTGCCTGCTTCGATGAAGATTGAATGTCATGAATACTGCAACTAAGACCTGGCACAGCCAAAAAAAAAAAAAAAATCCACTTACTTCTCTCTGGCTCCTGCTGCCTCCTCGTCCAGGGTCTGGAGCTCCCCAGACTGCTGGAGACAGGGGTGTTTGGGCTATCTTGGGGTCATCAGCTCCTTCTCTTTGCTGGGTCCCCTACATCTTTGTGAGAGTGGGTTGACAGCCTACCGGGACACGTAAGACAATGCTTTCTAGGCCCTAAGAGGCCCCTTGGAGGTGTGTGCCCTACAGCAGAGAGGATCAGTTTCCCCACCGTGTAGATAACAACCTGTTTTAGGGCTTGTCTTGAAGACCAAGGCGGAAGTGGGTTTAAAATCCAGCCTGCACCCAATCCCTGACCTGTGTGCTCTGCAACGGCCATATCTGCCCAGAGGGGGCATCTTTTCCTAGTTTTCACACAAGACTTGTCTGGGCTGGCAGCTGGGATGGGGTGCAGGTCACATCAGGGGAGAGGCAGCTGGGCATCTGAAGCCCTCCAGGACTCCCTGGGGCTAGAGCCCCTTTCAAGGCGTGGGTATTCAGCAGATCTCCGAGGGAGAAGGGGGAAGGGTCCGCATGCCCAGTGTTCCACAAGGAGCCTGGGTCAGTGATGTGTGTGGAGGTGCCGCAGGTGGGCCCTGGGCTGTGATCCACAATCCCCATGTGGTCCGAGCATCATCCACAGGGGTGGCTTCCTGATGCCAGGCCCTCCTCTCCATCCTCCAACTCTCTTCTCTTGGAAAGAACGAAACAGATAATGAAGTTCTTTTTTCCATCTCATTTGCCATTTCCTGGTCTAAGTAAGGAGTGTCAGGAGAGTGACAAGCTAAAAGCTGGTGATTACTGTGGCTTTAAAGGCAGCGACCAGTGAAAGGAGCCAACATCAGGAATAATGTGGTCCAGCCGATTTGGGGTGCCCAACCCTGCAATTAATCAGCATTGGAGTGGGGAGGGGGGAGTGGCTGGAGAAGATGGGTGAGGGTCTGTGTGTTTATCCCCAGGAGGTGGGGAACCTGACAATTAAAAGGACAGACACTCTCCCTCTCCCGGGTGGTGATGGGGCCTGAGGGAGGAGGAGGCAGGGGCCAAGTTAGAGTCATCATGAAACCAGTTTGGGTATTTTGAATTCAAACCCATATTGCAAGTCTGTGGCTTGGGTCTCCCCCAAACTTCCCCCAGAAATCCCTGGGATTATCATTCTATCCGATTTAGTGGCCTACCCTCTGGGGGTCTAAGTGTTAGACAGCTGAGGCTGATGGACACACACACACACACACACACTCAGAGGCATTTAATCAGTCTGGCAGGAGGGTCTGTTTGCAGAAGTGATTTCATTTATTTTATTCCCACTAGCAAGCAGACTTGACAGGGAATAAGCCTGTCCTCTGGGTAGGCTAGTAAACTGTGACTTGTTTGCAAGGTTATTTTAAACGTATGGTGTCATAGGAATAAGGCGAGCTTGGGGCCTAGATCCAGCTCACATTTATCCTTCTGGACTCACCTGAGTTATTAACTTTGATGGCGCTGGTGTTATCAGGCCCATGATCGCCTGGATTCAGGTTTCTGGGATTCCTGTAGGTCATCCTGCACTGGTGGAACCCCTTTTGTTTCTTTTTTAAAGAAAAGTAATTTTTAAAATTTATTTTTACTTTTGGCCATGCTGGGTCTTCGTTGGGTGCACTCGGGCTTTCTCTAGTGGTGGCGAGCCAGGGCTGCTCTCTAGCTGAGGTGCACAGGGTCCTCATCACAGCGGCTTCTCTTGTTGGGGAGCACAGGCTGCAGCAGTTGCTGCTCAGGGGCCTGAGTTGCCCTGCGGCATGTGGAGTCTTCCCGGACCAGGGATCGCATCCATGTCCCCTGCACTGGTAGGTGGATTCTTCACCCCTGGACCACTTGGGAAGTCTGCCCCTTTGTTTCTCAGGCTGTTTTCGGGGATTCAGGAGCTGCTAGTGACGGCTCATGAGGCGGCTTGAATCTGGACCTCAGGCTGGGCAGCAGGGCCCTCCCAGTGGTGGGACTGTGCCCAGGCTTCAAGACTGCCAGGATGAGGAAATGTCCAGATCCCTTATCCCATGGGAACCTCTGGGGCCATGATGCGGTGGATGGGGAGTGGGAGTGGAGGCTTGATCTCTTGCTCTTTTAGCCCCCTGAGGATCACTAAATTAATCCACTAAAGAGGCTGGGTTGTTTTTATCTCACTCCCAACTACTCCCCCCGACCCCCCAACCCCCTGGCCCGCCGGTCTCCTTTGTACACCCGGGGGGGCTGAGAGTCCAGACAGGACTAAAACCCACAGAGGGGTCAGAGGGGAGGGCCTGGCAATTAACCTCACATCCTGAGCAGGGTGGGGTCAGGGGTCATTGGAGAAGGGGGGCAGGGGCTGACTGCCAGCTGCCAGGCCCAGGAGGAGGCCTCCAGAGGCACCCACAGGTGGGATTCCAGCCGGACCAGAGCTACAGAGAGAGAAAAGACTGGAAGTTCTCACTCTCAAACCAACCCTTGTACCCTCCCCCAGGCCCCCAGGCAAGCATCTTTCTCACTCGGCTCCCACTGCACACAGGGCCCATCCTGTCCCTGGCCAGACTTCTTCCAGGGCTGGGACCCTGCCCCCCACCCCATCCAGGAGCGGCAGCTGATTCTCCTCCCCCGCCCCTCCCCCCTG
>SJYA01002630.1:877623-922264 GCA_006410615.1 Neotragus moschatus
TGTCTACTTTCGGAGGAGAATAACCTGTGATAATTTTTTCTTCTTCTTTCTGGCAACTAATGGACTCCTTAAATAGCAAAAATTGCGGCCTGTAATTAAGATCTTGCTTTTTAAATGATTAATCATTGTAACCCCTTTGAGCAGCATCCTACTTTCCTCTCTTCTCACATTGAAATGCAGATCGTTGGCAGAGGGAGGGAGGTGCTCCCAAGCCACCGAGGAGCAATTAAACCTTCCCAGCTGTCACTCGTCCCGTCTGCCTCCCGGCCTGTCCAGACGCCGCCATGGAGAGAGGGCAGGGCATTGCTCAGAGCGCCCGAGCTCGCCAGCAGCCTGACTGGGGCCTCCTGGAGAGTGTGCCTCCAAGCCTGACCCTGGGGTGGCAGCCCAGCTGCTGGGGTGGCTCATGGAAATGCCCAGGAAGGCAGATAACCCTTGCCGAGCACTTCCAAATGTGCCCAGCTCTTTAGTAACAAGATCTGTTTCAGTGTTCACGCTAGCCACCTGAGAGAGATGGGAAGGTGGCCCATTTCTACAAAGTGCCAACATGTATCAGCCCAAGAAGGGTTTTCCAAGCCTTTTGTCCCTTTGATACCCACATGGACTGACCACATGATCTGAGGATGGTATATCATAGAGCTAGGAGGAGACTTGGAACTCTGGTGTCCATAGCTGTCAACTTAAAAACAAACAAACAAAAAAACTGAAAGGGTTTTCCTGGTGGTCCAGTGGTTAAGAGTCTGCCTGCCAATGCAGGGGACAAGGGTTCAATCCCTGCTCTGGGAAGATTCCACATGCCTTGGGGCAACAAACCTCCGTGTGCCACAACTACTGAGCCTGCTTGCTGCAAAGACTCAACCCAGCTGTAAATAAAGAAATAAGTAAAAATTTAAAATAGCATACCTGTCATCTTACTCAAGAGGATGCTGGGGCCCAGAGGTTAAGGGCCATGGCCAAGTTCGTGCATCACACATATAAGCACTTAGGAGGCTGCCAGGCCTACAGTGGGTGCTCGTGGGTCTGCTGACTGAGTAAACATAGGCAGATGCACTTCTTCCTTTAAGGCTCTGCTACTGCCTTTTTCCGGAGAAGGTGATGGCACCCCACTCCAGTACTCTTGCCTGGAAAATCCCATGGACGGAGGAGCCTGGTAGGCTGCAGTCCATGGGATCGTGAAGAGTTGGNTGCTATGTCCCCTCCCCTCAAGGAAGTTCTGAGTAGCACAGCCCCTTCTATCACTCTGTAAATCCAAGACCAGGAATCTGAGCCCTGGGCTACCTACTGTGTCAGGTAGGATTGTGTCTGCTGCAAGTAACTGACAATCTGATGGACAGGACCAGGACTTAAGCAAATGCAGGCTTAGTCATCTCACACAGTAAGAAGGTGGTGGTCCTCGGGTGAGCCCAGTGGCTCAGTGACACCAGGGGTTATCATCTCTCGTTGCCTTGGCATTTGAACGTTGTGTGTATGCCTGTGTGTGCGCTCAGTCATGCCCGACACTCAGCGAGCCCATGGACTACAGCCTGCCAGGTTCCTCTGTCCATGGATTCTCCAGTCATGAACATCTGGAAAGGATTGCCATTTCCTCCTCCAGGGGATCTTCCTGACCCAGGGATCGAACTGGAGTCTCCTGCATCTCTTGCATTAGCAAGCGAATTCTTTACCACTGCAGACTCCTGGAAACTCTTAGGCACTTCTAACGCTATCCCTTCAACAATGCTTCACACTAGCCCATCAGGAGAAAGGATCAGTGAACACTAATCCCATCCTTAGCTGCCAGAGGCACTGAGCCACCTTGACAAGGCCCAGGAAGGGAGCCTGGCTGATACAGGGGGACTGTGTGGTTCCCAAATTGTATGCCCCCTGTCATCCTCGAGGCCTGGCCTGGGGGAGAGAGCAAGGGAGAGAAGTCGTTCCTTTCTCTTCCCACCCTCACCCAGCCTGCATTCCTGCACACCTCCCAGAGCGGGGTCACGCCAGCCCAGCCCGTTCCCATCCTCCCTGGTTTGATGAATGCCAGGGCCGCTTATAGAGTCACAATCGCCAAATTAGGTTGCCAGAGCACCCCTGGCCTGGCCTGGAAACACCTCCCCAGCTGAAAGGAGGCACGTCTGGACCGAGCAGACATCTTTATTCAGCTGTAATTGACGTTTCACAGACGTCTGTAACTCCGTCTGGAGGGACACAAAGCGCCCCCATGCTCAGCCCTGCCAGCCTCTTTATGTCGCCCCCTTTCATCTGGCAGTCAAAAGTGTGTGAGCCGCCCAGGCTGTTCTACCCGGTCCAGGGGCCCCCGGGACAAAGGCAGGCGCTGCACACAGAGGCCGCCTGGTGGGCCTTTACCTCCAGGAGTGTGTTATGCTAATCCAGCGCCAGCCTGGACCCCTCCAGCATATGGATGGGCGGCTGCCAGCCTGGCTGGGATGCGGTCACTGGGGGTCTGGCCGCTGGGGACCCAGAGAGTCTCCACTCACCCAGAGGAAGGGTGGCCCCAGTCTGTCAGGTTCTAAGGAAGTGGGTCCCCTTGGGCCCAGACTCAGGAGGCTGAGACAAGAGGGAAAGGATGCTGGTGCTCAGCAGGAGTCCATAGTCTGGGATCCCCGCCCACCCTAGTGGGAGCTGCATGTGAACCTCTCACAGTGTAGGCAAAGCTATGCACAGGTCCTTTTCTCTAGGGAGAGGGTCCCTAGCTTTCACCATTTGCTCCAAAAGGTGACTTTTACTGTGGGGCTCATGCAATCACCCATTTTACAGATGGGAAAGCTGAGGCCCAGAGCTGGCATGCCTTACGCAATGTCACCCAGTAAGTTGGTGGTGGCATGTGGGCCCCTACTTCTGCCCAGAGGACCTCTCTGCTATCAGAGGCCACACACTCCTGAGGTTACAGAGGCAAGCAGGCAACTGAGGAAGTGTCCAGGTGCAAGGAGAAGGGGCTGGCAAGACAGGGAGCACTGCTGCTCAGTCACAGCCCTGTGTAGCCAGGTCCTCAAGAGGAAAATTACATTTAAAACAGATACATGAAGTTTGCCAGTTCAAAAATGTAGATTCAAGGGCTTCCCTGATGGCTCAGGGGTAAAGTCCATCTGCCAATGCAGGGGACACGGGTTCGATCCCGGATCTGGGAAGATCCCACATGCTGCGTGGCAACTAAGCCCACACGCCACATCTATTGAGCCAGTGCTCTAGAACCCGGGAACCGCAACTCCTGAGCCCACTCCCGAGCCCATGTGCTGCACCTACGGAAGCCCGAGTACCCTAGAGCCTGTGCTGTGCAACAAAAGGAGCCACCACAATGAGAAGCCCACGCACCATAGCTGGAGAGCAGCCCCCGCTCGCCTCAACCAGAGAAAAGGCCCACACAGCAACAAAGACTCTGCACAGCCAAAAATCCGTGAATAAAGAAAGAAAGTTATTTCAAAAAGTAGACTCAGGGCTGACATGTATACACTATACATACTATGTATAAAACAGAGAACTAAGCAGAAAACCTACTGTATAGCACAGGAAACTCTACTCAGTGCTCCATGGTGACCTAAATGGGAAGGAAATCTAAAAACGAGAGCGAAAATATATATATATATATATATGTGTGTGTGTGGCTGATTCACTTTGCTGTACAGTGGAAACTAATACATTATAAAGCAACTATACTTCAATAAAATTTTTTTTAATGTAGATTCATATTTTTGACAAATTTTCAAGCCACTGAGGGGCAGGGGGCGGTGGCATACATGGCCCTCAGGCTGCTGAGTTTGAGAGCTTTGCTTTTGACCTCACCGAGACCCCCATCCTCAGTTCCCAAGACTGCAGGCAAGGCAGGCTTGAATGTGGCCACCATCTCAGACTCTCCCTATGCCGCGGTCCCTGCTGGCTCAGAAGCCAAAAGCAGCTGTGGTGTGGGCTGGTGTCCAGATCCCCGCTCTGCTTGTTCTCGGTGTCCCAGTGCCTGTCTGCAGCCCTCTGAGTGGGTGGCTTCTGCTATCAGTTGTCAGCCCCAGCTGAGACATCTCATCTCCAGTGACTGCAGTTCCTCGCTTTCCCTGAGCCCCGCTGTTTTCCCCACTGGGGGCAGAAGTGACAGGTTAATGGCAGTCTGCGCTGGTCTCTGCAGGGAGCCCTGACCTTCCCTCTGGGCTTGGCATGATCCCACAACACAGATCAACCCCCAGAGGGGGCAAGAGGGAGGAGACCGCGAGGGACAGAGACAGAGAGAGCGAGACCACCATGACAGAGAAAAGCAGGAAGGCGAGGAAAAGAGAGAGAAGAGAAAGAAAGAGAAGGGGAGTCAGGCAGATACACAGAGAAACAGCAAGGAAGTCAGAGAGGGGGAGAGACAAGAGACGGTAGAGGAAACAGAAGGAGAGGTGGGGAGAGAGAAACACAGGGGACAAGACTGACAGGTGGGGAGAGAGCCAGAGAGAGACCACAGAGAAGAGGAGGTGACCAGGGCAGGAGAGGACAGAAGGTTGGGGACACACTCCCAAGTGGCCCCAGGCCCCCTTCCCCAGACTTCCTCTGGCAGGGCCATCTCTGCAGTTTCCAGAGGCTCTGAAGGGTGAGAATTGGAGCCCTCTGAGAGGTTCCCTCTGGGCTCTAAGAACTGGGGGTCATGCACACCTGCATTCGAAGCTCAGGTGAAGCCTCACTATCTCTGCTCTGGGCTGTGAACGACTCCAGGACTGATCTATTTCAAGAGATTGGAGAGGCAGAAGGGAAGCTCTTGGGCTCCACAGAGCCCCGCCCCGCTAACTGCTAAAGGAGTTGACATTTATTTGGGAACAATGAGGCCAACATTTTGAAATTCTTTTTTTTTTAATCCTTTTAAAAATTGTTCTTCAGCTTTAAGATGATAAGAAGAAAAAACCTGTGACAGTATGACAGTATAGGAAGGGGTCAAGTGAAGAGTCACTTCTACTCCCCTGCAACGACCCCAGGCACATTCTCGGGGACAGGATTCAAATCCAGAGCCCTCTAAGCCAAATTCACAAGGGGTTCCCTAAGCCTTCCCTTCCCTTGGCCATGGGACTGGGGCTACTGGTTGGCATTCATGCCAGCTCTGCCTGCAGGACCCCTCGGTGGCATCTCTTAGGAACATAAGGGCCAGGTTCTTGATGAAGCAGCTTCTCACCAGCACCCACATACGTAAGTGCACACGAGCGCACACGCACAACCCATCTTCCAGGTGTGTCCAAAGAGTTAGCTCAGTGACCTTCCATTATAAAATCACTGGTAGCAGTCAACTAGAGAAGCTAAAACATGTATCTAGCACTGTGCATGCGTGCTAAGTCATTTCAGTTGTGTCCGACTTTGTGACCCTATGGACTGTAGCCCACCAGGCTCCTCTGTCCATACGATTCTCCAGGCAAGAATACTGGAGTGGTTTGCCATGCCTTCCTCCAGGGGATCTTCGTGACCCAGGGATTGAACCCGAGTCCCCTATGTCTCCTGCATTGGCAGGCGGGTTCTTTATCACCAGCGCCACCAGGGAAGCCCTTCCAACACTAATGTGCTGCCTGTGACTATGATCTTTGGGACACTTGACCTGTGTGCCTTGGTGCTCAGTGACTCAAGTGGGGAAATTTCAGGCACAAGAGAAAGACAAACAGTGCTGGGCCAGTGCAGGAAGAGGTTTGAGGGGATAAAGAGCAGATGGGCCAGACTCATCCCTTTGTGTCCTTATGATTGATACCTCTTCCAGCAAACATTTACAGTGATGTTTATCTCATGTGCATTTAATTATGTGCATAGATATTCAAAATGTTTTTAATTAAAAATACTGTACAGGGACTTCCCTGGGAGTTCAGTGGTTAACAATTCATCTTCCAATGCGGGAGACACGGGTTCAGCCCCTGGTTGGGGAAGTAAAATCCCACATGCTAGGGGGCAACCAAGCCCACATGTCACAGCTACTGAGGCCATGAGCTCCAGAGCCCTCCTCTCACTGTAACGAAGATCCTGTGTGTCGCAACTCAGACCTGACACAACCAAATAAAATAATAAAAACAAATATTAGAAAAATACTGTACAAATACATTTGAACACGACCTCTTTCTTGTTTCCTACATACTAATACGTCCTTTTATACAGATATGTTACTGTTCAAATTTATATATACAAAACCATGTATATCTGACTTGCCAGGCAAATTTTAAAGGCTCATCAGGAGTAATTTTGGCTATATTGGACATTGACCTTAAGTACCGACTCTGGTCGCACAAAATATGAGTCCACTGTGCTTGTTCCTTCTTCTCTGCCAAGCTGTCCATTATGCCAGAGGGAGACAGAAGCAAGTCTCACCTTGTGGGATATCGTGTCCTACTTGGGGTCGCCAGGTGGGCACATGATGAGAATATACGGTGATGGGTGTTAGATGGGAGGTGTGCCCATGGGGAAGTGGCACCCAGGGAGGCTTTGCAGAGCGGAGAACACTGGAGGAAAATCTCACAGGTGGGAGAGCAGAGGTCATGGGCAGTAAGTTTCAGCCTTGCTCCAGATATCTGGGAGAGAACCTAGGTTCAAATCCTGGCCCTGCCACAGACTGGCTGTGGGACCCTGGGCCAGTTCTCTCATCTCACCGGACCTCATGTCCTCAGCAGATGCTGTTGGTCACCCACCAGCAGCCATTGCTTTGTCCTTGTTGGCATGGCTCTAATTTTCTCCCTGGCTCAGAGAAGGGGAGCCCAGCCCCCGCTGCAGCCTCAGTGGGGAGGCTTCTGGAAAGTTTAAGTCCTAGTTCCGATGTCAGTGATTGGTTTAGGCATTGCAATGAGTTGCACTGTTGGTGCAACTCCCTAACAAACCATCTCAATTAAAGCAATTATCCTTCAATGAAAAAAAAAATTTTTTTAAAGCAATTATCCTCCAATTAAAAAAAAAAAACCACCTCAGCACATCAAACAACAGTCATTTCTTTGGCTCAACGCCTCTGTGATTGGGGCAGGAATCAGTGGGATGGCGTCTGTAGGTCCCACGTGGTATCAGCTGGGCAGTTGCAATGGAACTAGAGGATAGATCGCCTGGCTGCAAGTTGGGGCTGGCTGTGAGCTGGTCACTCAGCCTAGCCGGTGGGCCAAGGGCCTCCATTCCTCGTTGCTTGAACTTCTGCAGACATGGCTGCTGGTTTCCTAGAACAAATGTCCCAAGAGACAGGAATAAGAAGCTGCTGTTTCTTAAGGTCTGGGCCGGGAAGCTGGCACAGTGTCATTTTGTTCTGTTCTATTGGTTAAGCATCACTGAGTCAATGGACATGAAACTGGGCAAACTCCAGGAGATGATGAGGGACAGGGAACCCTGCTGTGCTGCAGTCCATAGGGTGGCAAAGAGCCGGACACGACTTGGTGACTGAACAACAACAAAAATTGGTCAAGCAGTCACCAAGGTCAAATTCAAGGGGAGCGCACTGACCACACTTCTTGAAGAGAAGAGTCCGGAAGAACTAGGGTTGGGGAGCATGCTTTAAAATTGCTATAGCCAGTGAAACATGGGGAGACGTCTATNTGGGGTCGCCAGGTGGGCACATGATGAGAATATACGGTGATGGGTGTTAGATGGGAGGTGTGCCCATGGGGAAGTGGCACCCAGGGAGGCTTTGCAGAGCGGAGAACACTGGAGGAAAATCTCACAGGTGGGAGAGCAGAGGTCATGGGCAGTAAGTTTCAGCCTTGCTCCAGATATCTGGGAGAGAACCTAGGTTCAAATCCTGGCCCTGCCACAGACTGGCTGTGGGACCCTGGGCCAGTTCTCTCATCTCACCGGACCTCATGTCCTCAGCAGATGCTGTTGGTCACCCACCAGCAGCCATTGCTTTGTCCTTGTTGGCATGGCTCTAATTTTCTCCCTGGCTCAGAGAAGGGGAGCCCAGCCCCCGCTGCAGCCTCAGTGGGGAGGCTTCTGGAAAGTTTAAGTCCTAGTTCCGATGTCAGTGATTGGTTTAGGCATTGCAATGAGTTGCACTGTTGGTGCAACTCCCTAACAAACCATCTCAATTAAAGCAATTATCCTTCAATGAAAAAAAAAATTTTTTTAAAGCAATTATCCTCCAATTAAAAAAAAAAAAACCACCTCAGCACATCAAACAACAGTCATTTCTTTGGCTCAACGCCTCTGTGATTGGGGCAGGAATCAGTGGGATGGCGTCTGTAGGTCCCACGTGGTATCAGCTGGGCAGTTGCAATGGAACTAGAGGATAGATCGCCTGGCTGCAAGTTGGGGCTGGCTGTGAGCTGGTCACTCAGCCTAGCCGGTGGGCCAAGGGCCTCCATTCCTCGTTGCTTGAACTTCTGCAGACATGGCTGCTGGTTTCCTAGAACAAATGTCCCAAGAGACAGGAATAAGAAGCTGCTGTTTCTTAAGGTCTGGGCCGGGAAGCTGGCACAGTGTCATTTTGTTCTGTTCTATTGGTTAAGCATCACTGAGTCAATGGACATGAAACTGGGCAAACTCCAGGAGATGATGAGGGACAGGGAACCCTGCTGTGCTGCAGTCCATAGGGTGGCAAAGAGCCGGACACGACTTGGTGACTGAACAACAACAAAAATTGGTCAAGCAGTCACCAAGGTCAAATTCAAGGGGAGCGCACTGACCACACTTCTTGAAGAGAAGAGTCCGGAAGAACTAGGGTTGGGGAGCATGCTTTAAAATTGCTATAGCCAGTGAAACATGGGGAGACGTCTATCGAGAAGGATTTCTCTTTTTTTTCGGCTGCGCCTCACGGTTCTCCCCCAGGAAGTGGAAGCTCAGAGCCTTAACCACTGACAGCCGGGGAAGACCACAGGGGATGTTTCTAAAAAAATTTCCTTTGCTCCCCCAAAAGACATAAGCTTGACTGAATCACAATTGAGAGGCCGAGACTTCCCTGGTGGTCCAGTGCTTAAGAATCTGCCTGCCAGTGCGGGGGACAGAGGCTCGATCCCTGGTCTGGGAAGATCCCATGTGCCACAGAGTAGCTAGGCCCACCACTAAGAGAAGTCACTGTTACGAGAAACCTGCCCATCTCAACTAGAAAGCAGACCCCACTCGCTGCAACCAGAGAAAGCCCATCACGACAATGAAGACCCAGCACAGCCCACCCCCCCCACCACATACACACATGGACCCAAGTAAAGAAACGGAGAGGCCAACATAAGAAATGAGACTATCCCAACAAGAACAGGATGGTCATACGCTTGATCCTTTACGATTATACTCTTAGTTTCAAAAAATTTAGGGAAAGAAGACCATTATAATAATATTTCCTGCAGTTGTTATATTTGGGATCATAACAAAGCCTGCCTAAATTACAAAGAAGTATGTGAATTACACTTAAAATCCTGTAGAATTTCAATAGTTGATGGGAAAACTCAATACGGTCAAGATGTCGATCCTTCCTAAGTTAAAGTATGTATACAATGCAATACCATTGAGGCTGGAATTTAGAAACAGATTCTAAAGTTCATCTGGGGGACTTCTTGATGGTTCAGTAAGACTCCACACTCCCAGCGCGGGGGAGGCTGAGACTGCATTGGGATCCCTGAGTTGGATCCCTGGTCGGGCAACTGGATCTTATATGCCACAACTAAGAGTCTGCATGCTACGACTAACACCCAGTGCAGTCAAATAAATAAGTAAAAATAAATATTTTTAAAATTCATCTGGAAAAGCAAATGTGAAAAATTAACCGAGAAAATTGTGAGAGAGAAGAAATGTTCTCATAGGACACAAAACACATGTAAAGGGATGTGTTGTAACACGAGCTTTAATAAGAAGAAACTGGAAAACCTTGAATGCCCAACCACAAGGGAATGGTTAAATACATTAGACAGTAGGTCTCAAACCTGGGCGTGCGTTAGGATCACCTGGAGATTGTCAGGCCTGCTCTCAGAGTCTCTGTAGACTGAGAATTTAGCATTTCACAGCCATGAAAAGGAGCAAATTCGAGTCAGTTGTAGTGAGGTGGCTGAAACTACAGTCTGTTATACAGAGTGAAGTAAGTCTGAAAGGGAAAAACAAATATTGCATATTAATGCATATATATATATGGAACCTAGAAAAATAGTACTGATGAACTGACTTACAGAGAAGTAATGGAGAAGGCAATGGCACCCCACTCCAGTACTCTTGCCTGGAAAATCCCATGGGGGGAGGACCCTGGTAGGCTGCAGTCCATGGGGTCGCAAAGACTTGGACATGACTGAGCGACTTCACTTTTATTTTTCATGTTCATGCATTGGAGAAGGAAATGGCAACCCACTCCAGTGTTCTTGCCTGGAGAATCCTAGGGACAGCCTGGTGGGCTGCCGTCTATGGGGTCGCACAGAGTCGGACATGACTGAAGCCACTTAGCAGCAGCAGCAATAGCAGAATGGAGACATAGGGGACTCCCAGGTGACACTAGTGGTAAAGAACTCGCCTGCCAAGGCAGGAGACGTAAGAGATGAGGGTTCAGTCTCCGGGTTGGGAAGATCCCCTGGCAGAGGGCATGGCAACCCTCTCCAGTATACTTGGCTGGAGAATCCCATGGACACAGGAGCCTTATGGGCTGCAGTCCATGGGGTCCCAAAGAATCGGACATGGCTGCAGTGACTCAGCATGCGTGCAGTGCAGACACAAGTGTGGAGAACCGGCTGGCGGACACAGTGTGGGAAGGAGTTGCTGTTGTTCAGTTGCTAGGTTGTGTCCGACTTTTCGAGACACCATGGACTGTAGTGTACCAGGCTCCTCTGTCCAGGGATTTTCCCTGGCAAGGGCATTAGAGTGGGTTGCCATTTCCTCCTCCTGGGGATCTTCTTGATCCAGGGATCAAATCCACACCTCCTGAGTTGGCAGGTGGATTCTTTACCACTGAGTCATCTGAGAAGCCAGTTCCCGGAGTATCATATCCAAACTGGCCTTCGAGTTGTCCCCTACCTTGCCCTCTGGCCACAGGCCTGGCCATTCCTGAGCCAGATGGTCTGTCACCTCCCAGAAGGTGGTTTCTCCACCTCCAAACCCTTTGCTTGAATAAATCCTATTTGTCCTTCAGGACACCGATTAGACATCATAGCCTCTGGAAAGTTGGGCTCAATACTCTCCTGCTTGTCCCACCAACTCCACGGGTTTCATGCGGGTGTCATGGTGAGGGAGGGGCGTGAGGCTGGGTTGCTGTTCTGTGGTCTCCTCTCCCCCTCCCTCAAGGGTCACTTGGAACTGGCTATGGCCCTTGACAGGCATCACTGACCTGCTCGAGGCAGCCCTCTCCACGTAATCCACCCCCCACCCAGGGTCCTCCCCTCCTTTGCCTCCTCAAGTGACCTAAGAGTGGTAACAGCCTGTGCTACGTGCTAAGTCGATTCAGAAGTCACTTCAGTAGTGTTCGACTCTGTGACTCTATGGATGGTAGCTTGCCAGACTCCTCTGTCCATGGGATTCTCCAGGCAAGAATACTGCAGTGGGCTGCCAAGCTCTCTTACAGAGGATCTTCCTGACCCAGGGATCAAACCCACGTTTTCTGCATCCCTGCATTGGCAGGTGGGTTCCTTACCACTAGCGCCAGCTGGTATAAGAATGGTAACAGCCGAGCTGTGACTCAAAGTGTGTGACTCAAAGGTGGGTTGGGCCTCTGGAGCCACTGTTTGAATGTCAGCTTTGCTATATGTTAAGCTGTGTGACAGAGGCAAGTTATTCAGCCTCTCTGTGCTTCAGTTTCTTCAGGAGGCAAAAGAGGATCAATAACCGTACTCCCTTCATAGAATTATTGTGAAAAGTAAATGAAGTAATGTATGTAAAGTGCTTAAAACTGTGCCTGGCACAGAATAAGTGCTCTGCATTGCTGTATTTGCCTTTAGTCCTCTCCTGGCCTGACCCATTGCCATATCTGTGCCCTCAACAGGGCTGTGGAACCTCCCCCTCCCCCCGCCCCCCAGCACCCTTGTCTTCCAGCACCTGGCCTAGTAGAGTCAAATGACAACTGCCCATCAAATTGGATTTGCACTAAGAAGGATTTCTGGCCATCATCTCATTCAGGGCTAAACATGGATTCTGGCCTTTTCTCCCAGTTGGTGAGTGAGGGGTGCTGAGCTGTGATTGCAGACCCTCCCACAAATCTCTCTTCCTGCTCCAACCTCCAGTGCCACCCTGCACCCCAGCCTCCTGCCAGCTTCCAGCAGGGCAGATCCTAACAGCCCTGAATGGCACAGTGAGGAGGCACCTGGTGGTTGGGGTTGAGGGGCAGATTTGAGTAGTAGCCCTGTGAGCATCTCTTGGGGGGAGGGACGGCAACAAGGCAGGAGGGTCCAGCAGGGAGCCGCCAGAGTGCACAGGGCCCCATAATCTGAGATATGGAGGTGTTGGGTTACCACACCCAAGGGAGACAAGAAAGGTCCTCACACGCTAAAGGGGGACCTGAGGAAGGCAGAGGAGCCGAGGGCAGGGGAATGCCCTGGACAGGGAAGTTACCTGTATCTGGTCTGTTGACAACCATTCTTCCCACCATTCACCATGGCTCCCAAGCACCATGTCCAATGCCTGACCATCTTTGTGGCTGTAGCTCTGTGCTGACTGTAGAGGGTGACTCCAGCTCACACCAGTGTGCCTATGTTAAGGACTCCCATGACCCTGACCTTCCTGGGTCATCTTAGGTCTCTGCACCTTCCATGCCTTGAACAAAGCCAGGTGTTTCTGTCATTTCTTGTTTGCTACTTGAAGGAAGCAATGAACTCCTATGGGTGGGTGGCTGGGGGTGGGGGCAAAGGGACAGAGCGATCAGATAGACCTGGGTTCAAATTTTTGTTCCTCAGGACTTCCCTGGTGGTTCAGTGTTTAAGAATCCGCCTACCAATGCAGGGGACAAGGGTTCGATTTCTGGCCCGAGAAGATCCCACATGCCTCAGAGCAACTGAGCCTGTACACCACAACTACTGAGCCTGCACCCCTAGAGCCTGAGCTCTCCAGCAAGAGAAGCCACCACAATGAGAAACCCTCACACCTCAACTAGAGAAAGCCTGAGCGCAGCACGGAAGAACCAGTACAGCCGTAAATACACAAATAAATATTTCTGCTCCTCACCCACTGGTTGTGTGGCCTTGGGCACACAGCCTCAATTTCTTTGTGAAATGGGAAGCCCAGTGTCTACCTCCCTAGATTGCTCTCAGGCTCAATGGGTTGCTGTGTACAAAGTAGTGGCGCAGTGGCTGGCTCTGCATAAAGGCTAAGTAAACCGATAAGTTATTCCTAGTCTGCACATTCCTCAGTCTCACCCTTTTAGGATTCCATCTCTCCAGCATCTCCCAGGTCCCCTTTCGCAGTGGCCTTCAATCTTTTTGGCATCAAGATCAGTTTCATGGAGGACGGGGCATGATTTCGGGACGATTCAAGTGCGTTACACTTACTGTGCACTTTGTATTATTATTACATCAGCTCCACCTCAGACCATCAGACATGAGATCCCAGAGGTTGGAGACCCCTGCCATCCAGTTCACAAACCGCTCCAGCCTCAGCCTGGTCCTCCAAGGGCCAGGCATAAAGACAGCAAGCTGCCCATCTTCACCTTGAAGGAACCCGGAGGCCACCTCTTCTGTCCCCTATTGGGTCCTTCCCTCCTTCCCCATCCTTCATCTTGACAGGTCCCAAAGGATATCCCAGAGCACAACCTAAGCTGGACGTTTCTGGAATTCATGCGACAAAGCCCCACACTAGCTAGGGGAGAGTTCCCAAGGCCTGGGTGCCTACACCCCCAGCCCGCCTGCTCCCTCGAACAAGGTCCGGCACCTCCTATTTTCCCAGCCAGGAGGCCTGCCGATTCCCACATTACCACATGAATGGGCCACAAGCCCCCCCTGTCCACTCGAGCAAACAATTTGGCTAGCAAATTGACATAATTACCAGAGACAGAGAGGGAAGAAAGCCGCCCCTACCCGCACGCCCCCCGCCCCCGCAGGCGGCTCCTGCCGAGCTCCTCCTGGGCTTTGTGGGCTGGGGCGCTCAGGGCTGATTAGAAACCTCGTGGCCTTTTCAAGAGCCCTAAGTGATTGGCCCCCTTAATCTGATTACAATTTGCGGAGCCCCTCCAGCCGCCTCTGAAGGGCTGTTCTCAAGCACCCTGCTCGATGGTGCGCGCGCGCGCACACACACACACACACACACACACACACACACACACACACACACACACACTTAGCACCCACTCAGGCCTGCTGGTGGGGGCATTGCCTCTTATCTCGCGCCAGGCTCACCTCTTCAGTCGGGGACCTCTGAGTACCTTTGGGTCGGCCTGATCTCTGCCTTCAGGGACTGTTCCCCTTACGAGAGCCCCTAAATCTCAGACACACAAGGACTGACGATGCTGCCCCTAACACACTGGGTCACCTATCTTTTTTTATTATTATTATTTCTTGATACAATTTTAAAGGTTACTTTCCATTTACAGTTATTAAAAACATTGACTCTGTTCTCTGTGTTGTGCAATACTTGTGCTTGTCTTATATTCAATAGTTTGNACCTATCTTTTTTTATTATTATTATTATTTCTTGATACAATTTTAAAGGTTACTTTCCATTTACAGTTATTAAAAACATTGACTCTGTTCCCTGTGTTGTGCAATACTTGTGCTTGTCTTATATCCAATAGTTTGCACCTCCCCTCCCCCACCCCATACTGCCCCTCCCCACCACCCCACCGGTAACCACTAGTTTTTTCTCTATGTCCTGGGTCACCTACCATTCGAGTGGCCCATTCAGGCACCGTGCCCAGGCCAGGGGCACAGGTGTACACTCACACCCCATGGCATGCCTCCCTCCTCCTCAGACCGGCCACCCCAAGAGCATCTTGGACCAGCCTGCCCCCCCACCCCACCACCAAGGGCAGCCCTCTCTCCAGAGCAGCTGTATTTCCAGGGCTTCTTGGCCTGCAGCTCCCAGGGGATTAGGCCCAGCAGGCAGCCTGGACACGGCTCACGCACAGGCTGCTCCAGCCACCCCCCCTGGGAACTCAGCTCGAAGGGCTACTCTCAATGGCCTCAGCCCTCCACTTTGTAGCTGTTAATCCCCGGGCTCAGCCACAATGGCCCCTTTTCCCAGAGTTGCTCCTGTCTCTCACAGGCCCTGGCCTGGCCTCCCACCCCAGTCAGAGCCCTCCTGGGTCACAGCTCCGGATGAGGGTGAGGTGGGGAACAAAGCTGGGCCAAGGCAGAAGGGGACAGAAGAGGGGGCTTGGCCTTGTTAATGAACCACCCCACTCCAAGAGATGCAAGGTGGGCAAGTATGCAGGGGCAGGGAACATGCCTAGAGGCCCCCAGCGTGACCCCAGGTTGCTGCACATCCATCTTTCAGGCCATTTGTCCTGGAGGCCCAAAGAAGAGGTACTCAGGGCTTCTCTGGTGGCTCAGAGGGTAAAGAATCTGCCTGCAATGCAGGAGACCTGGGTTTGATCCCTGGGTTTGGAAGACCACCTAGAGGAGGAAATGGCAACCCACTCCAGTATTCTTACCTGGAGAATCCAATGGACAGAGGAGCCTGGTGGGCTACAGTCCACAGGGTCACAAACAGTTGGACATGACTGAGTAACACACACACATGTAGGAACCCCACTCTTGTCTCACAGTGTCCTGAAGACCCTCATCTCCTGGCTGGACCAGGAGCCAGAGAGCAAGAAATGTGGGGTCCAGGCTCAAACATTGACATCAGAGGGACCTGGGTTCCAGTCTCATTCTAGCACCACCTTTAACAAAACTGTGACCTTGGACTGGTTACTTATCCTCTTGGAACCTTCGTTGCCCATCTGTGAAATGCCCCCCACCCTCCTCCAAGTTGCTGGGAGATTACATACCAAGATCTGTAATTATAGCACGGTGCCTAGCACGCAGTCAGGGCTTCATACATGGCTGCTGGCATCACTTGTGAGTTGAGAAAAGGAAGGGACTTGTAATAGAGCCACAAAACAACAGAAAGGGAAAGTCTCTGGGTGCCCCTACAACCATGATGAAAACTCTGGGCTCTGCAGGACCCTGAGAAAACCTTCAGAGGTGGGCCTTCCAGGATAAGCCTCTCAACATTTTTAAGCCCTCACCTCCAATCACTTTGGAGTAGGAAATGGCAACCCACTCCCGTATTGTTGCCTGGAAAAGCCTATGGACAGAGGAGCCTGGCAGGCTACAGTCCATGGGATGGCAAAGAGTCAACACAACTGAGCAGCTGAGCACAAACAAGGGCCCACCTTAATCCAGGTTGAGCTCATCTCAAAATCCACAATCACCCTGGAGAAGGAAATGGCAACCCACTCCAGTACTCTTGCTTGAAAAATCCCATGGAAGAAGCCTGGTAGGCTGCAGTCCACGGGGTCTCAAAAGAGTCCGACGCGACTGAGCGACGTCACTTTCCCAATCTCTTGACCTGAACTACTTTGGGCAACAGCGGTCCAGATCCAGGTCCCTCCCGGCTGGGGTCTGGGCTTGGGTTCCCAGGGCAGCCTCCATCACACAGAAGCGACCGTAGGACCCTCGCCCCCTAGAACCCTGGTCGTGTCATCAGAGGAAGGGGCCTGGCCCAGAACCCCCAAAGCCTGGTCCTCCGCTGGGCCTCAGACCGGCGAGACTGCCCGCGGGACCTCGAGGACTCCGGATCTCCTCTACCGCACCCGCCCTCCCGCGCCGCCGCCCCTCCCGTGCCCTCGGGGGGCGTGCCGGGCTGGGCTGGGCCGGCTCCGCAGGGGGAGAGAGGCTGGGGCGCGGATCAGCTGAAATCAAAGCGGCCGCTCCCCGCCCCGCCCCGCCGCGCCCCCGCTGAGCCGCCGCGCCCCTCCTCCTTTGTCACAATGTTTTTCAATCCGGTGAAGCAAACTGTCCAATTAGAGCCGGGGCCTCCGGCTTCCATCTTTGCCGACGTTTAATTAACATGCTCCTCTTGGCAGCTGCTGACAAGTTCCAGAAACAGGTTGTAAAGGCTTTTTGTCTTTACCCAGCATGGAAAATGAGGGGTGTTACATCGCGGGAACGTGAATAGGTTGCATTTCAGCCCCTCCTCCCCTCCGCCTCCTCCCCCTCCTCCGGCAAGGGGAACGGAGGCCCGAGTGTGTGTGTCTGTACGTGTGAACTGTGAGGGGGGCAGGGAGGGCGGACTGAGAGGCAAGAGAGATCTTCTCCACCCCTTCCCCTCACCCCTTCTTCTCGGAGCCTCTGCTCCACAAAGGATCTGGAATCTGCTTCGTATTCTCCAGCTGGCACACTGTCGCCTCATCTCCTTGTTACCCATGCCAAACCTGGCCACGTTGATTCTCATCTCTGGTCTCTGCTCAAGCTATTGGCCAGCCTTCTGGTGAACTCCTATTCAACCTCCAAAGCCCTGTCCAGGTGGCCCACTTTGGTAAGCCTCTGGAGCTCTGAAGGCCTGTTGGAGTCCAAAATAGGTTCTGTATGTCAGGTGGATCCCCCAGCTACACTGTGAGCCCCCAGGGGGCTGGAGCTGTGTGTTACTCTGACCTGGGTGGTGGCAGGACTTAACAACTGATGGGAAGATCTGAATGGCTGCAGGGTTCTCCCAGTGTTGAGGGAAAGCAGGGCTGGTGTGACAGGGAGGAAGGTGGGAAGGGTTGGGGGAGGGGGAGTTGACCACAAAAGCCCTATCTCCCTACCCTTTCACCTTGCCTGAGTGCCCAGTCACATGGAGGGCACATGGGCATGGTCTCATGCAGTGAGTGTTTCTGGGGGGTGGTTGGATGTGAACAAAGTAAGGAGGGGTCTTGGGGAAAGAGCCCAGTCTAAAAGCTGAGCTCTGCTGGGGGGCACTCCAGGCTGAGCCGACTCTAGCACCCCAAATTCTTCTTCTTGAGCCTGGGATGGTTTTCCCTGCAGTGTGAGTGGCAGCTGGGTGTGAGGGCTCAGGATTGAGTCTGGATGTTTCTTGGATCTTATGCTTCCCTGGTGGCTCAGTGGTAAAGAATCCACCTGCAATGCAGGAGATCCAGGTTTGATCCCTGGGTCAGGAAGGTCAACTGGAGAAGGGAATGACAACTCACTCCAGTATTCTTGCCTGGAGAATCCCACGAACAGAGGTATAGTCCATGGGGTCGCAAATAATCGATATGACCGAGCGACTCACACCCCCTCAAACTGGCCCTGGTGGAGAATTCACACCCATTCTACAAAGAACACCAGGCGTGTTTATTCATGGAGGCCACCATCTGCATGGCACAGAGAGGTCTGGGGGACTCAGGGGGTATGGGAGACACTGGCTTACGGGCAGGCAGTGGGTGGAAGAGCTCAGCAGACACCGGCTGGCAGATACGTTGTCTCCTAGGAGGGCTCGGGTCCACCCCAGCCCGCAGCCCCACTCCTGCCTGCTTTTCTCAGGATGTGACCACCAAGAGCCCCGATGGCAGGCCTCTTGCAGCTGGAACCTGGCTTGGATGCCCACTTTGTCTACAGCTCCTCCTCCATTCTCAGGCAGGCCCCCTGGGATGAAGGTGGAGGGGGAGATGGAGGCGCCCTGGACCAAGCCAGCAGGAGGGGCGCCACTCGCCTTGCTCTTGTGTTTCCAGCTTGGTCAGCACTGGCNTGAGCCTAGAATAAGTTATAAAGATCAAACTCCCATGGACAGAGGAGCCTGGCAGGCTACAGGGGCCACAAAAGAGTCAGGCACGCCTGAGCGACTGAAACAACAACGTAAACGATCAAAACAGAACCAAGAGGGAATTCCGCAGGGGTCCAGGGGTTAGAACTTGGCACGTCCACTGCTGTGGGTGCCTGGGTTCAGTCCCTAATGAGAAAACTAGAATCCCACAGGAAAGGAAGAAGAAGAAGAAAACGAAGCCAAGAGTGAGCTTCTATGTATGGGAATGGACACATTTTTTTTTTCGTTTATTTAAATAACCTTAAATCTGTGTGGTTTCTAATTGCGGTGTCTGAAATAATTTAAGTTCCCACTTCAAATACAGAATGAAAATAATTATGCTGCTAAAAAATAAAGTTAATTCATAATGTAATAACACAAAACAGTTCTTATGGTAGAGAGAGAAAGAGAAAGAGCAAGATATAAAATCAAGTATAATATCATCTTAGCTATTTAAGAAAAGTCCATGTAGCTTTAAAAAGGAGGGGCTGGAAAGAAATATAGCCAAAATATTAATAGTGCTTGAATGAGGGTGATGGAATTTCTATTTATCTCTGTTTCCAGATTTTCTTTAATGAGCTTCTACTCATGTTATAATTTTAAAAATAATTTAAAGAGAGCAAATTTAAAAGGCTTATTAGTTATGTACATAATATTGGTTTTTAGTGGATATTAGTTAAGATTATCCTGAAAACTTCTGGTATGATTTTAAAAATACAGAGCCAGCTAATCGTTCAAGATGCAAATCAAAACCACAATGAGCCATCACCTCACCCCTGTCAGAACGGCTGTCACCAAAAATCATAGGGAGACCTGGGTTCTACCCCTGGGCTGGGAAGATCCCCTGGAGGAGGGCATGGCAACCTACTCCAGTATTGTTGCCTGGAGAATCCCCACGGACAGAGGAGCTTGGTGGGCCACAGTCCATGGGGTTGCAAAGAGTCAGACCCAACTGAGCGATTAAGCACACAACAAATGTTGGTGAGGATGTGAGAAAAGCGAACCCACGTACAGTGTTTGTGGGAATGTGAATTGATGCAGCCACTATGGAAAACAGTAGAGAGGTTCCTTAAAAAACTGAAAACAGAACTGCTATATGATCCATCAGTTCCACGAGTGGATATATATCCAATGAAAATGGAAATACTAGTTTGAGAAGATATATGCGTGCCGATGTACACAGGAACATTATTTACAAGAGCCAAGGTGTGGAAGCAACCTAAGCACCCAACAACAGATAAATGGAAAAGGAAATGTGGTGTATATGTAGATATGCAGTGGACTATCACTCAGCTATAAAAAAGAATGACGTTCTGCCATGTGCAACAAAATAGATGGACATAGAGGGTGCTTAGTGACATAAACCAAAGACAAAATACTGGATGTTATCACTTATATGTAGAATCTAAAAAATATTTATTTTTAAAAATGAATGACTATAACAGAAAAGAGACAGACTCACTGATATGGAGAATAAACTAGAGGTTACCAGTAGGGAGAAGGAAGGAGGGAGGGTCAAAATGGGGTAGGGGATTAAGAGGTACAAGCAAGCAACTATGTGTGAATCAATAAGCTACAAGGATATATTGTACAGCACAGGGAAATATAGCTGTTATTTTATAGCAACTTTAAATAGAGTATAATCTATTAAAATGTTGAATCACTTTGCTGTACACCTGTTAGTTAATTTAATACTGCAAATGAACCATACTTTAATCATAAAACAAATAGCCAAAAGAAGGAACATGTTGGGCAGACCCTCGTCCCAGGGGACACAGACACAGGCTAGGTCTCTGCTCTTGTCATGAGGGGGAAGGCTGGGAGACAAGAAGGACCCCGTGTTTCATTCCCCATCTCCTAACACAGGCAAATACCTGTCATGATGATTCGTGGGGAGGAAGGCCACCCTGAAGTCACAGAAAGCCCGGATTATGGCACATTTTTAAGGAAGCTTAGTTCCGTGACGTTCTACTACTTTCAGCTTCTAGAACAATGTTTCTCAAGTTAGATTTTGTACCAACACTGTTCTAGAGGCTGCAGGGAGTCTCAGTACAAGATCACCTGGGAGCTAGTTCCCATGCAGAGTCCAGGCCCTACTGAATTTGAATTTCTGGGCTAACGTCTGGGAAACTGAGTTTTTACCAGGTTACCAGGTGGTTCTTATGGCTACAGAAGCTGAAGACTGCACCGTGATTCTTAACCCAGGCCGTATATTAGACTCACCTGGCAAATTTTAAATACAGTGCTAATATCCAGGCCCTACAGACCAGTGAACCTCAAGTCTCTGGAGGCTGAGGCCTGGGAAGCTTCTAAAGACCCCCAGGTGATTCCAGTGTGCATGCAAGGGCCCATCCATTGGTCTTAGGTGGCTGGTTCCCAGATGAGATTTTCATCAGGATCACGTGGAGGGCTTGTAGACAGAGGGCTGGGCCCTGCCGCTTGAGCTCTGAAATCAGGAGGTCTGGGTGGCACTTGAGAATTTATATTTCTCACAAGTTCCCAGATGCTCCTGCTGCTGCTGTTCTAGGGAGCACTATACTTTGGGAGGTACTGCTCTAGAATGAGGGCTCCCAAGGTGGTTCAGTGGTAAAAGAACCCACCTGCCAGTGCAGGAGATGCAGGAGACATGGGTTTGATCCCTGGGTTGGGAAGATCTCCCTGGAGAAGGAAATGGCTACCCAGCCCAGTATTCTTGCCTGGGAAATCCCATGGACAGAGGAGCCTGGCAGGCTGCAGCCCACAGGGTCGCAAGGAGCTGGACATGACTGAGCATGCACACATGCTGTAGGATGAAGCCTTTAACCCCCCAGGGGACAGCCTGGGGATAAAGGAGCAGAGGACACAGGCTCTGTCCCCCAACCCTCAGCTTCCAGCTTCCCAGGCCCCAGCCCAGCTGATGGGGTCCAGGGAGAGCAGCCGCGGGGCGAATCAGCAGCACTCACCTCCCAGTAGACTGCATCCTCAAAGCAGTTCTCATCAGGCGCTTGTCCCCAGAATGGTAATCTCAGAATGACCCCTAAAGGAAGTTGGAGGTCCCAGAGGTCAAGAATGACTTCTCTGCCTACCCAGACCTTCCCCTCAACTGGAAAAATCCTCCCAGTCTCAGAGCCATCAGTGCAGAGACAAAGGGCTCCTGGGGGCTCCAGGTGACCTCTGGCACACACTCGTGGGTCCCCCAACCACAGGGCCCCACCTCTTCTGGCATGGTCACCCCCACTCACCTACGATGATGCCGCCCACCAGGGCCATGGCCAGTGACACAAACAGCCCGGCAGCCTGGAACCTGCCCTGCGTGTTTGGGCTCCAGTTTAACTTGGATCTTTCAATGCCAAAGGCATAGGCAAGTCTGGGGTAGAGACAGGGAGAAGATCAGGATCCCCTGGAGAGGCCAAGTGACTACCCACTGTCACCCCACATGCATGAGAGGATGTGAAGGCTCAATAACCTCTGGGCCTCAGCCTTTCCATCTGCAGAATGGGGGCACTAAAAAGATCAGATGGTCTCTAAGATTCTTAAGGAAGGACAGAGGTTGAGGGGAGAGGCCATGAAATAGTGGTCCAGAGTGGGCGAGAAAGGGGACAGAGATAGTCCTGGACCCTAGAGGAATAGTAGGAAGGAGGAATGGAGAAGGAAGGAGGGAGCTCAGCCTTCTTACTCCGCCTCCATTCTTACCCTTCCTCCCCATACAGATCAATGCTGGCGATGCTTGCCGTCACTGCGCCCGCAATACCGCCTATGATGCCAGGAATGCCGTGCAGGTTGTGAACACCACACGTGTCCTGGATGCGCAACCGGGACTCCAGGAATGGCTGGAAACAGGGAGATGAGTGTTGCTCAGGCAGGGGCTGTGGCAGGCTGTGGGGAGTCCAGGATTCTGGAAGCCCCAAATACACAGAGACCCAACCCCCATCCTCTCCCTAGAGACTGCCTGCTCCCCGCACCCTCCCCCCAATCCAGTCCCTGGCCCTGGAGCTCTCACGGTCAGGTACACAAAACCCAGGGTGGAGATGATGCCGCAGATGAAGCCGATGATGAGGGAGCCAAAAGGCAGGACCATCAACTCGGCAACGGTGCCCAGGCCCACTCCTCCAGCGAGTGTCGCGTTCTGGATGTGCACCTGGGCAGGGCAGGCAGAGTAGGCGGGAACTCAGTCCTCTCCCAGAGTAGCGTCCCAAGTTGTTCTCCTGTGCATGGGGGGCCACCTGGGAGCCAGAGACGGCTCCCGTGCGTCTCAGCCAGCCAGGAGACGGCAGAGGACTCTAGCCTGAGCCCAGGCTTGGGACAGCCACCCCTGTGCTGCCTATACAGCTGCCACGCCCACCAGCGCTCGGGGCACCTTCTATGTGTGCCTGTGCCTGTGTCTCTGGGCCCCTTGAGCCCACCTGCATGCCCCCTTCGGATCTGGGTGCCCAGACACGAAGGTGTGCCCAGGTTCGTGTGTCGGATGTCCTTTGTACGCACGTGTGCTGGCGTCAGAATCTGCGAGCCTACAGGAGCACCGACTGACTCTCTGAGGACCATGGTCCACGGTGCTGGCTTGCGAGGAGTATGTTTCATCTCTACAACAAGCCCAGGAGGCAAGTATGGTTACCTTTTCATGTTTGCAGGTGAGGAAATTAAGGCACGGGGGAGGTTCATGGACTTGTCGAAAACCACACGGCCAGCCAAGGGCAGAAAGGTGTCTTGATCCAGGTCCGTGTGGAGCCAGAGCCCCTGCCCTTCATCCTCTTCCATGTCCCTCCCTGCATGTGCCCACATGAGTGTGTCTGATTCTCTTCCCCTGGTGCCTGTGTCCCCATCTCTCTGTACAGTGACTGTCCAGTGCATCCTGGGGCCCAAGGCTGTGTCCCGGCATAACACACACTCCTGGCAGCATCTTGGCACATAGGTGCCTGGGTCTAGAAGCTAGTGTCAGAGCATTAGATTGTGGGACTTCGCGGATGGTCCAGTGGTTAAGAATCCACCTTCCAATGCAGGGGACGTGGGTTTGATCCCTGGCTGGGGAACTAAGATCCCACATGCCTCCGAGTATCTAAGCCTGAGCACTGCAATGAAGACCCAGTGCAATCAAAAATAAATAAAAAGAATATCAGAGAGAGAAGTGGTCCTCTTTCTATAGAAAAATCTACCAACACCCATTACTCTCCCAGGAATGACAGGATTACGTGCCCCAGTGGCGTGATATGAAAGGCACTGGGCAACACCACCGCCCCACAGATGCCCCAAGTGTTTTGAAGGGGTTCTCTTTTGAGTGTGTGGAGGGGGCAGGTAGGGGCAGAGCTAGGAAGGCTGGGGGCCNCATTACTCTCCCAGGAATGACAGGATTACGTGCCCCAGTGGCGTGATATGAAAGGCACTGGGCAACACCACCGCCCCACAGATGCCCCAAGTGTTTTGAAGGGGTTCTCTTTTGAGTGTGTGGAGGGGGCAGGTAGGGGCAGAGCTAGGAAGGCTGGGGGCCAGAAGCTAGTTTTTTGGGGGGTTGCTCAGTCCAGAACTAATGTCAGCACCCAAGTTGTGGGGAGAGGAGGATGAGAAGGAGCCAGTTCATCCAGGGCAGCTGGCATGATAGAACCTCCATGAATCTGGTTCTGGGCTCTGCCTAAAGCCAGCTGTGTCATCTGGACAAATCATTTCTCCTGGGGCCTCAGTTTCTTTGTCTGAAAGATGGGTGCAATAATCCTAATGCTGCCTGCTTCACTGAGTTGTTGGCAGGGCATAGTGATCAGTGCCCATTGGGCACAGGCAGTTGTGGCCACAGCTTCCCCCAAGGTTCCCGCGCCCCCACCCCACTCACCATGTCCAGCTTGCCCTTTCTATGTAGGGCGCTGGACAGCGCCACTGAGGTGAGCACGCAGGCTGCTAAGGAGCAGTAGGTGTTGATGACCGCTCGGTGCTGAGCATCTCCGTGATTGGATATAGCCGAGTTGAAGCTGGGCCAGTACATCCACAGGAAGAGGGTGCCTGGCCAGACCAGACAGGGCCGATGGAACCAGGAGAAGGGGCGTTAGATGGGCCTGATGGAGCTTGGACAGACATCCTGTCCTTTAGCTCCAGAGATATCAAGTGACTCACACACCCCAGCCATTTCCCTCCCCTGGAACTTTATTCGTGCTGGGGGCTCATCTTGGAAGGCCCTCCCTGCATTACTCACTGCCTAATGCCGTCTTAGTCTTCCACTCTGCCCCAGGAAGTCTACCCTGACCCCATAACTTGGTGAAATGCCTCCCACCCTGCTTCCCAGGCACCTTGAGGGAGAATCTTTTTCTCCACTGTAGGGAGATAATCAAGTTGCTTGGCATCTGTTCTACCACCCTGCAAGGAGCTCCTTGAAGGTAGGGCCGGGTTTTAAGAGACCAGAGAAGGTAGCTGGCATGTGTTCTCTGGAAATAATGGACACAGGAAATAGGCACATACACCTTGCTGAGCTCAGGGATGGACGCACTTCCTGGTTATCACTGTGTCTGCCCTGGAGCATTCGGGGGAACACGCAGGATGAGTGACCGACTTCTTCCAGCCCCATGGGGAAAAGGGACAAGTAACTGGGATCCTTGAAATATCTACAGGCGACCTCTCCCTGCCCGTTCTCTGAAGGGAACTAGCAGCCACCCACCAGACCATGTGGGGATGAGGTATGATCACCGCAGCCTGAAATGCTCGTGGTGACCCTCACCCACCATGGTAGCACGGCAGCCTCAGCCATCACGGGGGCCCCCGCAGTCGCTATGGAAGCTCTCACCGATCATGGCAAAGAGGTCCGAGTAGTACGTGGAACTCTGCCTCTCCTTGCTGTGGTGTAGGTTAGGGCGGTAGAGGATCCAGGCCACTGTGAGCCCAAAGTAGGCGCCAAATGCATGGATGGTCATGGAGCCCCCTGAATCCTTCACCTAGTGGATGGGTACAGGGTACTGTCAGGGTCTGACACTCTTCTCCCTGCCTCCTCTGACACTCTCCCACCCCCAGGAGATACACACAGACAGAGGTGCAGCTGTCTCCAAGGAGGTACAGGCTACAAAAGGAAGCCCAGGGCCCTGACAGACCCATCAACTGGGGAGGGGAGGAAGTGGGGATCCCCTCCTCAACTATACTTCAATGAAAATTAAAGTGGGGAACTTCCCTGGTGGTTAAGAATCCACCTGCCAGTATGGGAGAAATGGGTTCAATTCCCGGTCCGGGAAGATCCCATTGCCACGGGGCAACTAAGCCCATGCACCACTCCTGGGCCTGTGCTCTAGGGCCCGTGCTGCACAAGAGAAGCCACCACAACGAGAAGCTCATACACTGCAACGAAGAGTAGCCCCAGCTCTCTGCCACTAAAGAGAAGCGTGCACAGCAGTGACAGCCCAGGACAGCCAAAAAAAAAAGGAAAAAGAAAACATAGACCTGCTTCTTCCCTTTAGAGGGGAAACCCAACCAGAGAGGTAAGCGTGTCATCCAATGTCACAGGGCTAGCTGTTGAATTGTTGACATACCTCTTTCCTGACTCCCAGCCTGGTGGGTGCCTCTGCTAGCTGTGTGACCTTGGGGGAGCCCCTTACCCTCTCTGAGTCTCAGTTTTCTCATCTGTAACATGGGAGTAATAACTGTGCCTGGCTCAGAGAGAAGGATTGAATGAGATAACCCACGTGAAGCATTCAGAGCAGGGCCCAGGCAAGGGCAAGTGCTCCTTAATTGTCAGCAGTGATAACTATTTCAACTTGGCTGCAGGAAAAGACCCAAACACTGTCATGCATTTGAGGGAATTTCTGCAGCAGATCAGAGAGGGGTTTTAAGGGTCAAAGAAGCCTTCTCTGCCTCTAAACTCACACCCAAGGTACTACTTCTCAGCCAATTTCAGATCTCATCTATTGATTTCCCCTGTGTACCCCCTCACCTAGCCTAGCTTCTTTCTCTCTACCCACCCCAACCAGTCTCCAAGGCTGGTTTATTCACCTTTTTTTTTATAAATCGCTTATGATTCACTTTCTTCTCTTTGTCCTAGGCCAGAGCCAGTCCCATTACTTCTCACCAGGGTGACTAACACAGCCTCTTGACTCTCTGCCTCCAATTGTTCTCTTCACCACAGCCAAAGTGACACTTCCATAGCATGTATTTGACCATGCCCCTCTCCTGCCTGGAACTTTCCATAGCTCCCTATTGCCCTCATGATAAAGTTGAGACTCTTTAACACAGTCTATGAAAGTCTTGATGATCCATGCTCCTTCCTCCCCTCCCTAGCACCCCAACCCCATTCCCTCTGCCTCAAATACCTTTGCTCACTCTTTTGCCTGATTATCTACTTGACTTCTGGCTTTAACAACTCTTCCTCCAGGAAGCCTCCCTGGCCTGCCATATGCTGGCTCAGGTCCTCCTCCCCTTCCCCCAGGGCACCTAGTCCTGGAACTCCATCCTTGTCTCACTGTCTGGTCACTGTCTATTTGCTTCCAGGCCCCCTCACTAGGTTGCGAGTTCCTTGGGATTGAAACAGAGTCCTGCTCACTCCTGTATCCCACTGCCTGGAGCACTGCCTGACATGTAAATCCACAACTTATTCCCCTGACAAATACTTCTCGACAATTTATTAGGCATTGGGCCAGGTGCCAGGAATAGAGATAGTCTCCAGACAGATAAGGTTTCACCCTTATTTTCCCTTAAGGATAAATGCTCTGAAGAAAATTAGTCAAGGATAGTGACTAGGAGGAGGTAAGGGAGAGGGCAACACTGGTAGGAAAACCTGGGCGGGCCTCTCTGAAGAGGTGAGACTGCAGCTGAGACCTCAGCAATGAAAAGGACCAGGGAGATGAACACTCCAGGCAAAGGGAGCGGTAAGTGCAAAGGCCCTGAGGTGGAACCAAGCTTGGGTATTTGAAAAGCAGACCGCAGGATATGGTTAAATCACAGAAAGATGGGGAGAGAGTAGATGATAAGCTTAGAGAAAAGGCCAAGGCCAGAACATGGAGGGCCTTAACACAAGTTTAGATTTGATTTGAAGTGAAATTAAAAAAAACAAACAGGGTTTTAATCAGAGGAATGGTCTTATATACATTATTAACAGGTCCCCACAGCTGTTGGTAGAGATTAGCTAGCTTGAGGTGGTGGGTCAGGCAAGGATGAAGACAGGGAGGGACTTCCCTGGTGGGCCAGTGGTTAAGACTCTGTCTTCCACTGCAGGGGGCACAGGTTCAATCCCTGGTAAGGGGACTAAGGTCCCACATGCCACCTGGCATGGCCAAAAAAAAAAAAAAAGAAGGATGATGACAAGGAGATGAGTCAGGAAGAAGGAATACGACAGTGTGGTAGCTGAAAACAATGACAAAATAAGTGACCGAATGTAGGGTGGTCTGAAAGCAAAACCCCTGGGGGTGAGACTTCCCTGACAGTCCCAAGATTAACATTGTGCTTCCACTGCAAGGGCGTGGGTTCAATCCCTAGTTGGGGAACTAAGATCCTGCATTTGGCACAGCACAGAAAAAAATAAGAATGGAAATCATGAGCTCAAAATAGTTAAAAAAGATTGAATTCCAGATGATACTGAGGAACCACTGTGCAAGTCCTGATCACCCTGCTTCTGAGAAATTCTATGTTAAAAAAAGAAAAAACCCGTGGGGGTTTCTAGGCAGAGTCCAAATATAGAGAAGTTGGGGAATGAGAAAAGCATTGATGGGGTTCCTGAATAATCCCTACTCCTGCAAATATGCCAAAGAGGTGTCTAAACAAGAGTCAGAGGCCTAAGTTGCTCTTTACTTTGGCCAGTGAATTAGTCAACCTCAGGGGGCATCATTCCTGCCATAGAGGTCCATGTGAATGGCACCCCCAGAGTTTTGCAGTGTGCAACCCATGCAACTGTACATGTCTGCTTTGGCCACTCCCCTGGGAACCTTCCTTACAGATGTGCCCCCTCAGTATACTGGGTCACTTTCTTGGCAGAGCAATCTGGGAATGTGTGTGTGAAAGATGATGTGCAGGAACACCCCATTCTTTCCCTCTGATGTGCCAGAAAGAGAAAGGAGGAAGAAAACCAACATGTGAGGAACCTCTACTCTGTCTGGTTGCTGGATTGATGTACCAGGTGGATGCTCAATATACGTCATTCTCCTGCTTTACAGCTGGGGAAACTGAGACTCAGAAGATTAAGTGACTGGTCAAACTTGAATTGAATCCAGCTGGCTTGTCCCCCCAGTCTTTTCTTTCTCTGTCACCTTCCTGTCCCCCCAAGTGTCCCTTCCACCACCATCCCTGTTCTGAGCTCTGCTCACCTCTAACAGGTTGAGGAGAATGTACTCATTTATTGAGAAGAGGGTCACTTGGAAGAGAGTCATGATGAGGAGCTGGACAGGGCTGACTTTGCCCAGAACTGCCCCAAAGGCCACACAGACAGAGCCCACGCAGAAGTCCGCATTGATGAGGCTGTGGGGAGACAGGACAGGGGAGGGGCTGAGACCACAGCAAGAAGTGACACTCAAGCTCTGGGGCTGAATCTGAACTTTGGTCACCTGTGGGTTTGGGCTTGTGGTCTAACTTTGCTAAGCCTCAGTTTCACCACCTGTGGTAATGGGCACATAGCATCTTAGAGCTACTCTAAGAATGCAAAGAAATAGCCTGTGAAGAATCCAGCACAGCAGTGGCACATACTAGATGCCACCACACCCTTCCTTTGAGGGCCCATCTCAGGCCCCACCCTCTTCCTTGCAGGCAGCTTGTACTCAAGGCACCCAAGTGATCTGGCTGCTGTTGTTGAATAATATCCAGTCCATATTTGGGACCTTGTCCTGCCCTTCATTTTCTACCTACCCTTCCAAAACCTCTTCTCACCCACCACCTCTTCAGGAAGTACCAGTACCTCTAACCAGATGTGGTCTCTGCCTCCAAATCCTTATCTCTATGCACACTTCTCCTGCTGGCTACCAGGGCCTTGCTTGGGTTTGAGTCATCATGACCTCCTCTTCAGACCTTACCTGGGAGAGAGGATCTATGTCCAGGGAAGAAGGAAGGACCTTCCTGCAGGCAGTAGGGAGCTGGGGGCTGGGTGGAGAGAGGGGATAGGAAGGCCAACAGAGAGAATGCAGGCCAAGGAGCTTGGAAGCCCTCCTTAAGTCTGGACCCTGAAAACCCAGCCAGCCAAGCAGAGGCGTGCCATGTGATCAGAGGGGATCCAGATTTCATCCACGTGCCCACTGTGCCTAACCCAGGTCTCCTCGGGCCCTGCCAGCAGCAAAGCTGTTCTGGAGTCCAAGGCAGACTCTCAGTGTGGCTTCCAAGTCATGAGCATTGTCAACCAGGGCCCTTGTAAAGACAGCAGGGACTACTGCTTCCTTAAGGCAGTCACAGCCACAGGAGCCCCCTCCCTCACTCGTGTGTGTGTGTGTGTGTGTGTGTGTGTGTGTGTGAGAATCAGGAATGAGAAGTAAGAAGCCAGCTGATGGTAGGGACAGTGTGTGGAGTGGGGGCAGGGCACTGTCTCCGCAGGGTCCCTCCCCAGACAAAGGATCTCCACTGGAATGTCTCTTCACTATAAGCCTTGTTCATTGCCGCATCCCCTGGGCCTGGCTGAATACATGATGACAGGTGCTAAGTGCCAGGCACTTCAATGCTTGTTCAATGCAGCACAGGCCCTCCTGTATCACACCTGGACCCATGGAACAGGTACCATTATTAGCCACGTCATAAAGATGGGAAATGGAGACTTAGAGAGGTGGAGTTATTTGCCCAAATTACCATAACTCAGCCATAAGACCACCTGGCAGAGATCACCCCCTAGGAAGGAGTGAGAGGGAGCGCACAGAAGCCCATACCTGGGCCCTTGGCCCCTGGGAAATGGATACCTGGATGTTACATCTCAGGCAAGGCCCGAGAATGGAGGCTGAGGAGCACACAGGTCCTCCTTGAGTCTGGGGAACAACCCTGGAGGGACAGGTGGGATCTGGGACTCTTCAGCAGGGGCAGAACAGAAGCTAGGAGAAGGATCCTCAGGTGAGGTCTAGGGGGCCACATGTTCATCTCAGCCCTGGGCACCAGAAATCGGCTCAAGCTAAGTTGCTGAAAATCATTTCCCCCAAAACCAAGTTGCCAAAACTCAAGTTGTCAAGTGACTAACTTGTTAAATAACTGGTTCAAAAAATTTAACCCACAAAAGTTTACAATAATTTCCTTTGAACATTTAAAAAAGCTCCATACTTTTGTTTTGCATTTAGCCATAGCTATTTTGCTGTGGTGGCCAATTAAATATATCACAGGCACTTTTATACTTTGGGTCTATGGCTTTGGGAATGAGAATTTCCTGTGTATCTTATACAGTAGAGTGATATGCATGTATGTCATAGATTTTATATACAAGAAGACCAATTTCTTGGTTCCAAAACATCTTCTATCTAGTCGACTATTTTTCCTGTTTCTCTTAATTCACAGATTCATTAATTGGCTTGAATGAAGTAATATTTTGCAAATATTTGGCATATGTTTAAAATTTCAGGCCCCTGGCCTATGATATCTGATTGGTGCCTTGTATGTGACAGCAGGGATTTGTACTTTAAATGTAGTTTTGGGGAGGAAGGTTCAAGAGGGAAGCGGCATAAGTATACCTGTGGCTGATTTATGTGATGTACAGTAGACACCAACACAATATTGTAAAGAAATTATTCTCCAATTAAAAATAGATGTTTTAAAAAACATGGTTTTGTACCAATTTGCCTCTAAACCCTTTCTGTGGATTTGGTTTTCCAAGCAGGCTAATAAATGCTTGTTTTTACACACCAATGGCAACTTTATCAAGTTATGAAATGTACTTTTCTTTAGCCAAACGTCATATGTCTACAGAAATTGAAGACAATCTAACTGGACTTAAAGAAGAGCCTTCAATAAACCAAACCTTGACTAAAAAGGGAAGGGAGGGGAAAAGTCTCCCACAGGCTGTTGATTTTGTACCATGCAATGGAAACTGTGGTCAGTTTCTTAAGTTTCCCTGGCTGGAGAGTTTGATAAATGAGTCATTCAGTGAGATGACTGCTTGGCAAGCTGGTTTTTGGCAAGTTGGCAAATTTACTGTATAACCTGGAGGTGGCGTTGAGGGAAGAAACATGCTTAGGCTCCTAGGAGGCCTCTTCAGACAGAGGGAGGGGCTGAGCTCCCTGACAGAAGGGAATGTAGTACTTGTCAGACCAAAAGATTGTCACACCGTTTTATCCATTGTCTTCTTCTTCTTTTTTTTTTTAAATTTTTATTTTTTTTTTTAGTTTGTTTTGCTTTACAATACTGTATGGATAAAATGGTATGGTATTAAGATGATACTGAACATATATAAACTAATAAAAGTAACATTTCTAACTTAAAAAAAAAAAAGATTGTCACAGACAAGTGATGAGGATGGAGGTGAGAAGAGATAGGGATCAGGGGCCCCCTCAGAGGCTGAGGCAGGGAGGGACTTCAGCCCTAGGACTCCACACAGGCCTCACAGCTCTTTGCTCTGTTCCGTGGGTGAGGACACAGGCAACTGGATTCCCCGTTCAATATTCCCGCTACAATGAACCTAAGGAGGTTGCTTTAGGCAGTCCTACACTCCTTCCGCTCGCCTGCCACCTACTCCCTCCCATCCATGGGTCCTATGGCCTGAGATCTCTCAGGGCAAATTTTGATGTTTGCCTTGAGATGTCAGAGCTGAGTCCGGACTTGGACCCTGGGGAAAGGCCTTGCATCCCTGCAGCCTGTGTCTTAGGAGGAAGGAAACCCTCCAACAGCACTTGGTTACCATGAGAACTCCCACCCTGGAGACTCACTGATCAGGAAGTGAGTCAGTGAGTGTGTGTGTGTGTGTGTGTGTGTGTGTGTGTGTGTGTGGGTGTGTGTGTGTGTGTGTGTCGGGGGTGGGGGTGGGGTGGTGTATGTTGCAGGGCCCCTGGGTACCCTGGCTGGATGACGAAGACCCTGCTCACAGCCCAAAGCCTCTGGGCCACGCCCCCATACCCGCCNCAAGGTATTTGCGTTGTCTTAAAGGAGTCTCCCCATAGACTGCTTATGAGTTGTAAAGGAGGGTGAAAAAACAGTGGAGAAATTGGGCAACATCTTGACAGTGTGATCACAATTAATGTCACCAGTGTGGGACACTCGAACATTGTGCACCTTCAGGAAGATATTCTGAGAAGGACACATCACCTATGTGGTGCTCTGGCTGAGAAGGCACAGTCCCAATCTAATCACGAGAAAACACCAAACAAAGGAACATGCTATTAGAAAGGGGTTGAAGCTGGACTCTTGAAAAATATCAGTATCTTAAAAGATAAAGAAAGGCTGCCCTTGTGAACATCTATTATAGGACAGACATGTGCTAGGTGCTGTACCTACATAGGAATGTTCTAGGTTAAAGAGGCTAAAGAGACAGGTCAAATAAATCCAATACTTGACCCTAGACTGGATCTTGGATTTGGTGGGGTAGGGAGTAGGTACAGGTACAGGGAATGCTGTAAAGGTTTGTATTGGGTCTACTGACAAAATTGTATAGGGACAGTATATTAAAGTAGCATACCGTATAAAAACTTCATGAAGTTGATTACTGTGGTGATGGAAGAGAATGCCTCTATTCTTAGGAAACAGTGGAATAATTAAGGCGGCCAGACCGCAATATGTATAATGGACTCTCAGTTCAGGGGAAAAGGAACTGTATGTACATGCTTGCTTTTATGTGGGAAAAGAGAGAGATGCTTAATGGGAGTTAAAAAGAGTACATAGTGTTCTTTGTACTATTTTTGTTTTAGCAACTCTTTGTAAATTTGAAATGATTTCCCCAATTAAAAATGTTTGAATAAAAGAGAACTGCAGGGCTCACCAAGCCTGGCCTGGCCCCACCCGCCAGTCTCCTCCTTCTTCCTTTCCTCGGTCCTCCCTTCCCTCTGGTGCCCCAGCCGCACTGGCCTCCCTGGGCTCAGTCTCACTCTGGATCTTTGCCTGTGATGGTCCCTCCATGCAGGATGCTGTTCCCACAGAATGGCCAGGAACTTCTCTTCTTGTGGTTTAGTCGCTCAGTCGTGCCCGACTCTTTTCTTCTGTCCATGGGATTCTCCAGGCAAGAATATTGGACTGGGTTACCATTTCCTTCTCCATTTCTTCTTGTGGATCTCAGCAAAAAGTCACCTCATCACAGGGGCCTTCCAGACCTGAGTTTCAACTTGGTTCACTCCCTCATAACACCTTCTTCTTTCTTTTCTAGTTCTTACAACACTTTGTAGTTAGGTTTGTTTGGCCCACTAGACTTTAAAGCTCCAAGGAGTCAAATGGTGGTGGTGGTTTATTTGCTAAGTCATGTCCGACTCTTTGCGATCCCATGGACTGTAGCCCACCGGGTTCCCCTGTCCATGGGGTTTCCCAGGCAAGAATACTGGAGTGGGTTGCCATTTCCTNGATGCTGTTCCCACAGAATGGCCAGGAACTTCTCTTCTTGTGGTTTAGTCGCTCAGTCGTGCCCGACTCTTTTCTTCTGTCCATGGGATTCTCCAGGCAAGAATATTGGACTGGGTTACCATTTCCTTCTCCATTTCTTCTTGTGGATCTCAGCAAAAAGTCACCTCATCACAGGGGCCTTCCAGACCTGAGTTTCAACTTGGTTCACTCCCTCATAACACCTTCTTCTTTCTTTTCTAGTTCTTACAACACTTTGTAGTTAGGTTTGTTTGGCCCACTAGACTTTAAAGCTCCAAGGAGTCAAATGGTGGTGGTGGTTTATTTGCTAAGTCATGTCCGACTCTTTGCGATCCCATGGACTGTAGCCCACCGGGTTCCCCTGTCCATGGGGTTTCCCAGGCAAGAATACTGGAGTGGGTTGCCATTTCCTTCTCCAGGGGATGTTCCCAATCCAGGGACTAAACCTGCATCTCCTATACTGCAGGCGGATTCTTTACCGCTGAGCCACCAGGGAAGCCCCAGGAGTCCAGGCCAAGCCTGTTTTGTTCACACTGGTATTCTCCACTGCCTATAGGCATTCCCTGGGTGGATGCTCCATAAATATCCCTGAAGGGATGAATGGATAATTACTATTGTGGTCTCAGGAGTAGCCAGATATGCCAGCCGAGCAGCAGCCAAGGGCCCCGGGTGGCACTTCACCATCAGGGGAGACTGCAGACCCTCTCCTGCCTGATGTCTCCTGCCCACTGGGTAGATAGGCCCTGATGTCCGCAGCAGCCTGGCCAGCCACAGTGCGGGCGGGCAGCGATGCTCAAGCTGTCCTTCCCCTCCCCCGTTGCCCTCATCTGTCTCCCCTGCAGGCTTCCCTGAGGCTGGGTAAGGGTTGAGGCACAGAAGTTGATGCAAGAGAGCTTGGGTCTCACCCCAGCACGGTGCTCTGAGCTCTGAGCTTCTTTTGCACAGACTTACACCAACAGCAGCTCGGCTTGGGTTTCCCAGTGTGTGAGACTGATTTTGTGTCGTTATGTTTTATGGTTTATCGTGCTTCTGTTGTGGGGGAAACTGAGCTAACATATGTGACGCGCCATCCAACAGGTCATGGTGACTCTTGGGAAGAAGCTGATGGGTGACAGACTGGAGAGAGAGGGAGGAGACACCTTCAGACCACAGTTACTAAAGCAAATGCAGGGAAGGAGGAAGAGGTTGCTGGGGAGAGAGGGAGGTGCTGGGTTTAGGGCTGGTCATGGGAGTTTGAGATGACCCCATGACCCCGGGGGTGGATGGTGTCGGTAAGCATCAGGCGGGATAGTGTGGGCGCAATGGAGCCTGGCCATTCGGGCTGGAGCTGGACTCTGAGGTCCAACGGACCTGCACACAGAGCTGGGAGTTGGAATGATGAGTGGAAGACAGGAGCCAAGGACTGGCCGGCTGGAATTGAGCAGTTTAGACAGGGACGGTGCTGTCAGGGAGGTGAGGGGAACCCCTGGGAAAAGGTAGCATCGCAGACTTCCATAGCAAGAAGTGTGAGCTCTTTGGAGGTGGGGGAAGCAGGTGGGCAGGGGCAGGGGCTCAGGCTCAAGAGACTGGAGGAGGCCTTCCTGGGGGCTTCCTTCAGTTCTCCCTGTGGCCTGGGACAAAAGAGCAGAGAGCGCACAGCTTCTCAGGGCTTCTCCCTGCCGGTCCCCACCTTGCCGGTTCTCTGTCCTTCCCTGTGACTCCCTGGCTGTCCTGACCTCTGTCTCTAACCCTTCTGTGGATATCTGTTTCTTGTCCCCCAGCCTCAGGTGCACAGACTCCAGCTTTGCTCTCTTTCCGCACCTTCCTTATTCGCTCTCTTACTCCTTTCTATCTCCTAAACTGGTCCTTACTGGAATACGAATGTTGTTCAGTCACTAAGTAGTGTCCGATTCTTTGCAACCCCATGGACTGCAGCACACCAGGCTTCCCTGTCCTTCACTGTCTCCAAGGGTTTGCTCAACTCATGTCCACTGAGTTGGTGATACCATCAAACCATCTCATCCTCTGTTGCCCCTTCTCCTCCTGCCCTCAACCATTCCCAGCATCAGGGTCTTTTCCAATGACCTGACTTTTAGCATTAGGAGGCCAAAGTATTGGAACTTCAGCTTCAGCATCAGTCCTTCCAATGAATATTCACAGTTGATTTCCTTTAGGATTGACTGCCAAATGAGTTTGATGCTACCAAAAATGCTTTTAATAATAATGGTCCAGAACTTCCCTGATGGTCCAGGGGCTAAGACTCTTCGCTCTCAATGCAGGGGTACTGGATTCGACCCCTGGTCAGGGAACTAGATCCCACATGCCACAACTAGGATCTGGGGCAGCCAAATAAATGAATAATAAATATATATATATATATATTTTAATGGTCTGAAGGCCCAGATTGTATGACCTTTAGCAGGGACATAACCTCTTTGACCTCAAGTCTCTTTTTCTGTAAAATAAGGAATAGTAACAGGACTCAGAGGTGTGTGGCACACATTTAATGTCACCCAGTCAAAGCCCTGGGCATAAACATGATTCCTCAGCAATTGCTTGCTGTTGTTCAGTCACTCAGTCGCTCGTGTCTGTCTCTTTGCGACCCCATGGACTGCAGCACACCTGGCTTCCCTGTCCTTCACCATCTCCTGGAGCTTGCTCAAACTCAAGTCCATCGAGTCGGTGATGCCATCCAACCATCTCATCCTGTTGTTCCCTTCTCCTCCTCAGCAACTGCTTAATTATTTAATTACTACTTCTCTTTTTCTCTTTCAAGACTGACCAGGTGCTTTGCATTGGGTTGGCGACTTGCTGGGGGTCGGTGGAAGTTGGTAAGACAACTCCTCTCTTCCCCTACTTTCCCCCACCTGTAGTGAGTGACTCAAGCAGCCTGGCAGAGTCCCTCCACCATGGGAGATCCCTGAGGGGCAAGTCTGGCTCCTGGAGGCCAGTTCTGAGAGCCGCCACCAGGAGGCGCCAGTACACAGCTGTTCTGCGACCCCTTCCTGGCTCACTCTCTTGGGAAGGTCTGAAGAAAGCCAAGTTTTGAAATTTTCTGGAATCTGAGGATCAAGTTTCCCACGCTGTTGGTCAACAGCAGCTCTCTCTCCAATGCTTCTTCAGCCCTGCAGCAGCCTGGGGACAGGCTCTTCCCATGCTCTACAGGCCAGCTCAGCCTAAACTGTTTCCTTTCAAGTCCACTGGCCAGTCCCTCAATTCCCCAAGGCTCTGTGTCCACCTCTCCCACAACTCGGAGCCGGACACAGAACCATCCCATCACTGCAAAACCTCCTGGGGAGGTGGTTGAGGGAGTGGCAATGCCACAGAGACTGGGGGAAGCAGGTTTTGTGCAGTGTGAGGGCTTGGCCTCACACCTACCTATGCCACTGACTAGCTGGGAAAATCTCTAAGCTCCATCTCTAGCAACATAAAATTGAAACAAATACACTCCTCGTCTGACAGAGCAAGCAAAAAGTGCTTGTGAGTGGGAAGAAGGTTTCTCTGGTGGCAGGTAAAGAATATGCCTGCTAATGTGGGAGACGGGTTTGATCCCTGGGTTGGGAAGATCCTCCGGAGAAGGGAATGGCAACCCACTCCAGTAGTCTTGCCTGGGGAATCCCATGAACAGAAGAGCCTGGCGGGCTACAGCCTATGGGGTTGCAAAAGAATTGGATGTGAACAACAAGTGGGGAGAGCACAAAGGAATTTAAATGCTATAGTAGTTCAAACTCATGTTCAAAGAGATATTCCTTGGCCACATCACTAAAGTGACATGAAGTGAAAGTCGCTCAGTCATTTCTGACTGTTTGCCACCCCATGGACTAGTCCATGGACTTCTCCAGGCCAGAATACTGGAGTGGGTAGCCTTTCCCTTCTCCAGGGGATCTTCCCAACCCAGGGATCGAACCCAAGTCTCCTGCATTGCAGGTGGATTCTTTACCAACTGAGCTAGGGAAAACACATCACTAAATGGGTGCTAAGCCTCCATTTAAACACCTTCAGCAACAGCATCAGTCCCTTCTGAGGAAGCTTGATACTGCGGAAGCGTTTACTGTCCTCTGGTTTCATGTCATGAGACATGCCCTCCTGGCTACCCATTATCTTCAATCTTCCAAGAGTTCCTGTGCATTAAATAACATTCCCACTCCATAGATGAGCATCCTGAGACTCAGTGTGATTAGAGAGGTGGCTTAATCTATTTTGGGTTTCCTGGTGGCTCAGATGGTAAAGAAGCTGCCTGCATTGCAGGAGACCTGGATTCAATCCCTGGGTTGAGAAGATCCCCTGGAAAAGGAAATGGCAACCCATTCCAGTATTCTCGCCTGGAGAATCCCATGGACAGAGGAACCTGGTGGGCTACAGTCCATGGGTCACAAAGAGTCAGACACAACTGAGCGACTAACACTTTCACTTTACTCCATTTCAAGTGATGGGCCCATATCTGTTTAATTCCAAAGTCAACTGCCAGGTGCACTGCCCTCTGCTTGAGGAATGCACGAATCTGAGGTTTAGTTCCCAGGAGCACAGGGTGAACCTTGCTGCCTCAGTTTTATGAGCCAGACCTTCAGGTGTTTGAAACTGTGACATCCTCAGCCTTAGGTCATTTCCTTTCTCCCTCTGTTTTCCTGGGAAACTTCAAGAGCCCAGGCTCTGATGGCTTCTCCTCAGGCCAACCTCCCTAGACACTGCCCGGAGCATCAGCCCAGGAGGAAGCTCGTGTTCAGCAGCTTGGGCTTTCAGGGCACTGCCAGGATGGGTCCCCAGCTGGTTCTGTGCCTGTTATTTGCCAAGGGGCCCATGCCCTGGAGCCATATTCAGGCACCCCTGGGTCCCAACTTGAGCCAGCTGGAGCTAGACTTCTCTGAAAACTGAGATGCCCAAAGGAGTCCTCTAATCCTCTGGGCAGGAATGAAGCCTGCACAGGTGTTGACAGCATGGAGCCAAGAACCCAGAAAGTACCAAAAGGGACTGCCTTCACTCCATGCCCCTGGGAACTGCCTTGAGGCCCAGGAACCCAAGCTTGAGGCCACACCTACATTCCAACTCCTAGTCACACCACCAGTAGGGAAGGAGAAGAGGGGAAAGGTGAGGTGCAAGGGAGGAGAGCAGTCCAGGAGGGTGGGTTCAGGTCCCTGGAGCTCCTACGCTGGCTCACTAGGTTTCTGGATAAGTGACTTTTGCAAGACATGTTCCCTCTCTGGCCTCAGTTTCCTGGTCTGTGAAATGGGAGTCATAACATTGCCAACAGTCATGTACAGATGTGAGAGTTGGACCATAAAGAAGGCTGAGTGCCAAAGAATTGATGTTCTCAAACTGTGGTGCTGGAGAAGACTCTTGAGAGTCCCTTGGATAGCAAGGAGATCAAACAAATCAATCCTAAATAAAGGAAATCAACTCTGAATATTCACTGGAAGGACTAACGCTGGAGCTGAAGCTCCAATACTTTGGTCCCCTGATGCTAAGAGCCAAGGTATTGGAAAAGACCCTGATGCTGAGAAAGATGGAGGGTAGGAGGAGAAGGGGGTGACAGAGGATGAGATGGTTGGATGGCATCATGAACTCAATGGACATGAGTTTGAGCAGACTCTGGGAGATAGTGAAGGACAGGGAAGCCTGGCATGCTGCAGTCCACGGGGCTGCAAAGAGTCAGACACGACTGAGCAACTCAACAACAAGAAACAAGTCATGGAGGGAAGATCAGTTTGCATAGGTGACTGTTGGAGATGAACTTTAGGGTCCCTTCTAAAACTAACAGTCCATGACTATGTGAGTGCCAACAGTTAGAAAGAGACTGTCACTGGCTGTTGGCAGATGGTGTGGAAAGCTAGAAAGCACAAGGGCATGAAGAGGGTCCTGGGCTGGAGGTCCCGAGGTTGGGCCAACCCAAGTAGCCTTGCACCAGTTCTAACTGCTTCTAACTGCATTCGGTACTCATCTAGTAATTGCTGCATTATGAAGTGAGGACTCCATGCCCAGCACAGCGCCAGAACTTTATGCGCCATGTCTCATGCCAGCCTCACCCCACTCCTGTAGGGTAGGTCCCATTATTATCCCCATTGGACAGATGAGGAAATCGAGTCTGTGAGGGCAGAGCCGTGATACAGGTGAGGTGTGGTGACTCTATGGACATGCTGTTAATCACGGCACCACGNCTGGCGTGCTGCGATTCATGGGGTCGCAAAGAGTCGGACATGACTGAGTGACTGAACTGAACTGTTTAGTCTGTATTTTGCAAAAATGAGTTTGATTTTCTAATTTTTCTTTAAAAACAGGTAATGCAGAAAAGCACAAAGAAGAAACTAGAAAATATTTGTAATCCTACCATCTAGAGGCAACTTTAGAAAAAGAAACAGAGGGAAAGAGATTCATACTTTAATACTGATTTATATTTGCTTTACTTATTTAATATTTTGTAAATATCTTCCCATATTATTCTTTTTCTATAACAGGATATATCATATGTTTTGTTTAGTAAATCCCTAGTGTTAGACAATGAAGTTATTTATTTGTTTGGTATTATAAATAACATTTTCATGAACATCCAGGTCTGTGAGTCTTTGTACAGGTTTCACTGAATTCCTAGATGCTGAATTGTTTTGATAGATATCACTCCTCTGTTCATGGGATTCTCCAGGCAANTTTAGTAAATCCCTAGTGTTAGACAATGAAGTTATTTATTTGTTTGGTATTATAAATAACATTTTCATGAACATCCAGGTCTGTGAGTCTTTGTACAGGTTTCACTGAATTCCTAGATGCTGAATTGTTTTGATAGATATCACTCCTCTGTTCATGGGATTCTCCAGGCAAGAATACTGGAGTGGGTTGCCATGCCTTCCTCCAGGGATCTTCCTGACCCAGGGATTGAACCTGTGTCTCCTGTCTCCTGCATTGGCAGCTGAGTTTTTTACCACTAGCACCACCTGGGAGGCCCCAAGATATCAGTAGATTTTCCCAAACAAAACACATGCCTCAGGAGCCAGGTGTGACAGTGGCAAGCACACACCCTCACCAATGCTGGATTTAAAAAAGTCATCGCCAAGCTGAATCTCAGCTTTGTAAAAGCCACGAATGCTGTGTGGAACAGCTGAGGTTGAGTGCCTGCCCAGGGTGCTGGGGACTGGAGTGTGGCTTCCCTGTGCCAGCACGGGGCACCCGGGTGTCCTCTCTATTCGAGGCAGCCTGCTGCAAGTCACAGCCAGACACCGCAGGAACAGTGTCAGCAAGAGGGGCCTTTGATTACTGCCTGCTCTGGCCAAATCCTTTAGACAGCCTCTGCTTGCGGTGGAACCCTTGCAAGGTGGGTATTGGAGTCCCATCCTACAGATGAAGAAACTGAGTTCTCAGAGAAGCCAGGGAGCAGGATGGAGAGTCAAACTCTGGGCTGTCTGATTCCACTGGACCAGGCTGCTTTTTGGCTCCGGACAGAGCCAGAAGGAAGGTTTGCTTTCTGGGACGCATGTTCACTGTTACAGGAAAGACTTCTCCTCATTCATACAATGAGGGGAGTGAATGGAGGGGAACTTTGGGAATGAAGTGGGGGGAGGGGCACCCAGGTTTCTGGCACCATCCGTTTCCAAGGATGGCTCCCAGGGCCATGAGCACCTAAAGAGAGGAATGGTGTCTTACTAGTTATTTTTGGGCCTGGCCGAGGTGCTTGAGGGATCTTAGTTCCTTGACCGGCGATTGAACCTGTGCCCCCTGCAGTGGAAGCACAGAGTTCTAAGCACTGGACTGCCAGGGGAGTCCCAGGATGTCTTATTGATGACTCTCGCCCCTGCCCATAGCGCAGTATGGGCATAGGACCAGCACTCAAATAATTTTAGAAGGATGAAGGAAGGGGTGAGTCATATTCTTTGAGCACCTACTGTGTGCCAGGCACTGTTCTGGGTGCTAGAATATAACAATGAGCAGAAGAAGTAAATCCCTGCCCTCATGGAACTTGAGTTTGGGGTCTGGGGGGTTGTTGACAAAAGCAAACACAATATGGGAATAGAATCTGAAAAAAGAGTGGGCATATGTACATGTATAACTGATACACTTCGCAGTACAGCAGGTCATTACAGAGTATTGAGTAGAGTTCCCTGTGCAAGGTCATTCCACTAAAGTTTGATGTCAGCAGGCAATTTCTGACCTGTTTAGATTATTTAACTTATCTGCTGTTCCTGTTTAGTCACTAAGTCATCTCCAACTCTTTTGTGACTGTAGCCTGCCAGGCTCCTCTGTCCATGCAATTTCCCAGGCAAGAACACTGGAGTGGTTTGCCATCTCCTCCTGCAGGGGATCTTCCCAACCCAGGGATCAAACCCATGTCTCCTTGTCCGAAAGATATCAATTAAAGATCTAGGGAAGTGCTGCAAGTTTTGATCCTGTATAATATCATAATATTTAACGAATCATTAAAGCTTTATGTATGAGATACATTGAATGCTGAGCTCCTTCCTACTACGCTTGCTACTACCATAGTCACATCATGGTAAACTGGCCCCCTCGTTACTGAGTAACAAAAATTTAATTTTAAAAAAGCAAGAACACAATAGATAAGTAAACTATATGGTGTGTTAGAAGGTAATAAGTGCCACAGAGAAAGATAAAATGGGAAGTGGAAGAGAGAAGGCTGGGAGGGTAATGTGCACACAGTGGCCGGGAAGGGCGCACTGAGGTGGGGAGGGAGAAGGCAGGAAGGAAGAAGGTTCTCCTGCTGCCTCGAGTCCCAGCTCAGCCCAGACCCTGGGGACACGGCCTCCTCGGCAGCATTTTGATGCTGCTGCACTTTTCTGAATGTCCCAGGGCCGCTGTCCCCTTGACTGGCTGCCCTTGGTCTTAGTGGTGGACCGAGTTCTAGTTTTCCTTTGAGAGGCCAGCAATTTCATTTCTGGTGCCTCTGGGTGGGGGTGGAGGTGGGTGATGGCCAGCGCTGTAAAAGCCTAGAGTAAATATCTTCTCCTGGAATATCTTCTCTCGGGCTAACATAAGGCCAAGGCAACAGGTGGCGCCAGCTCCGGCGAGGGCAGACTGCAGAAAGCTGTCCTCTTGGGTGACTCAGGAGGTTGGGAATTTCCTCCCTGACCCTTTCATCCACTTTTTTCCTCTCCTCCTTTGACAATTCGTTCACTCACTCACTCATTCTTCCTAGCACTGGCCTCACGTTATCTGCTTATTTATCTGTCTGTGATCCATCTCTCTGCACTAGAAAGTCAGGCCCTGAGGGCAAGCACCCCTAGAAGAGATTCTAGCTCAGAGTAGTTGCTTGTTTAATGATGTTAATGACTTTTTCGAGTGAATGAATGGATGAAGAGATAAAGTCTTTCATTTCATTTAGCTAATCAAAACATGTGCTGAGTAATGAAAGCTGGAATCTTGCCTACAAAAACTGGGGACAAAAAGGCCTCCATGTCTAGCAGCCCCACGGGGTCGTGCCAAGCATTAATCACCCCTTTCCTTTTCTTTCTTTTTTGAACTATCACATTTGTTTCTTTTTAAAAAAGATTTATATATGTATTTGTTTTTGGCTGCTCTGGGTCTCTGTTGCGGCGAGCTGGAGCTACCCTCTAGTTGCGGTGTGCAGACTTCTCACTGCAGTGGCTTCTCGTTGCGGAGCTCGGCCTCTGGGGTGCATGGGCTCAGTAGTGGTGGCTCATGGGCTTACTTGCCCTGCAGCCTGTGGGATCTTTCCAAACCAGGGATCCACTGCATTGGCAGAAAGATTCTTAACCACTAGACAACCAGGGAACTTTCTCCCCACCCCCCCTTTCTTTGATACCCCTCAGTCTTAAGGAGCATAGGATTCTTTCCCTTTTTCTTCAAGGTGCTGCTCAGGGCATCTCTCTTTTTCACACTTTCAACAGCACCTGGCCTCCTGCTTTGAAGGGAGGAAAGAGAGCTTCCAGGTGAGAGGGAGACCTGGTGGAACACAACCTGTTGAACATACTGTTTAATTTTACCTCCTGTGTTAGACATGTTTCTCTTTATACTTTTAGGAGCTAAGTGTGCGTGTGTGGTCAGTCACTTCAGTTGTGTCCGACTCTGTGACCCCATGGACTGTAGCCTGCCAGGCTCCTCTGTCCATGGGGATTCTCCAGGCAAGAATACTGGAGTGGGTTGCCATTTCCTCCTCCAGGGGAACTTCCCCACCCAGGGATCGAACAGGGGATCCCCACCCATGTCTCCTGCAGCTCCTGCATGGCAGGCAGATTCTTTACCGCTAAGCCATTGCAGAAGCTCAGGAGCTAAGCGTGGGCTCCTATATATCCTTTCGTAAGGGCTCATTTCTGGTCCACTTCTGGGGCCACTGGTATATGCAGAGCAATTTGTAAGACTTTTTTCCATTTTAGGCTTCCCTGATAGTAACTTTAGATGAGTTTTCCAGCGTAGCTTGGTGAGAGTTTTCTTAACACTGTCCTTAAGAAGGGCTTTTGTCACTTGGGATGCTTTTTCCATTTTGGCTGGAAAGTCTTCTATTCAACCTTGATCCTTTCAAATCTTCAGCCAAAATCTTGTTGAAGAGGGTGAGGGAATTTTTAAATCCTTGTGGAGTCTGACGTATCTCAGAAAATTCAAGTTTGCAACAATACAAGAATGAATGCATCTGAAATGGCATCTACAATGGTCACCTAGTTTTACAAAACACAAAACAAAAACCCATGCACTGAAAACCTATTGCATACATGACTCGGGATCAGGCCCAAATAATTGCACAAAGCTGCCGCGCCCCCGTTCTCCC
>SJYA01002630.1:922476-933543 GCA_006410615.1 Neotragus moschatus
CCAGTTAGTACTATATAAAAGAAAAGTGAAAGTGAAATTTGCCCAGTTGTGTCCAATTTTTTGCAACTCCATGAACTGTCTGGAATGGGTAGCCTTTCGCTTCTCCAGGGGATCTTCTCAACCCAGGGATTGAACCCAGGTCACCCTCATTGTAGGCAGATTTTTCTACCAGCTGAGCCACAAGGGAAGCTGAAGAATACTGGAGTGTAGCCTATCCCTTCTCCATGGGATCTTCTCGACTCAGGAATCAAACTGGGGTCTCCTGCATTGCAGGCGGACTCTTTACCAACTGAGCTATCAGGGAAGCCCAGAAGTGAAAGTCGCTCAGTCATGTACGACTCTGGGAGTTCATGGACTATACAGTCCAAGGAATTCTCCAGGCCAGAATACTGGAGTGGGTAGCCTTTCCCTTCTCTAGGGGATCTTCCCAACCCAGGGATCGAACCCAGGTCTCCTGCATTGCAAGCAGATTCTTTACCAGCTGAGACAAGGGAAGCCCAAGAATACTGGGGCATGTAGAGGAGACACAAGTACTTTGCCTGGTTTGGTTAAAGCAGAATTAAGTACTCTCCCAGATAGTTGACAGGGCTTCCCTTGTGGCTCAGATGGTAAAGAATCCATCTGCAATACAGGAGTCCTGCATTCAACCCCTGGGTTGGGAAGATCCTCTGGAGGATGGCATGGAAACCCACTCCAGTATTCTTGCCTAGAGAATCCCATGGACAGAGGAGCCTGGCAGACTACAGTCCATGGGGTCTCAAAGACTTGGACACAACTGTTGGCTAAGCACATATAGCTGAGCAGAGCTTGCTGAGCGCCGAGATGGTCAAGGTGGGCTTTGTGGAAGAGGTGACCCAATCGAGGATTTGTAAAGCAGTAAAGAGGTAGACCTCTTCTCCTTCACCCTCTGGCTTCCCTTGTCTCACCCACGTCCCACCAGGTGATTCCAGGCCACCTCCCCATCTTGGCCCAGTATTTCCTCTTGCCTCCAGCGGGTGGGGATTCTGGGCTTCTCCTCTGAGACCAGGGTTCAAAAACCAGCTGCTCAGGTCTATCAGGCTAGGCAGGGGTTTGCCACAGGAACCAGCCATTTCTTCCTAAAACAAGGGTGCCTTGACAAGTGGATGGCTGGCACGGGATGGTTCCCTCTCAGCCAAGGAGAGGCAGGACGAGACAGGCACATAGGCAGGCAGGAGGGGGACTGTGGCTTGGGGGCAAAAGCAGGGAAGACCCCTGCCTCACTCATGGTGGCCTGCTGAGGAGGCTGCGGAGGGACACTCATTGCCATTGCCCTGCCCTCTTGCCTTCCCTCTTGGCATAGCACCATCAGGACCCTTGGCATCTTTGCTTTTTTTTTTTTGGTTTTTAAAAAATATTTATTTGACTGGGCCGGGTCTGGGTTGCAGCAGGCAGGATCTTTCGGTTGTGGCATGCCGAGGTCTATTATTATGATGATGATATTAGTTGCCAGTGTGCGAGATCTAGTTCCTCCCTGACCAGGGATGGAAGCCGGGCCCCCTGCACTGGGAGCTCAGAGTAGCCACTGGACCGTGAGGGTAGGCTCTCCTTGGTATCTTTGGCCTCAGTCCCAAGAGCAGCCTGAGGCTATGGCAAGGGCACCAGGCCAGGACTCCGAAGTTCTGGGGCCTACTTCTAATTCCACAAATTTGGCCAGAACATACAACTTTTCTGGTTTTATTTCCTCCATCTGCAAACGGGTACCTGCACGTCTTCCCTGCCTGCCACTGGATCTGCTGTGAAGCTCACAAGAGAACTCATAGCGTGCTGCTTAGAACCTTGGCTAGGGGTTCAAAGGAGCTAGGGTTTGAGTCCCAGCACTGCTACTTCCTAGCTGGGTGGCCTCGGGCAAGCTGCTTAACCTCTCTCCCATCTGTACACGGGGGTGACAGTTGTACCCACCTCTCAGGATGGGCGTGAGGGGTAGAGCACTCTAAGGCACATGAAACTTCAACACAGAACATGGTTGGTGCTTGAAGAGACTGGCTCTTATGTGCACCTGGAAATGAAGCGGGAAAGTCCCTTGTAAATTGAAAAGTATCATAAACGCTAGGGTTGCCTCTGTGATGATGCATAATGACTTTCTCCTCGTGCTCTCTGAAAAATCTATAAAGGGGGAACAGCCAAGAGAGTGAGCCCCTAGGCTCTCCCCAAAAACCCCAGGGCTGGAGGTGGGGTTTGCTTCCACTGGGAAGCAGTTCTGGCCACACTCCATTCCCTTCAGTCCCTCAAAGTCACAGAAGGTGCCACCTCCCCATGCCCACGGGGAGGTCTCCAATGTGGCTGGCCTGGGGGGGCAAGCACAGAGGTTGCAGGTTCCCACAAAATTCTCTCCTCTATGACAACCTGTTAGGTCAAAAATAAGGTCACAGATAGTGGGACATAAAACATCTTGTGCTGCCTGGTGGGATGTTCTAAGCATGTCAAACTTTTCCTCTGTGCTATTAATGTGCTGTGCTTAGTTGCTCAGTCGTGTCCAACTCTTTGTGACCCCATGGACTGTAGCCCGCCAGTCAAGAATACTGGAGTGGGTTGCTTTGCCCTCCTCCTGGGGATCTTCCCAACTTAGGGACTGAACCCAGGTCTCCCATTGCAGGCGGACTCATTAACGTCTGCACCAGCAGGGAAGCCCCCGTGCTATTAATATTCCTACATTTAATCATAAATAACTAGCATGTATGTGTGCTCAGTTGCTAAGCTGTGTCCAACTCTTTTTGACACCATGGACAGTAGCCAGACAATCTCAAATTGAGGGGCATTTGTGCAAAGCAACTAGTCTGGATTCTTTTTTTTTTTAAATATAAGTATCAGGCTTCCCTGGTGGCTCAGTGGTAAAGAACCTGACTGCCAATGCAGGAGACATGGGTTTGATCCCTGATCCAGGAAGATCCTGAGGAGCAGCTAAGCCTAGGTGTGTGCGTGCTAAGTTGCTTCAGCGGTATCCAACTCTTTGCGACCCTATGAACTGTGGCCCACCAGATTCCTCTGTCCATGGGATTCTCCAGGCACGACTACTGAAGTGGGTTGCCATGCCCTCCTCCAGGAGATCTTCCCAACCCAGGGACTGAACCCGAGTCTCATGTCTTCTGCATTGGCAGGCAGATTCATTTACCCCTAGTGCCATCTGGGAAGCCCAGCTAAGGCCATGCGCCACAACAGCTGAGCCAGCTCACTAGAGCCCAGAAGCCAAAAATACTGAGCCTTCGAGCCTAGAGCCTGTGCTCCACAGCAAGAGCAGCCCTCATACCACAACTAGAGAGCAGCTCCTACTCACTCCAACTAGAGAAAAGCCTGAGCAGTGGTGAAAACCCAGCAGAGCCAAAAATAAATAAATAAAATTTAAAAATCCTTTTTTTTTTTAAATGTAAGTGTCCTGGATGACAAAAAAAAACAAAAAAGGAGAACTAGGTTAAAAAGACATGTTGTGCAACCCCATAGACGGCAGCCCACCAGGCTCCACCGTCCTTGGGATTCTCCAGACAAGAATTCTGGAGTGGGTTGCCATTTCCTTCTCCAACGCATGCATGCATGCTAAGTCAGTCAGTCGTGTCTGACTCTGTATGGCCCTATGGACAGCAGCCCACCAGGCTGCTCTGTCCACAGGATTCTCTAGGCAAGAATACTGGAGTGGGTTGACAATTACATAATTACATACAGTGCTTAGATAGGTCCTTGATCAGCTCCTAGATCAAAACAAAACAAAAAAAAACTATTTTAAAAAATCACGGTTGGGACAACTGGGGAAATCTAAATAAGAACCACAGTTAGATAAGGGATTTATCAGCATCATGTGTTTTGAATATGATCACCGTGTTGTGGTTTTAAAGGAAAATGTCCTTGTTCTGAGAGGATGCCTGGGAAAACATTTTAAGATCAAGTATCATGATGTCAACTTTCAAATGCTTCTGAAAAAAATGTGTGCATGTATACAGACAGGGACTTCTCTGGTGGCCCAGTGGTAAAGAATCTGCCTGCCAATGCCGAAGACGTGGGTTCAATCCTTAGGTCCAGAAGATCCCCAGAGGAGGAAATGGCAACCTACTCCAGTATTCTTGCCTGGAAAATCCCGTGGACAGAGGAGCCTGGAGGGGTACAGTCCATGGGGTCGCAAAGAGTCTGACATGATTGAGCGACCTAGCATGCACGCCTATGTACAGAGAGATGAACCAAAAGAGGTGGATCCAGGTGAAGGGTATACGTGTGCTCATTGCACCAGTCTTGCAACTTTATTGTAGGCTCGAAATTTGCAAACAAAAAGTTTGGGGAAAATCCCTCGTGGAGCCCTGTCACTGGGAGCCTTTGATATCTAAGCGGAACAGTCAGCCTCCACAAGGCCTCAGGCAGAAGGCCCAGAGTCAGAGGCTCAAGGAGAGTCCCACCCACGCACTCCGCCGATTACAGTTCAAACTCTACGTGACCCACGGGGCTCCCTGTGTTCCTTACAGCCCAGGGAGCAGCATGTACCAGGGACTCAGCACTTGGCACCCACCCCACGCCAGGCCCCTGCTCAGCCCCTGCCCTCTCAGTGTACACAGTTCTCGTTTCTCTCTGCAGCTCACGCCGAGGCAGAGTGTGTTCTGCCTGCTGTCCTCACTCGTGTCCGACTCTGCGAACCTGTGGACTGTAGCCCACCAGGCTCCTCTGTCCATGGGATTCTCCAGGCAAGAATCCTGGAATGGGTTGCCATTTCCTTCTCCAGGGGATTTTCCCAACCCAGGGATTGAACCCGGGTCTCAGTCTGACACATCTCCTGCATCCCTTGCAGGCGAATTGTTTACCAATGAGCCATGTTCNGCTCCTCTGTCCATGGGATTCTCCAGGCAAGAATCCTGGAATGGGTTGCCATTTCCTTCTCCAGGGGATTTTCCCAACCCAGGGATTGAACCCGGGTCTCAGTCTGACACATCTCCTGCATCCCTTGCAGGCGAATTGTTTACCAATGAGCCATGTTCTGGGTATAGGAATCCCAAAACCCACAGACAGCAGAGGTTTCGGGGAAGAGAGAAGCAGAGATTAGCAACAGTAAGCTCTGAGCACTGGGCTCTTCTGGGAGCCAAGTACAGAGCTGGGCCTTCTCTGGGCATCGTTGTGTCTCTTTCTCACAGTGGCTGGCCAGGGGGAGGGAGTTTGTTTTTTTAATTTTTTTTTCTAACAAGGTGGAAACTCTGGCTCAGAGAGGTCAAATCACTTGCATAAAGTCACACAAGGGCTTCACTGGTAGTTCAGCTCTTAAAGAATCCACCTGCAATGCAGGAGACCCTGGTTTAATTCCTAGGTCGGGAAGACCCCCTGGAGAAGGGATAGGCTTCCTACTCCAGTATTCTTGGGCTTCCCTGGTGGTTCAGATGGTAAAGAATCTGCCTGCACTGCAGGAGACCTGGGTTCAATCCCTGGGTTGGGAAGATCCGCTGGAGGAGGGCGTGGCAACCCACTCCAGTATTATTGCCTGGAGAATCCCCACAGACAGAGCAGCTTGGTGGGCTACAGTCCACGGGGTCACAGGGAGTCGGACACAACTGAGTGACTAAGCACACAGCAAAGTCACACAGCTAAAGGATGGCAGATCCGGAAAAGCAGGTGATACGATCTCAGCCTTGGAGACGTTCGACAGGCGGACTTAATTTTTTGCTTGTCAGGCACGATGTGGAGGGAGGAAGGCGTGGGCAAGGGATCCTCAGCCTTGGCCCTAGTGGAGTTAGGGTCCAAAGAATCCCTGTTGTGCGGCTTCCTGTTCATTGCAGGATAGGGGCAGCAGTCCTGGCCAACATAAATATTTAAAAAGCCAAACCAAAACAATGGTCGTTGTAAAGGGAGAGGCCTGTGCAGAGTCCCCTGGGGGCATTTTGGAGGTAAGAAAGGTCCACATGTGGGGGAGTCTCAGAGGACTGGGTCTTGAGGAATAAGTGGAAGATCGTAGGGAAGGACAAAGGGGGAAGGGAATTTCCAGAAGAGCGACTGGTATGTGCAAAAGAACAGAGGTCATCCATAAGATGTGGAGAGAAAATGTTAGAACTTGTATTTATATTCATTTTTAAAAAGGTTTTTATTTCTATTTCTTTATGGCTGCTTCGGGGTCTTAATTGAAGCACACAGGCTTAGTTGCCTTGAGGCATGTAGGATCTTAGTTCCCCAAACAGGGATAGGACCTCATCCCCTGCATTGGAAGGCAGATTCTTAACCACTGGACCCCCAGGGAAGTCTCTTATATTCATTGTTAGTCTCGTGTTTTTATATTTCCTATTTTATAGACATGCTAACATAGTAATACATATAATTTGGAGGGATGATTTTTGCTGAGCTGCTCAGCTTGCAGGCTCTAAGTCCCCCAACTGGGGACTGAACCTGGGCCACAGCAGTGAAAGCCCAGAATCTTAACTACTAAGCCACTAGGAAACTCCCCTGGTTTATTTTTTAATATATGTATTTTGAGGCACACACCCACACATTTTCTACCGACGAATGATCATAACTGTTGCCAAGCGGCTTCCCGGGTGGCACAGTGGATAAGAATCCACCTGCCAATGAGAAAGATCCCACATGCCCCAGAGCAACTAAGCCCATGCGCCTGTGCTCTAGAGCCCGGGAGCTGCAACTACTGAGCCCATATCCTGCAATTACTGAAGTCCTTGCGCCTAGAACTGGGGCTCCACAACAGAAGCCACTGCAGTGAGAAGCCTGTGTACCACAACGAAAAGCAGCCCCAGGTCGCCACAAGTAGAGAAAACCTGCACAAAAGCAGTTAAAGACCCAGTACAGTCAAAAAATAATAAACAAACTGTTGCCGAGGTTGGCTTGAGCCATGTTGTGTTTGAAGGGCCTGTGAATGTCCAAGAGATAATGTCTAGGCTTGGAGCTAGACATGGGTGTGAGTCAGGGAGACAGCCTGCGGTGCTGGGAGTGAGGCAGTTCAGTTCAGTTCAGTCGCTCAGTCGTGTCTGACTCTTTGCGACCCCATGAATTGCAGCNGTTGGCTTGAGCCATGTTGTGTTTGAAGGGCCTGTGAATGTCCAAGAGATAATGTCTAGGCTTGGAGCTAGACATGGGTGTGAGTCAGGGAGACAGCCTGCAGTGCTGGGAGTGAGGCAGTTCAGTTCAGTTCAGTCGCTCAGTCGTGTCCGACTCTTTGCGACCCCATGAATTGCAGCTCGCCGGGCCTCCCTGTCCATCACCATCTCCCAGAGTTCACTCAGACTCACGTTCATTGAGAGGGGTTTAGATTGTGCGAGTCCAGAGAGACNGCTGGGAGTGAGGCAGTTCAGTTCAGTTCAGTCGCTCAGTCGTGTCTGACTCTTTGCGACCCCATGAATTGCAGCACGCCAGGCCTCCCTGTCCATCACCATCTCCCAGAGTTCACTCAGACTCACGTTCATTGAGAGGGGTTTAGATTGTGCGAGTCCAGAGAGACAAGGCAGAAAGGAGCAAGTGGTTTTTAGCCTGGCTGTACCTAGGGAGTTTTTAAAAACTACTCACTCCCAGTTTCTTTGCCATGATCGGCCTGGAGTGAAGCCCAGGCATTGCCGTCTTTTAATCTCCCCAAGTGATTCCAATTGCAACTAGACTCGAGAACCACTGCCCTAGATAAGTGTTCTTCAAATTTTCATGCTGTGTATCCCCTCAAGGAATTTTGGGAAACTACATACTCTCATGTTTTGAAGTTGACATCTAAATTTTTTATCATAATTTTAATAGCAGCAAAAAATATAATTTCCTGCATGTTGTATATATTTTCTCGAGAACCTCAGAGTTGCAGATTTGGTTTATTTAATTTATGGGAAATGTCTGCCATATAAGCTAATTGGCAAAGCCAGAATTCATTGTCAAACAGTCAGCCCAATTAGACTTACTCTCTGTTGAAAGAAAAATCTGGATTCATTTTTCAGTTCAGATAAATGTATTAATACATAGCTTCATGACAACCATCTCACTTTCATATTCTAAGCTAAATAGATAGACAATGCAAGAGCCTTGTCACCTAGAATTTGTCCCTTAGATGGAATAAGATGCTGTCCCTTCAATATTCGTAGCTGATGTTCTCTGTGCTTTGTGGAGGGGGTCTCTCCTTCAGGAGTGTGCACTCTCTAATTGTTCCTTTGTTTGGGTCTACAGTGCTTTGCACTTGTCTAGATGACAAACCATGTTCCCACGGGAATTGAGTGAAAGGTAAGCCTTACTTGGAAAGATAAGTGAAGCGGGAAAGAACAACTGGCTTGATGTTTCATTGTAGAGGCAAACAGATCCATTTTAGAAAAAAAAGACATACAGAAGTTGAGGATCTGGAAATTGATGCCTTTAAAGTTGTTCGTGGGGCTTCCCTGGTGGTCAGGTAGTTAAGAATCCACCTTGCCATTTAGGGTGCCCTGGTTCAGTCCCTGGTTGGGGAAGATCCCACATGCTGCAGACCAGCTAAGCCTGTTGCTCCACAGCTACTGAGGGCTGCAAGCCCTAGAGCCTGTGCTCTGCAATAAGAGAAGCCACCGAAATGAGAAACTCGTGTTCCACAACTAGAGAATGACCCACACGCAACAGAGAAGACCCAGTGCAGCCAAAAAAATAATAATAATTTAAAAAATCAACAATAAAGTCGATTGTGATAGATCTATACATATATGGTAACTTCATTTACTATAAAGACATTTATGCAATTCTGGGGGAAAACCAATTTTTTTCTATGCATACTCATAAGGGAAAAAAATGAACTCTAATCCCTTCCTCACACCATATAAATTAATTCAAGATGGATCATAGACCTAAATGTGACAACTAAACTAATAAAGCCCTGGGAAGAAAACATGGGAGATCTTCATGACCAGGCAAAGAACTTTTAGTGAGTGTTAGTCTCTAAGTCAAGTCCGACTCTTTTCGATCCCATGGACTATAGACTGCCGAGAATTTGTCCATAGAATTCTCCAGGCAAGAATACTGGAGTGGGTTGCCATTTCTTTCTCCATTAGATCTCCCTGACCCAGGGATCGAACCCAGGTCTCCTGCCTTGCAGGCAGATTCCTTACCATCTGAGCCACCAGGGAAGCAGCATATGCTAAGTACCCACAGGTGCTATGACTATTCCATGACCAACCATCAAAGACCAAAAAGTGGGCAGTGGCTCAATTCCTGGAAATCTCCATCCCTTCCCTCAAATAGTTAGAATAATCTTCCCACTCTTTACCTTATGAAATTATCCAGCTGATAAAAGCTAACCATATCACATTTCAAGGCTGTACTCTCCCTCTGCGACGGCCCATACTCTGTGGAATGTATATTTCTCTAAATAAATCCACTTCTGACTTATCACTTTCTGTCTCACTGAAGCCTTTCTGTAGTGTGACATCAAGAACCTGAGCTTCATTAAGTCCTGAGACCAGGTGTGTGATCTCAGTTGGAAGATCAAGGGATTTGGCCAGGTTCAAGGCCTGGCCATATGAGTTCAAGTCCCAGTCTGAAGCGAATGGTTTCAGTATGACTCTTTTCCCTGAATGTAAAGGAAAGAAAGCTCACAATTACCAGTACAAATAAAGGAAATAATACAAAAATGGGCTGAAATCCCAGAGATAACTATTGTCAACATCTTGCTGCATATCATTCTAGAATTTACATAAATATACTTAAATATTTGTATATTAAAATATGTAGTATATTTTTAAAGCAAACAAAATGGAATCATACTGCACACAGCGGTTTGTAACCTCCTTTTTTCCTTAGGTAATGCTTTAAGGACATTTTTACTGTATTGAAAGTGAAAGTGAGACTTGATAAAAGTGAAAGTTGCTTAGTTGTGGCCGTCTCTTTGCAACCCCATAGACTATACAGTCCATGGAATTCTCCAGGCCAGAACACTGGAATGGATAGCTGTTCCCTTCTTCAGGGGATCTTCCCAGATCTTCAACCTGGGATCGAACCCAGGTCTTCTGCATTGCAGGTGGATTCTTTACCAGCTGAGCCACCAGGGAAGCCCTTTCCTGTATTAGTAAATAAAATTACACATCATCATAGTTTTTTTAATTTAATCTTTTTGAACATTTAGAGATTTCCCCTGCTTCTTCTTCTTTTTTTTTTTTACTGTTAAAAATACTTTTGGGGAAAACTTAGCCCTTGCAACATCATTTGAAAAATACACACACACATAGACTATAAAAGACAGTTGACTTTGAACCACAAGTTTTAGAAATAGCTTTGTAAATTCACAGCAATATCATTCATTAAGTGCAATGTTGTGGGGAAAACAAAGCACTGGGCAATATCTGACACTGAGATGATTGATAGTAAGCCATGGAAAGGGAGATGCTTTGTCCTGAAAGGAGCACTAAAGATTTTTTTCCCAAAAACTAGACCTCTCCAAATATAGTTGTCTTGAACAAGCTGTTGCAGCAGCTGGAATCAAGAAGTTCCTAGGCTCTGACTCCCTGCTACCCCCTCCCTGGGAATGGGATGCTTCTCACAAACAGACCAGGATGCTGGCATCCCCTGCCTCCTCTTGCAGCTCCTCCATGATAGCCTGCCCCTCTCTGAACACCACAGCACGGTACACACACCTTCAGGGGCAAGGTGTCGGAGCTGTTCTTGAATCAGGCAAGTTTTATAGATTTGTTTCCATTAGGCTTGAAGAAAGCTTAAAGGTCATCTTGGGAGGGATTGGGGGCAGGAGGAGAAGGGGATGACAGAGGATGAGATGGCTGGATGGCATCACGGACTCAATGGGCATGAGTCTGAGTGAACTCTGGGAGTTGGTGATGGACAGGGAGGCCTGGCGTGCTGCGATTCATGGGGTCGCAAAGAGTCGGACATGACTGAGTGACTGAGCTGAACTGAACTGAACTGTCTGACTGACCCGGCCCACTGAAGACTGATTCTGCTCTCTGATCCCTCTCCACCCTTTCAGAGGACACTTTAGGTGGCAAGAAGCACTTGACCTCTCAGTTCATCACCAAGTCCTGGAGTCCACCCAAACTCATGTCCATTGAGTCGGTGATGCCATCCAACCATCTCATCCTCTGTCATCTCCTTCTCCTCCTGCCCCCAATCTTTCCCAGCATCAGGGTCTTTTCAAATGAG
>SJYA01002630.1:933729-966618 GCA_006410615.1 Neotragus moschatus
CAGAGTCTTTTCAAATGAGTCAGAACTTCACATCAGGTGGCCAAAGGATTGAAGTTTCAGCTGCAACATCAGTCCTTCCAATGAACACGCAGGACTGATTTCCTTTAGGATGGACTGCCTGGATCTCCTTGCAGTCCAAAGGACTCTCAAGAGTCTTCTCCAGCACCACCGTTCAAAAGCATCAATTCTTTGGTGCTCAGGTTTTGTTATAATCCAACTCTCAGATCCATACATGACCACTGGAAAAACCACAGCCTTGACTAAATGGACCTTTGTTGGCAAAGTAATGCCTCTGCTTTTTAATATGCTTTCTAGGTTGGTCATAACTTTTCTTCCAAGGAGTAAGCGTCTTTTAATTTCATGGCTGCAGTCACCACTGCATTGATTTTAGAGCCCCCCAAAATAGAGTCTATCACTGTTTCCCATCTATGTCCCATGAAGTGATGGAACCAGATGCCATGATCTTCGTTTTTTGAATGTTGAGCTTTAAGCCAACTTTTTCACTCTCATCTTTCACTTTCATCAGGAGGCTCTTTAGTTCTTCTTCACTTTCTGCCATAGAGGTGGTATCATTTGCATATCTGAGGTTATTGATATTTCTCCCGGCAATCTTGATTCCAGCTTGTGCTTTGTCCAGCCCAGCATTTCTCATGATGTACTTTGTATATACGTTAAGTAAGCAGGATGACAATAAATAGCCTTGACGTACTCCTTTTCCTATTTGGAACCAATCTGTTGTTCCATGTCCAGTTCTAACTGTTGCTTCCCGATCTGCATACTGGCTTCTCAAGAGGCAGGTCAGATGGTCTGGGATTCCCCATCTCTTTAAGAATTTTCCACCGTTTATTGTGATCCACACAGTCAAAGGCTTTGGCATAGTCAATAAAGCAGAAATAGATGTTTTTCTGNGTTCTAACTGTTGCTTCCCGATCTGCATACTGGCTTCTCAAGAGGCAGGTCAGATGGTCTGATATTCCTATCTTTTTTATGGATTTTCCACAGTTTCTTGTGATCCACACAGTTAAAGGCTTTAGCATAGTCAATAAAGCAGAAATAGATGTTTTTCTGGAACTCTCTTGCTTTTTCAATGATGCAGAGGATGTTGGCATTTTGATCTTTGGTTCCTCTGCCTTTTCTAAAACCAGCTTGAACATCTAGAAGTTCAACGTTCATGTAATGCTGAAGCCTGGCTTGGAGAATTTTGAGCATTACTTTACTAGTATGTTAGATGAATGTAGTTGTGCAGTAGTTTGAGCATTCTTTGGCATTGCCTTTCTTTGGGATTGGAATGAAAACTGACCTNGCATCACTGACTTGATGGACATGAGTTTGAGTAAACTCCGGGAGTTGGTGATGGACCGGGAGGCCTGGCGTGCTGCAATTCATGGGGTCACAAAGAGTCAGACACGACTGAGCAGCTGAACTGAGCTAATGTTAGGTATGCATTGTTTTTCAGATGGGTCATGAGTATATAGATATTCATTCTATTATTTTTCTTTAAAATAGTTCAATTTTTAAATAAACTTTGTAAATATTAAATATTTTATAATTATAATTACAATGATAATTTTTTTCAAGAAAGAAGGAAAAGACAGTTGTAAAGTCAGTTTAAAGATAGACTCTGCAAAGGATCCCCAGCATGGGGGTGAGCCATGCTGGGTGCCCTGCTTCAGCATCTAGGTCTGAAACTGGAGGAGTATTTAAATGCAGCCTCATTTGCTGTCCTGTCCACTTTGGTTCGCCATAGATGGAGACAGTGTCTTCTCTACTCTCTGACCCCATAGTTCCTTATCCCATGGTCCAGGTGGGGCCATTGCATACCCACTCCCATTCCTTACTGGTTTGTCTTCCTCTCATACTTTTCACTTGTCTTTTATGATTCCCAACAGCAGACCAACATTCTGCAAGTGTTTGTTCAAGTTCAGTTCTGTCTGGTGACCTCTGTCTCCCTTAGTCTTTTTTTTTTTTTCTCCTTTAAACATTTATTTGGCGGCTCCAGGTCTTAGTTTCAGTGTGGTGGATCCTCATTGAGGCATGCGGGATCTAGTTCCCTGACCAGGAATTAAACCTGGGCCCCCTGTGTTGGGAGCTCAGCGTCTTAGCCATTGGAACACCAAGGAAGTCCCTGCCTTCTCTCAGTCTTTGGTGGTTTCCCAGTCTTTTGCGGGAATAGGAAGAGTTAGGCAGCTCAGAGTCTCTCCACCTGTCCTGTACTTGTTACACTGAATGTAACTCCGGGGTGTGGATATGGAGAATAAGGAAGACAATACATCTAATAACTACAGTGAACATTTATTTAAACTGTAAGAGCACTCTGCATGCATTATCTCATTTAATCCTCACAGCAACTCCATGAGCTGAGTAGTAGTAGTATTCCTAGTTTACAGATAAGGACATGAAGGCTCAAAGAGGTTAAATGAGGCTGCACAGTTGGTCAGAAGAGAGCCACACAGTCCTGCTGAGATGCCAGGCTCCTTTCGCTCCTTAGGTGTTCTTGTCCGGGGAACTGACCACCCAGGGGAGCCACCGAAAACCCTTGAGGATCATGAGAAGTGACCCCTCGTGTGTTCACAGAAAGCCTAGAGAGATGGCCTCATCCTCCAGACATTCTCAGAGTAAAAAGACCTCTCAGAAATTAGGGCACACTTCTAGAAACTCACTTCTCACTCTGCTTCTTCCGCTTGTGAGTAAATAGTAGAGAGTCAGTGACGGAGATGATGTGCCTTCGGGCAAGTCACTTAACCTCTCTGTGCCCCATTTAAATGGTGAGTATAATGACATTTACCTCATGGAGTTGCGAAAATGAAATGTTAATATGTATGTGGTTCTCAGGACGGTGCTTGGCACTTAGTAAGCACTAACTGTTGGCTGTTATTACGTTACTAATATCTGCAGTCCAAGCATCCAGTCACTCCGCCTGAGTTTTGGTGTGGCTAGCCGCCTCATTGTCTCCTCATGTGCCTTCGGAGTTAAGTTCCTGTTTCAAAGGCCAGAGGAGGCAGGACGGTGGGCAGACCCAGGAGGTTACAGAAGAGACTGGGTTGGGCGAACTGAAAAGGCAGTAAGTCATCAGGTGGTGGAAATCTTCCCCTTTAGCTCACTGTGTGCAGTGCGGGCACCCCTGGGTGACGGCTGGGGCCTAGGATGTGCATGGGTCTCGTTCCCACAATGGTACCAGGAGGGCGGAATCAGACAGCATTGTTTAAATATGGCTGCTACCAATCATTTGGTGAACTGATCTGGATAATTCTATGTACTGTCTCTCAATATTCTGAATTTATGACTGTGGTTTTCTTTTTCTTCTCTCTCCCTCCTTCCACCCCTAAATCCACTGAACTTGGCCTCTGCGAATCATGGGAGTTATAGGGAATCGTAGTGTGCTGGGACCAAGGTGATACTATTCACTGAGCTCTGGGAGCATCTGAAAGAACTATTCATGATAGGAAATCCTTCCGGGTCAAACAGGGCCAAGGGAAAATCTACTAGGCTGGCTTGAGGAAGTTTAGCCTCTTCTGATTAGTAACACTAACTCTTCCAAGCCAAGAAACAGGAAGTTAGTTGCCAAGGTAGACAAGACAATGCTCGTTTTGGAGACTTCAGCAATGGACAGCAACCCCCCGCACTCCCAATGCCCCATCATTGCAGCGCCTCTCTTGCTAATTCTTCCACAGCACCCTGGGACTTCGCATCTCATCAGGGGTGAGAGTGGGGGTTGAGGGTCAGGGATGTCTCCCAAAATGACTCAGGGTTTGGGGAACTGGAAGACTTGGATGAAAAAGGCTCTGATTGCATCCCATGTATGCATGCTGCGTTATTTTAGTCACGTCCGACTCTGTGACCCCATGGACTGTAGTCTGCCAGGCTCCTCTGTCCATGGGATTCTCCAGGCAAGGATATTGGAGTGGGTTGCCATGCCCTCTTCCAGGGAATCTTCCTGATCCAGGGATCAAACCCAAATCTCTTACGTCTCCTGCATTGGCAGGCAGGTTCTTTACCATGACCTCTGTCTGCCTTTTGTCTGTGAAAAACTTTAGTCAAAGAATAAGTTTAATCAGAGAAATGAGACATGTGGAAACAAAAGGAAACAGTCAAAGGAGACTAAATAATAGTAATGCAGTCATTAAGCAGAGCCAAGCCCTTTTGTTCTTTCTCAAGGGCTATAGATAATACTCTGAGCCATCTCCTATGAGCTGTATTATAGATAATAAAACACCAGGTGGAAAAAGTTATCTACGTGGCCAGACTGTACCCATGACTTGAGCTGCCACTATTCTGAAAATTGGCTTCAAACAAATGGAAACAAACTGACCCTAGAACTGAAGATTAACTGTACCTAAAACAAGCAAGATGATGTTGGTCAGATCACTGATGACCAATCTGAAGATGACTGTCAGGGCTGACTATGCTGTTTTTATATGCAGCCCCTCCTTCTGTCTGTAAAGGCTCTTGCCCCACTGGTTGCCATTGTGTGTGGGGGAACTGGCCTTTGGACAGATGTCTGCCCTCCCAAGTTGGTGGCATCTGAGATAAAACAAACTTTCTTTTCCACCAACCTGGCCTGTTTGTTGGCTTTCAAGTGGCAAGCAGCCAGCCCCCCACACTCTTTCAGTAACAGTGATGCTAGATGAAGGACTAGGTTTAGAAGACCCCTGCCATTGTAACTATATTTTCTTCCTTAGAAAAATCATTTCCCCAAGAAAGCTTTTACCTAATGATTTTAGTATTCAATGACTCTTCTTTCCTGAATTAATTATTTCAGTAGGGATTGCAAGAGGGTGCTTTTCTAATTTCTTACATTAGATTTATAAGAAATACTCTTATAATTTCTTTGACATTTATCAGCTGGCATTCCTGGTAGCTCAGCTGGTAAAGAATCTGCCTGCAATGCAGGAGACTCGGGTTCAGTTCCTTGGTTGGGATGATTCCCTGGAGAATGGATAGGCTACCCACTCCAGTATTCTTGGGCTTTCCCAGTGGCTCAGTGAGTAAGGAATCCACCTGAAATGTGGGAGACCTGGGTTCGATCCCTGGGTTGGGAAGATTCCCTGAAGGAGGGCATGGCAACCTACTCCAGTATTCTTGCCTGGAGAATCCCCATGGACAGAGGAGCCTGGTGGGTTGCAGTCCATGGGGTCGCAAAGAGTCCGACACGATTGAGTGACTAAGCACACAGCATGTTCTTCTGTAAATAAGAATTTTCTTTATCAGCTTGAACTATTTGGTGATCCTGAAACAGGAACTACTGGTTCCTAATGGACTGCATTGTCAGAAACCACATCACAGGTTTCCAAGAGGTTATCTTTGAGTAATTATTTCAGTTTATTCAATTTGTTTATCTAAATCTTCTATGACAAGCAAATATCACTTTTTAATAAGAAATAATATTTAAGGAAAGAAATCAGGAGAAATTCACAAGGACACTCAAACAGTAGCCCTACTAGGTAAGAAAGTAAGATCTGGACTGACCCAGGACCATGCCTTTAAAAGTCAGAAATACTTAGACAGGAGGATACCAGGCCTGTAGGTACTTGCAAAGATGTTACACACCTATTCACCAGCCCTGACTCTTGCAGTATTCACTGTCATCCTCATCACTCACAGTTACCACACTAATCACAGGGTGGGGATGGGCAGGATGGGGTGACCAGGAAGGATGCCATAGGCACTTAGCTGAAAGAGTCAAGTCATCTTTGTCTTTGAGAGCCTTTAGATCATCTGGCCCTACCCAAGAAGAGGGCCTTTCCCAGCTATTCCTACCCCACTCTAACCCCTGCCAGTTCTGGCTAGAACTACCCAGGCTGGTGCCATTGTTCCTAGGTCAACTGAGCAGTCACCCAATCTAGTAGTAAAGCCAGCAGGCCAGGGAGCAGGATGGTGCTGCAGTGACCTGTGGTTTTCAGTCTAGCGATGTACAAGACTTACATTTGTTAAATTTATCCTAAAGTATTTTCTGTTTTGTTGTTGCTGTAAATTGGGTTGCTTTTTCAATTATCTACTGCTAAAAAATATGGAGGGGCTTCCCTGCTGGCTCAGCAGTAAAGAATCTGCCTGCCAATGCAGGAGAAGCAGGTTTGATCCCTGGGTCAGGAAGATCCCCTGGTGTAGGAAATGGCAACTCACTCCATTATTCTTGCCTGAAAAGTCCCATGGACAGAGGAGCCTGATGGGTTACAGCCCATAGGGTTTCAAAGAGTTGGACGCGACTGAGTGACAAAAACAACAAAAAATATGGACTGCTTCACAAATTTGCACGTCATCCTTCTACAAGGACGAGGTTAATCTTCTAAATTATTATAGTTTTGGTATTGAGTAAGTGAGTGAGTGAAGTTGCTTAGTCATGTCCGACCATTTGCGACCCCATGGACTGTAACCTACCGGGCTCCTCCACCCATGAAATTTTCCAGGCAAGAGTATTGGAGTGCATTGCCATTTCCTTCTCCAGGGGATCTTCCCCACTCAGGGATTGAACCTGGGTCTCCCACGTTGCAGGCAGCCACTTTACCATCTGAGCCAGCAGGGAAGCCCATGTTTTGGTATTAGGTTGGCCAAAAAGTCATTTCTGTAACATCTTATGGAAAAACCTGAATGACCATTTGGCCAACCCAACATATGGGCTGTCAAAGTGATGTTATATGTGTTTTAAGTAAAAACATAATAAGATCCACTCTTGTGAATTTTTAAGTAAAACTCCAGGCAGGTAAGTCCCTTCTTTCCCGAGGCCTCCTGTGCTCCTGCTGCTGCTGCTAAGTTGCTTCAGTCATGTCCGACTCTGTGCAACCCCACAGACGGCAGCCCACCAGGCTCCCCCATCTCTGGGATTCTCCAGGCAACAGTACTGGAGTGGGGTGCCATTGCTTTCTCCATCCTGTGCTCCTAGGACACTGCAATAGACAGCTACCTGGGGTGCACGGGATCTCAGCTGAGAGTGTACCTTCTGCTGCATCATTATCTGGCTCTTTCAGCTTAAACGCAGCCTGTGTTCCCCACTGCAAACTTCACACACACCAGCTGAGATTCTGTAAAATGGTTCAGCAGTCCTCAAGCAGGCTATAGAAATGCCAGGGCCTGGCTCATTGGCTCAGCTCTCACATTCACCCCCAAATATTACTGGAAAGGAGACAATCCTAGGATCTAAGAACAGCCAGAACGAGTGAGAAGGGAGGCACCTCTGTCAGGCTTTTAAGAATCCATTTCTAGGGACTTCCCTGGCAGTCCACTGGTTAAGAATCTGCCTGCCAATGTAGCGGACATGGGTTCGATAACTGACCTGGGAAGATCACACATGCTGTGGGGCAACTAAGCCCGTGCATCACAGCTACTGAGCTCACGTGCCCTAGAACCTGTGCTCCCCAACAATAGAAGCCACTGCAATGGGAAGCCTGCGCACAGCTGGAGAGTAGCCTCTGATCTTGGCAAATAGAGGAAGCCTGTGCACAGCAACAAAGACCCAGTACAGTCAAAACTAACTAAATAAATAAAAATTAAGAAAAAAAAGAATTCCTTTCTAAACTCATGGGCAGGTCATTTCCAGCCTTGTGGGAAAGACAATGCCTTCCCTGGAAACTGCAGGTGCTTCTGGAAACCTCTCCTCAACCTCAGATGAGACTGGTGCTTTCTGATCTGATGTGCTTTCTAAACTAAACACAGTTTCACCTCTTATTGTTGTTGCTTAACTGTAATAAGGGCTTCCCTGGTGGCTCAGATGGTAAAGAATCTGCCTGCAATGCAGGAGACCTGGGTTGGATCTCTGGAAAAAGTAATGGCTACCCACTCCAGTATTCTTGCCTGGAGTAAAATACATACAACATAAAATCTACTATTTTAACCAATTAAAAGGATAGTTCAGTAGTATTAAGTACATTCACTTGGTTGTACAACCATCACCACCCTCCATCCCTGGAATGATTTCGTCATCCCAAATCAGTTTCTTCTTATTAAAATATTTTTATCTGATCTTAGGCTTTACCTATTTGAATATTTACTTATTTAAGAATGAATTAGGAACTTCCCTGGAGTGTTCCAGTGGTTAAGACTCCACACTTCCAATGCAGGGGGAACAGGTTCGATCCCTGGTTGGGGACTAAGATCCCATATTCTTTTTTTAAAAAAAGAATGAATTAAAAGCAGGCTCCCCAGCCCTTCACTCGCAAACGACCTGGCAGCCCCAAGATGAAGGTGTAATAGAAATCTCTCCCCTCGTGGCTGCTATTAGTTGGTTCAGGCCTCGCTGGCTTAGTCCAGCTTGGGGCTGTGAAACTGCAGCCCCACCCTTCTAAGCAGAAGGGTGGGTGGATGGATCCCTAAGGGGACAAGCCTCTTGATTAGCTCCAGCCCTCCCCTCTGGTCTANGAAAAAGTAATGGCTACCCACTCCAGTATTCTTGCCTGGAGTAAAATACATACAACATAAAATCTACTATTTTAACCAATTAAAAGGATAGTTCAGTAGTATTAAGTACATTCACTTGGTTGTACAACCATCACCACCCTCCATCCCTGGAATGATTTCGTCATCCCAAATCAGTTTCTTCTTATTAAAATATTTTTATCTGATCTTAGGCTTTACCTATTTGAATATTTACTTATTTAAGAATGAATTAGGAACTTCCCTGGAGTGTTCCAGTGGTTAAGACTCCACACTTCCAATGCAGGGGGAACAGGTTCGATCCCTGGTTGGGGACTAAGATCCCATATTCTTTTTTTTAAAAAAGAATGAATTAAAAGCAGGCTCCCCAGCCCTTCACTCGCAAACGACCTGGCAGCCCCAAGATGAAGGTGTAATAGAAATCTCTCCCCTCGTGGCTGCTATTAGTTGGTTCAGGCCTCGCTGGCTTAGTCCAGCTTGGGGCTGTGAAACTGCAGCCCCACCCTTCTAAGCAGAAGGGTGGGTGGATGGATCCCTAAGGGGACAAGCCTCTTGATTAGCTCCAGCCCTCCCCTCTGGTCTAGCCATGGCCCCATCAGAGAGGCTGCAGTCCTGCCCACCTCGTAAATCGTCTGGGGTTTGCATTACTTCTGCCTTTCCATCCCAGACCTCACAGCTTCCCTGAGCCTCTGCAAGGCTCTCCAAGAGTTGTTGTTGTTTAGTCACTAAGTCGTGTCTGACTCTTCTGAGACCCCACAGTCTGTAGCCCGCCAGGCTCCTCTGTCCATGGGATTTCTCAGGCAAGAATACTGGAGTGAGTTGCAATTTCCTGCTCCAGGGGATCTTCCCGACTCAGGGATTGAACCCACTTCTCCTGCATTGGCAGGTGGATTCTTTACCACTGAGCCACCTGGGAAGCCCGCCTCCAAGAGCAGGGACGGGAATGTGTACTTCTTCCTCAAAAGCCAGGCTATCCGGCCTTTGGCGACCCTGAGGCTGATGGCTGGTCGTCAGGGTGAGGCCTACCCAGGGTCTGTGAGCAGTGTAACTGGCTTCCAAGGAGTCTGATCTTAGAAGGAGTTTCCACTTTGCTCAGTGGCTCCAGAGGCCCCTCATTTGCTTCAGTCCCATCTCTTGACAGGTTTCCCTGAGGTGCCTGGGCTGCCTCCCCAGGGGACATTCCTTTCGTCCTTGGGTTCTCACGAAAGTGAATTACCCAGTGTTCCAGGCCATTTCCATAGGACTTGAGGGGAAAGGTTTCTGGACTCTGTGTGGTCTTGATAAGGCAGGCCTGGACAGGCTTCACTGGCTTCAGTCACAGCTTGGCTCACTTTGCCAGAAAAGGGAGGGCAGGTCCCACAGGGCACTGGGATTATACCGACCCTCAGACAGGGTTTGCCCAGGGACCATGGCTGGGTAGGAATTGGGGTGGGGGTAGAGCAAAGCGGTAGGGGTCCCAGGCCTCAGGCTGGCTGGGGTCAGAGAGCATGGGACAGAAGTGGGGGCAAGCCCCAGCTTTGCTGTTGTTCAGTCTGTAAGTTGTGACTTATAGACGCTGCGACTCCATGGACTGCAGCACACCAGGCTCCTCTGTCTTTCACTGTCTCCCAGAGTTTGCTCAAACTCACATTCATTGAGTCGATGATGCCATCCAGCCATCTCATCTTCTGTAGCCCCCTTCTCCTCCAGCTCTCCACCTTTCCCAGCATCAGGGCCTTTCTTTCCCACCTAGTCTTACCCCTCCACTTCTGCACCCCACACCCTCTTCTTCCATGTCTCTGAACCACAACACCCAGTGGAGGGACCAGTCAATCAACTGAGTGCTGTCCAGCAACTTATTTAAGCTTTCTAAGCTGTATAAAAAAAAAAAGGAGGGGGGTGCGGATTCTAGAAAACACTTACCTAGAGGATTTTTGGAAGGTTAAATAGGAATGCTCCTCGTATAATACCAGACACTCAGAGAGTGTACAATACACATCACTTTCCTCTCTGCTTTCTTCTCTATAATAGTTTTGTGCCCATTGTTTTGCTCTGTCAGGGAAGCTAGGCCAGCTGGCAGTTCCCAGCAGGAGTGGGGAAGCAACTGTTTTCTCTTTGTGCCCAGAAATACTGCTACCAATGGATGGCTCCCCCCCTCCCACAGGTAACAGTGGAGTATTGTGACCCCAGGCAGAATGGATGGATGGACAAATGCTGCTGTGGAGGAGAAACAATGTCCCCGAAGACCTGCCCTTTACCCAGACCCACCAAGGACACCTATTCTTCATGTCACTGCCAGTAAAAATTTCCAACCTGCAACCTCAATCCAGTTCAGTTAGAATCTGTCGGGGTGTGGCCAGCTTTGAGTATTGTTTAAAAGTCTCCAGGTGCTTCTAATGTGTAACCAGGGTTAAGAACTACTGGTCTAGTCCAACCTCACCATTGCAGAGATAAAAACACACAGGGGGGAGAAAAAAGTAATCTCAGAAAAGTTAAAAGTAATAAAATATTTAAAGGGACAGGCAGAATTGTATGCAGGCCAGGAAGCAACAGTTAGAACTGGACATGGAACAACAGACTGGTTCCAAATAGGAAAAGGAGTACGTCAAGGCTGTATATTGTCACTCTGCTTATTTAACTTATATGCACAGTACATCATGAGAAACGCTGGGCTGGAGGAAACACAAGCTGAATCANCCTGGCCAAGGATCAAACCTAGGCTCCCTGCTCTGGAAGTGTGGAGTCTTACCCACTGTACCATTAGGGAAGGCCCCATGTACATATATTTTTAACCAAAGCTAATGTCCTTCTCAGCTCCTTTTTAAAGTTTTACTTACTAAGAAAGTTTTCATTTGCTAAGAAAAAAATCTTTTTTCCTGACTGGTGTTCTGGCTGAAACAGTTTCAACACATTTTTTGTTTCCCTTTGGCAGAAAATCCTAATCAGAATATGATACCTGAACTAGCTAGCACTCTCCACCTTAGCCAGTGAGCACGGGTGTGGCTGCCTTGGTGGTAACATTAAATAACAATTGATTAGTCTATCGCAGCATTTTCAAGTGATGAGCACAAGCAAAGCAAAACATTTGCAGTACATTGCTTAGCTTCACTATACGTGATATGTTCTGTTGTACTCTGATTATTTTCTTTCATGGTTTTTTTCCCTTTAACTACTGATCCTAAACCATTCAGTCGATTCGTCCAAGTCCATCAGGGCCATGACCCCTACGTTAAGAGTGCTGTCAGGAGAGTCCTGGGTTCTTGGACTGGAGTGTCGTTGCCTTGCTGTGAATCTGGGCGCCCTTATGCCCCTCTTTGAACTTTGATATAATGGAAAGTGTGGAGATAACCTGGAAGGCCCTCCTGGTTTTAATATTTCACATTCACATAGCAATTTATGGTTTACAGTTGTTAGTTCATCTGTGGAGTAGGCAAACCAGCATGATCAATGTATTCTAGGGGAGGTGCTCTTTCATGTAATAATGTGTGTGCTAAGTTGTGTCTGACTCTTTGTGACCCCATGAACTATAGCCTGTCAGCCTCCTCTGTCCATGGGATTCTCCAGGCAAGAATACTGGAGTGGGTTGCCATTTCCTCCTCCCGGGGATCTTCCTGACCCAGGGATTGAACCTGCATCTCCTGCATTGGCAGACAGTGGATTCTTGCCACCTGGGAAACCTCATGGTGCCTGAATATTGTACGGTATATTGTAGTTCTGAGTTAAATTTTACATGTTATTGCTGTTTTACTCACCCCATGCTTGGCTTTAAGATCAACAAAGAGGATGTTTTGCTAATTCATGGTGTTATCGACCTGGGTTCTTGGACTCTGTAATCAACAGAAATTGGTGAGAGGCCAGATGAGAAATTCAGTCTAGGTTTTGTTGGGACTCGTACTGCTCGAGGGAGCAAGAACAAGAAACAGGTGCCCTTAGGAGACAGGCAGGGATCTGGTTTCTTACATGGGAGCAGATGGGTGGGTTGGATGTAGGTATAGCTTGGGTGGACTGTCCCCCCTGCCTCAGGTGGTGCTGTGTACGGGATCATGCTCAGTACCCTGCTTTTGCTCTCAACACCTCAGAAATGGCAGTTGATTTGTGGCCTTTTTGTATCATATTGTTCATAGTCGCCCTGGCTACATACAGCTCCTTTTAGTCCCTCATAATTTCTCTGAATTTATCTGTCCAGGTGCACTCACTCCAATAAAGGGTCCCAAGTCCTAGCCGGTCTCAGTGGCACATATGGTGGCTCAATAAAAGTTTGTTAAAGTTGGATGAAGAGTCAGCTATGTGTGATGGAGTAAGGAATGCTTTTACAGCGACAGCGGGGTTTGAGCTAAATAATGAAGTATAATGAGCATCTAGTTGGTGAAAATCGAAAGGGAAGACACAGCAAACAGAACCAGCGAAAACATGGAAGCATTATAAAATATGGCATGTTCAGGAAACAGCAGATGGTTCAGTGTGCCTGAGATGTAGGGACGAGTGAGGGAAGGATAGTGTCTTTGCAAATGTTGTTTAGAGCTCGGTTTAAAGGGCTCTGTCACCATTACCGTAGGGCAATGAGAAGTCTTCACAGAAGTAGCATGATCGAGTATGTAGTTTTTAGAATACTTCTTAAAGGAGGAAAGATTGGAGGCAGAGTACAGACTCTGTAGGCCACAGTAAGAGTCCCAGACTTAAGTGAAAACACTGAAGATAGAACTGAGAAGACCTGTTTGTTCTCCACGCAGAACTGTGGGTGGTAACCCTCTAAAGGAGATGCTCCTGCCTCACTCTGGTGACACTTGGCTGTGGTTGTGTGGTGGAGGACATGATTGTTCTCTTTTATTAATGTGTAATGGTTTTGTATTCCTTCTAACATTTTATGATTTGTCCCTAGTGATTTGCATCACTTCTGTTCCTTGATAGAAGATAGAACTTGAAGTGCTGTTTTCACTGAATAGGTGCCTTCTTAGAGGCCTATTATACTGCAGTTATTCCTGGGCTGTGTACTAATGGGATGTGTGTGTGTGTTAGTTGCTCAGACATGTCCAACTCTTTGCGACTCCCATGGACTATAGCCCGCCAGGCTCCTCTGTCCATGGGATTCTCCAGCCAAGAATACTAGAGTGGGTTGCCATTTCTTTCTCCAGGGATCTTCCCAACCCAGGGAGCAAACTTGCGTCTCCTGCATTGCAGGCAGATTCTTTACCATCTGAGCCATAAAGGAAGCCATGGTAATGAGATGCTGGCCATTATTTATGTTTGGTTCAACCAATACGTGAATTATATAATTTGATCCTTTAATGTACATATCTACTTTCTCCCGATTTCCCTTACTTTTATGAATGCCTTTTGTTGTTCAGTCAGTCATGTCTAACTCTTTGTGACCCCTTAGACTGCAGCATACCAGGCTTCCCTGTCCACCATCTCCAAGAGTTTGCTCAAACTCATATCCATTGAGTTGGTGATGCCATCCAACCATCTCATCCTCTGTCATCCCCTTCTCCTCCTGCCTCCAACCTTTCCCAACATCAGGGTTTTTTTTCCAATGAGTCAGCTCTTTCTATCAGATGACCAAACTATCGGAGTTTCCATTGCAGCATCAGTCCTTCCAATGAATATTCAGGGCTTATTTCCTTTGGGAAATAGGTTTGATCTCCTTGCAGTCCAAGGAACTCTCAAGAGTCTTCTCCAACACCACAATGAATACCTAATTTACAATAACCCAACATTCTTTGTAATTTTCATTTTAGCTCTGGGAATCCCCAGACCACCTTGGCTACTGGACAGTGTGTGAACTGTTCTACCATGTGGGAGGCACCATCTTGCCATTTGAAAGTTTCAGCCAGGATTTTACCAAAGCTGGGGAAACACTGCTCAGTGGTGAAAGAAAGCTGTCAAGGAAACCTCACTTCTCTTCATGGATTTCAACTCTGCCAACTGATTCCACTTTAAACTGTTTGCTCTATAAGTCTCCTGAGTATGAAGCCTCATTTCCACGGATAGAAGGAACATTATTTTTCCCTGTCGAAGGTAAGCAAATACTCTTTGGGGCAGGGGTAGCGTGGGGATGGAGTGGTTGGTCTGGGTGTCATTCGTTTCTTCAAGGCAGGCTGATGAATTCTTTAGAATTGAGAATTTCTAGCAGCCTAGGCCCTCTGTTAATGCTTGTAATTAAAAGATGTCTAAGCCAAATCAGAGATACCACAGGAAAGGACTGAAGTCTGATACACTGTAAGCCCATGCAAAAAGGACAACTGAGTGATTTTAAAGAGTTTTCCAACTTTTTGCAGAGTTGTCAGGTGCCCAAGCAAATGAGTGGTAAGGTTTCACTGTCTCATAGATGAGATTGATAAATTGAAGACCCTAGAAAATCAATGATTGAGTAAGAAGACATACTAAATTAGTCAGTTGAAGTAGAAAATGATGTTTATTACCATAAAGAGCCAGCATACAGGAATCTTCATAAATTTGCTTTATTATATGATTTGATATATTGCGAATCATAATTTCTGAATCATTATATATTCAAGCAATATTATATAGAGATATACATAAACTGTATTTTACATGATGGGCAATTTAAGGAAATTGCAAGCGTATTATTTAAGCAGGTTTGTCTTACATGGTCTTTAGAATTTAACTTCATAAGATAGGATGTGCTGTATTTTATGGATTTAAAAAGCAGCAGATTTCGTGTGTGTGTATTGCATGAATACTTATTTCTAAGTCATAATTATTGAGTTCTGACATCAATCACACCCTTATAATTCCTGTCACATACAGCTTTTCCTTATATAATTTACTATGATAGCCTGTTGACGGTAGAGTGGGGATTGAAGTGTGAACTAAGTGATAATACTGGTACCTCAGCTGGCAGTGTGATTTTTTTCTTCTTAACCTTGAATCTCTTTTTAGGGACTACTTATTTTATTAGAATTTCAATAACCTTTATTCCTCACAGGCAAAGAGCTTCAGGAAACATGGGTAGTCACACTAGAGCCCTTGGCCATGCATCAGAGACATTTTCAGAAACCAGTCAGAATTTTTCTAAAAGGCACAGTGACCCAGTGGGCCCTCCCAACAAGTGAAACTTTGGGCACTGATAGCTGGATGCTGCAAAGTCCCGTTGGAGACAGATCAACTCAGAGGGTGTTATTTCAGCAGCTGGTAAACAGGCTGACTGCTGAAGAGTTACATCTGGTAGGTATCTTCCAGGTAGTAAGTTATTCTGGTCTAATAACACGGGTAAAGTGAAATGAGTGCATTTATAAAATGCCAGGGAGCCCGCTATGTAATACAGTATCAGTGAAACAGATGCTGGTTTTGCAAGTAATACAGAGTCATGACGGTGCTTATTATTAAAGAAACAGCATATAGAACTGCATGTAACCTTGAATCCAATTAAACTAAGTTATATTCACATAGGGAAAAGGTGGTGGGCCAGATGGAATAATTACATTAGGGAAGTGAAATGATAGGTAGTTTCTCATTGTTTTTAATACACTGTATTATGTATTTATTACTTTTACAGAATAAATTCATTTTTTAAAAAACTCTACATTGTAAAATTCGATATAATAGTGTCCAGTAGTTATACAAACTTTATATTAATGTCTTCTGAAGCGGAATTCATATATACCCAGATTTGATAGAAAGGTGATGGAACTTTTTAACTCTAGCAAATTCCTTACTTCATGTTTTGCCTTTGTAAGCTCAGAAGGTTTCTATCTTCTGGATTCCATTGTGAAACATTCCAGAAGAAAACTGGGTAGTCGTTTGGACGGGTGGTGTTCTAAGAGTTGTGTGCTCTGACAGAGCACTGGAGTCAGAGTCAGGTGACCTGGATTAGGTCTCAGCTCGGCTGCCCACCACATGATCTGAATAAATCCCCTCAAGTGATAGGACTGATTTCTGGTTAAGAGCATGAATTTTGAATTCAAACACGCTTGGCTTCTGCCTTTTATTAACTGGGTGACCTTAAGCAGGTTGCTTATTCTTCAACCTCAATTCCTCCTCTATAAAATGGGGATTAGTTTGGTTTTTTTTTTGACCACACTGTGCAGCATGTGGGATCTTAGTTCCCGGCCCGGGGGTAGAACCCAGGCCGCCTGCAGTAGAGGCTTGGAGGCTTAACCACTAGACCACCAGGGAAGTCCCAATAATCATTTTTACTTCAGTGGTTATGAGGATTCTGTGAGTTGTGATAAGTATATAGTAAGTGCTTAGTAAATACTCCTGTTAACCTAGGTTTTTGTCTGTAAATTGAGGGATTGGGATTATAGGATCAGTAAGTTCAGCTCCAGCACCAGTATCCCCCAAGTCCCTTTCAGTTTTCTCCTTTATGTTAATCATTGGATGACACGGTCATCCTTTTACTAAACCACGTGCTTCTTTAGACACATGTTAACAGTATTCTCAACTAATTAGAACGTCTCATGTAGGTTGCCAGTGTGGACCCTGGCGAAGGCTGGCCCCCCATCACTGGAGTTATTTCTCCCTTCTCCGTCAGTGCTACAGTTCTCACCTTGTTCCGCACCAGGGAGATCGAATCTCAAAGACATCTTCTCCAGACGGTTGTGGCAGAGAGCCCCCAGGATTCAACTTCCCTCTTTTCTGAGGTTGTGGATGGTGTACTGAAACAGATTGACAGTTCTCTTGAAGTTCCTGCTACCTCAGGTAAGCTTCTGAACCAGTAACTACCCTACTCCAGGTCAGTGGTTCACCATCGTTTCTAGCATCATAACCTTTTTTTCAGTATGCTCTTCATAGAACTTAGTATCCGTTATAGAACAGGTAAAAGTCAGCTACAGTATTTCTGGCAGTTTAAAATCATCATTTATAGAAATCCTGAAGCACTTCTCAGGAGGCCAGCGTCTCTTTAAAACCTTTTTGGAATTGAAAATATAAGAGGAAACCTAGTTTTTAATATGTTTAATAAAGTGCATGTGAATCTTAGGGTTCTGTCTACCTTCTACTTTATTGCATTGTTACTAATAGGGTATAAACCTTATTTATGCCAAATAGATATAAATAGAATCAGTTTGATATTTCTTCCATTCATATTTGCTCAGTAGATATTTATTGAGTGCCTGCATGTCAGGCTCTCTGTTCCAGGTGCTAGGAGAACATCAGAGAACAAAATAAAGGTCTCTGTTCTCATGAAGCTTACCTAGTCAGGGGAGACAAGGCAGTCAGCTCCATAAGGAAATTATGTAGTGTGTTTGAAAGAGTTAAGTGCTGTAGTAATAAAGCAGAGAAAAAGAAATGGGGAGTCTTACGGGATGGGAGAGTTACAGTTTTAAACAGGCCTTGTTGAAAAAGTGATATCTGAGCAAAGGCGTTGAAGGAGGTAATAGCGGCAAAAGTCAGTGCTGAGGCTTGTGTGTCCGGTGTTTTTGAGGAACAGTGAGGAAGCCTGTGTTTGTACATTGATCATAGACAACAAAGGCCTGTTGGGATTGGTCGTGCAGTTGAAGGAACGTCATTAATGCTTCTGCTTTGGAATTCCTCTGGAAGAACACAGTCAGCTGAGAGGAGGAACAAGTGCTTGGGAGTCTCTGCTTTCTTCTAATGCCTCTTCTGTTCCATCTCTGCTCGTCTCTATAGCCCTGCCTGTCCCAGAATGGGCCCAGCAGGAGCTTGACCGCAGTGCTCCCTGGACTTCGGCTGTTGTGGAGAAGTGGTTTCCTAGCTCTAACCTCAGTGGAGCCAGTTCAAGTTTGATGGAGTCATTCTGGTAAAACTTATTTGTGTCTCTGGGTTTTGATAATCAAAATCAGCTCTCAGTTGTCTGCATGTGAGTTTATTGTTTATAACAAGCCACATTGCCTGAGTATAGTCCACTAATTTTAAAAACTAGTTACAGATGGAGAATGTTGTTTACTGGGTACAGAGTTTCGGTTTTACAAGGTGAATTCTGGAGCTGGATGGAGTTGATGGTAGCACATTAGGAATATCCTTAATACCACTGATCTAGTTGGTGATTAAAAGTGATGAAGATGATAAGTTTATGTCGTGTATTTTACGAGAACTAAAAATTTAGAGAAGGTTAATTACAAAAATAAAATACTCTCATAGATGTCAGAAAATATTTAGTATTAAATCTCAATAAAAAAGAAAAACAGCAAACTGGTGTGATGCAGCTAAATTTATACGTAAAGGAAAATTTACAGACTTAAAGCATCTGAAGAAGTAAAAACTAGTTAGATGAGACACAAAGTAGAAAGCACACCAAAAATTTAAAAAGCAATAATGAAAATAAATAAAAACCTAGTCATAGACTTGGGTACCTCTGGGAGAAAGGAATGGGGAGAAATTGGGTTAGGCTTTCTCTGTGTCTGTCATGATTGATCTTCATTTAAAAAATAATCTGAAGCTCTGGTAAATTAACAGGGAGAAAAAAAAGTAAACCTTTCTCACTATTAAGGAAATACCAACACACTTTGGGAGAATTAGGCTTTTTCAGACCTGCTGCTTGTATGAACTAATTCAACTAATGTCACCATAACTTTCTCCTACTTTTAAATCAGATGATATTAGATAATAGAAGATAATGAAATAGAAATTATACATTTGAAGGTTGTGCTGTTTTCATTATTTCCTTAGTGACTGTAATTTAGCTCTTGGTGGTAAAGCAGTTAATAGCTAATCTCCCCTGCTCTACTTCCTTCCCTGCTTATCAGTCCCAAATTAGTTTACTAGACTGTGAAAGACTTATTCAAAAGTTACTCTGATAGTATTACATCATCGTGTACTTTAATGTATGGACACTGGGTAAGGACTATGGAAGCTTAGAAGTGAGTGAATTAGTTGCCGTAATTAGACATGAGCCCTAGGATATGAGGAATCTTATTAATAAAAGTCAATATTGGGGCTTCCCAGGTGGCTCAGTGGTAAAGAACCCACCTGCCAATGCGGGAAACATGGGTTTGATCCCTGATTGGGGAAGCTCCCATATGCCATGGAGCAGCTAAGCCCGTGTGCCCACAACTACTGAGCCTGTGCTCTAGAGCCTGGGAGCTGTAACTGCTGAGCCTGTGTGCCGCAACCGCTGCAAGCCCAAACGCCTAGAGCCTGTGCTTCACAGTAAAAGAAGCCACCGCAATGAGAAGCCTGCGTACCACAAGTAGAAAAGAACCCACGCAACAACGAAGACCCAGCACAGCCAAAAATAAATAAATTGTGTGTGTGTGTGTGTGTGAAGTCAATACTGGATGCCCTAATACTTAATGGTTTTGTGAACAGGTAACTTCTGTCCCTGAATTTACTCAAATCATAAATGATAAGAGGGACATTTTCCCTTGGGGGGACCTCCTTTGAGTAGCTTTTAAAAGGGTAGTAAATATCATTGTCGCTTTGTTTTTAAAGCATATTGGAAAATCAGAATGTTGCCTTTATGCTTGATATCTTAACTTACTCACAGGTTGCTACAGGCTGCCTCATCTACTAAGGAAGAGCCTTCCAAAACTGAGAGTGACTTGACACGCAGCCTCTCTGAGCTCTACCAAAGAAAGTCTCGTGAAGAATACAGTGTATCCAATCAGGAAGACAGCAGAAAGAAACGTAAGCATGTAGATACGCTATTTTATTACAGCCTTTTTTGACACTGTATGTTGTAAATATTATTTACTTGTCCGAGCTGGCTCTTAGTTGTGGCATGTGGGATCTAGTTCCCTGACCAGGGATGGAACCCGGGCCCCCTGCATTGGGAGTGCCAGGTCTTAGCCACTGGATCACCAGGCAGGTCCCAACACTGTGTGTTTTAAAAGATTGATATTCCCTAAAATGAAGTTGAAATGGTAACTGAATAAAGGTCAAGTTCTTCTATTTCACATCTGAAAATAATTACATTAGTACAACAGTGATTTTAAAAGTCACCCACAATACTACCTTCTTAAGGAGTAAACCATTTTTGGTTTTAGTTGTAATAGAAATTTAAATGCAACTTTGTGTGCTGTGTATAGATACTTGCTCCTCTGTTCCTTTGGATTTTTTTTAGTTACTGTTCTATCTCATTGCTTAAAAAAGTGGCAAATTCCTTATGTTGCTGAACATGTAGATTGTTTTCAGGTTTTACCATTGTAAATACTATAATGCATGTGATTACTACATGCATGTGATTTATCCTCTGAGTGATTTCCTTGATGTAAATTTCCATGAACAAGTTACTATATCAAAAAGTGAGGAAAAGGGAGCTCTGGGTGTAGACTGCTGGATTGCCTTTCAAAAAGTTTCATTGCAACTCTGTGACTATTGGGTAACACCAAAATGAGTCTGTTTGGCATCAGAGGTAAAAATCATCCAATTATGTTGAGATATTTACCTCCTAAACTTCAGAGCGCTTTCCACCCTATGTTGTAGCAAGAATTACCCAATTCAGATCATTCTGAAGGGATATACTTCATCTCAGTATTCTTTTGCAGAATATTTAATCTGAATTAAAGTAGTTCTTGATCCCACGAAAGTAAAAGTTGTTTTACTTTTCTTCCCATGATGTTGTTTTGATAGGAGGTGTCCCTCGCACTCCAGTGAGGAAGAAGATGAATACCATGTGCCGTTCCTTAAAGATGCTGAATGTTGCAAGGCTGAATGTAAAGGCTCAGAAATTACATCTGGATGGCAGTCCAGACACAGCTGGGGAGAAAGGGATCCAAAAGACAGCCAACGGGAGAACAGCAGATAGATTGGAAAACAGAGGAAGAACACTGAGAAGTTCTAAACCTAAAGGTATTCCTTAGTTCCATTGGATTTTGATGCCTAAACTCATGTTTACTCTTTCATACGCTCATATATTTAAGCTGTAATCATATCCTTCACTTAATCAACATTTATTAGATATTTGCTACATGTCCACAAGTGTGTTATCGGAAGTAGAGTAAATAATTTCCTCTTCTTAGATTTATGATCCAGTTACAAAGAATAATAATGAATTTATATATGTGTGTATGTGTAGACATACACACATCTCTCTACACAATGAATTGGTAAAATGAATATAAGAACCAAGAGTCTGCAACTGAAAATCCTTGTTCATTTTAGAAGTAAAGATATACTAGGAGTTGAAAAAGGAAAGGTCCTTGTAGGGAAGAACAGGTTGAGAAGGCTTTTAAAAAGCCGGTGGGGCCCAGCTTGAACTTTGAAGAATAAGCAGAGATTAGAAGGCAGGAAGATAAAAAAGAAGTGTGTGCCCGATGAAGGATTAGTATAAGCAAAGTCACAAAGGAGGTCTGTGGCCTGGCCATAGGACAAGTGGTTAAATAAGTTTTATATATTTGTGAATAAAGAGAAAGGGAAAAGTTTTGTGAATAATCTAGGGTTGGACTGTTGGGGTCTTTCAAAGTTGAGCAGAAGAACTTTGGGCAATAATTGCGTGATGTCACCTCTGAGTTCTTTTGAAAATTCTGGGATAAAAGTTTTCTGCTTCTTTAAGCAATTTTTTCCCCTGTGAAATACTGGATCATAGATGATGGTCAGTTTGAGTGAGAGAGAGCATCCTTTGTGAGCTATTGAGGTATACTGGAATGCAGATGGGAAAGCAAATTAATTGTAATGCAAGGCAATGTGGTATTAGAATAATTTTTGAACTAGATCTTTTTTCCATAAATAGAGTAGCACAGCAGTGCCCCAACAATTCAGCGGGACAAGGATAATCTTCAGTGGGTTTGGAGGTAGTATGGTTTATTTCTTCTTTGTTACTGGTTACCCTTGAATTTATAACGTACACTTTATGTGCAAACCCTTAAAATTAATCACTATCTCTGGACTACTTCAGCCTCTGCATTTTTGACATTTTGGACTGGATAATCCTCTGTGAACCATAAGATGTTTAACAGCATGCCTGGCCTCCACCCATGAGATGCCAGTGGTATCCTTACTCTCCCCACCAGTCACGGCAGCCTAGACAGAACCAGATGTTCCCTGAACAGCAAAACCTCCCGGTTGACAACCACTGGCTTAAATAAAAGACAACGCCTTCCACTGGGTCTGGTGATCAGTTTCACTTTTTTCCCCCCACAGATTTTAAAACTGAGGAAGAGCTACTATCTTACATACACGAAAATTACCAAAAGACTGTGGCCGCAGGAGACACCGTGCTGTATTCATGTGCTCGGAACACCATCTCAAACATTAAAGCGTTCCTAAAGTCCAAGGGAACCAAGGAATTAGAAGCAGCCAGTCTGGAGGTTGTCGTTTGTAAACTATGTTGGTGACTTGTTGTTGGGTCTGGCTCATGTGTCTTGGAAAATGTCTCTATGCAGTGTACATTTTAGAATTGATGAGGGAGAAGGGTGAGTCCACTCAGCTCTAGGTCTTGGAAGGTGGACACGGTCCACTGGGAAGGCGAAAATCAAGGAAAGGAGCCAATTAGGAATGATTACATGTACTTCTCTTCAAATGGAAGCTTTGTCCTCATCCGAGCTGCATGTTAGCTGCATGAATTAAACCAGTAGCTGTTAACCCTGACTGCACTTTAGAGTCACGTGGAACATTTCTTTAAAATGTTGATGTATTTTGTTTAGACTTCTCAGTCACTGCTGAATGAAATCTTCCTTTTATGGAAGTTCAAACCTGCAGACTTGCTGTATCCATGCCCATTTGCTCTCAAATGCTTTCAACATTTTAAAAAAATGTTCTTTTAAAATATATAAAAGAAGAATAGTATACTATTTTTCACTCAAATGAAAGAAAGAACATGTACTTCCCTTCTTAGGGCATTAGAAAATTGTGTGAAAATTAGAAATAATGAAAAGCATTAATACTAATATTCTCCTATGTAATAATTTTCTATTTTCAGATGAACTGCCTGTATCAAGTAAGAAACAACTTCTTGAAAACTAGCAAAAGTCTTCGACAGAACGTAGGAAAACTGGATAAAGAAGGCAAAGTCAGAGAGTAATTAACTACCTTTTCTTTTAAACAATTACTCCAAAAACAGAGCTCTCAAGATTTGCTGGTATTGATTTTAATATTTTTTAAATTTTTTAAAAATTCTTTTTATTATAGGATGTTGAATATAGTTCCCTGTGCTACACACTAGGACATAATTGTTTATCTATACATAATAGATAGTTTGTATTAGCAGATAGTTTGTATCTGCTAATCCCAGACTCTCAAATTATCCCTTCCCCACCTCCTTCTTTGGTAACCATAAGTTTTTTATATTTGTGAGTCTTCTTCATAGGTAAGTTCATTTTATGTCATATTTTAGTTTCTACATATCTGAGTGATTATGGGATATTTGTTTTTCTTTTTCTGACTTCACTTAGTGTGATAATCTCTCAGTCCATTCAGGTTGCTGCAAATAGCATTATTTCTTTTTTTTCTATGGCTGAAAAAGTATCAGTTTAAAATAGATTGCCTATTGCTTGAAGAGGCTTTTGTGGCTGATTCTTTGTAATGTTCTCATGTGCAGTCTTGGAGAAGGAAATGGCAACCCACTCTAGTATTCTTGCCTGGAGAATCTCATGGACAGAGGACCCTGGAGGGCTATGAACCATTGGGTCGCAAAGAGTTAGACACGACTGAGCAACTAAACCACCACCACGTGCAGTCTGCACCATCTGTTTACCTAATAACCCTATCGCTATTTAGAAAGCCATGGCTCTTCTATTTTTCGGTTGTTTCTTCTATAAACAGATCTCTACATAATGAAAGAGTTTTCATTTTAGTTAGGTGACACTCGAAATAGATATGACCGAGTGTTTTTTTTCTCTCAAGGTGCCAACTTCAGGTGTTTCTTCGTTTGGAGCTGTGTCTGCAGTGCCCTTCAGTGTATGAACGTGTAGAGGATCTGGAGCAAGTAGTGGATGAGGCAAGTATACTGCTTAGTGCCACTGGGACATGCTGTATACAGATTGGTTCAGCTTCCCTGAGGAGGCCATGTGGTAATTTTCTAAAATCTTCAGGTGACAGATTTGCTGCGCATGGTGTGTTTAACTGAAGATTCAGCATACCTAGCAAAGTTTCTGGAAGAAATTTTGGAATTGTAAGTTTGACGACTAATTAAAATTTACATTATTTACCAAGTACTATATAGGTATTGTCTCAGAGCTGAAGGATTGTAAGGACTGTTTCTCATCCTAGGTGAGGGAGGCATTAGAGACGGTGGGATGGTGACTGACTGTTCCACATTTAACCAACCTCTTCCACAGGTATATCGACTCAGTCCCAAAGATACTGGGAAGTCTTTACGACAGCCTAGGATTTGTGATTCCTCAGAAGCTGGCTGGTGTCCTTCCTGCAGATTTTTTCAGCGATGACTCCATGACCCAGGAGAGCAAATCACCCCTTTCTGTGCCTCTTCTGTCAAACGCTCATAGGTCAGTNTCCACATTTAACCAACCTCTTCCACAGGTATATCGACTCAGTCCCAAAGATACTGGGAAGTCTTTACGACAGCCTAGGATTTGTGATTCCTCAGAAGCTGGCTGGTGTCCTTCCTGCAGATTTTTTCAGCGATGACTCCATGACCCAGGAGAGCAAATCACCCCTTTCTGTGCCTCTTCTGTCAAACGCTCATAGGTCAGTGTCTGGCGGCACTGAATCTGACCAACTGGAGGAGCTTCGTACCAGATCAGCTAAGAAGAGAAGGTAGGCGTGCAAGGATTTAAAGGAATTTTCTTGCACTGTTATCATCCTGACATAGGGCACGTTTAAGCCCACAGTCCAGTTGTCTTTGTCTATAATTTATTGAATTAGTAGTTGCCTTTATGTGTGAATCACAGAAGCCAATTATTAAGAGCTCTTCTAACAAGGAGCATCTGATGCGCTTTATGTTATCTTAGGAACATGCAGTGTGATATGTATTGTGTAGCCATAGTCTTCTCTTGACTGCCCATATGGAGGTCTTCAAGAACTAGGCGCCTTCCATGAAAGCTTAGAGTTTTAGCTTTTTACTTTCCATGATGCTAGTCACTGTTCTTAACTACTTAAATTTGTAGTTGTTACTTTTAGAAATCTGGGGTTGACTTATTTTTGCTGTAAGTTCAGGCCAACCTTAAGATAGTTGACTTTTATTTGAATGTTTTATTTTAAACTCTAGTTCCATTCTAATCTAACTAGTTGTCAGCCTTTATTGAGTGTATATTGATTGTTTCTTTCTATTTTTAAAAGGAAAAATGCAATCAGACATAAAAGCATTGCAGAGGTTTCACAAAATCTGCGACAAATTGAAATTCCCAAAGTTGCCAAGAGAGCTACCAAAAATGTAAGTCATTTCCAGGAGATAGAAAGTGGTGCTATGCCAGAGCTGTTCCTTTGGGCATGAATTGATGCAATAAATAAGAATGAAAGGCAGTATCTTCACTTTTAAAAAATGAATGTTAGTGGATACAGAACTAAAATTAGGTGTTCTTTTGAATGTGTGGTCCACAATCATGGTCTAAGGAGTAAAGACATATAAATTTGTTAAAGATTAATCATTTCTCCCCAAAGTGAGGTAATATTAAAGGGAGAAAAAAAAAACTAGTAAACATTAGGGATAAGTTAACTAAAAATCTTTAACGTAGTTAAGAAAACTCATGAAATGATAACTAACATAAGCAAAGAGGCCATTGAAAAAGTAATATGAAAAAGTAATATTAGGACTCAGTGTACCAGAAAGTACTTTTCAATGAATATGTGTTACTTCAATAACAAGTTAAAAAACAAAACATGTGAAGCCAGGTGGTAATTATTTTTCTGTGTCAGTAGATTTAGGACTTGTTGGTTATCCCCAAAAAAGAAATCCAGCTGGAGCCTATTTACTAAATAGAATTAATGTCTAAGAAGAGAGAAACAAAGAATGCATTGAAACTTTTGAACTGCATGAATTATGAGAAGAGTTAGAATTCTAGGAGAACTAGCTTTCAAGCATTATTCGTTACAATAGTGGTTTGTTTGAGATTTATAGCTGCGCTTTAGAATAGGAGGTGGGGTTTCTTTTGAAGAGTTAATGGTGTTCAGTTTGTTGTTGTTTAGGCGCTAAAAATTCATGTCTGACTCTATTGCTATGTCATGGACTATAGCCCTCCATGCTTCTCTGTAAATGGGATTTTCTCAGGCTGGAATACTGGAGTGGGTTGCCATTTTTTCCTCCAGGGGATCTTCCTGACCCAGGGATTAACCAGCGTCTCCTGCATTTGGCAAGCAGGTTTTTTACCACCAAGGAAGTCTGTTCACTTTCTTAGTATACCTTAATACATATAAGTGAATAAGATTCAAATCTTAGATTTTGTTTGGAGAGCATAAAGTCCAAAGTGTCAGAACATCTCTGTCAGAAGATTCTATATGATAGGCCTCCTTTCTGAAAACTTGTTTCAGATTGGCCTAGAAAGTGTATTTCTTTAAGACCAGGTTTATGTGAACAGGATTTGATTTTGGTTAAAGAGTATCATTTGTTAAGTTTTTGCTCCACTATGACTTTCCTTCTTCAGTGATTACAATGGTATACTTGAAAAAAAGCAAGAAAATCTTTAAAACAATTCTCTCATTTAGATGCCATTTGATCTTGGGTACTTGAATCCTCTACTGCAAATAAATAAAGCCAGAGTTTTTTTTGTTTTTTGGCAACACCACATGGCATGTGGGATCTTAGTTAATTCCCTGACCAGGGATGGAGCCCAAGCTCCCTGCAGTGGAGGTGAGGAGTTGTCTTAACCAGTGGACCGCCAGAGAAGTCCCCAAATAGCAGTTTTATATGGAGATGTTCCTCAGAGTTTAGCCATCCTCTAATGGGGTTTCCCTTATGTTTCAGTTATAAAAGGTATACAGAAACATTGTTTAAAAATTGAAATTAGGGACTTCCCTGGTGGTCCAGTTATTCAGACCCCAAACTTCCACCACAGGGATTGCAAGTTCAACCCCTGGTCAGATGGGTAAGATCCCATCTGCCATGTGGCCAAAATATAAAATAAATGCATTTTTTTAAAAAATAGAAATTATATGAAATTAAATGTTAGTACTTCTTCACTATCCATTCTTCAGAAGTAGTCACCGATGGCAGTTTGTTGTGAATATTCCCAGACCCTGTTTTTGTCCATTTTATAACTGTTTCTGTTACAGATTCCTACAAGTGAAATTGCAAAGATCAAAGGATTTTTTTTGTGGCATTCCTGTTCTTTTAAATGAGTACCTATTGAAACTGTTTCTGTTACAGATTCCTACAAGTGAAATTGCAAAGATCAAAGGGGTTTTTTTGTGGCATTCCTGTTCTTTTAAATGAGTACCTATTGAAGTTTTCTTATTGGATTTTCTCATCTTTCAGGAGAATTCTCACCCTACCCTTCAGCAGCAGCCTCCTTTCCCAGTGAAAGACACAGTACAAGGTATGCTTTGGTTTCCTCGTCATGGCCAATGACAAGTTTATTTTGATTACATATCTTTAAGCAGCTGCATCTAGTATATATAGTTTTCTAGTATATATAATATGTAGTTTTGTAGTTGTATGTAGTATATATAGTTTTGTAGTATGTATAGTATATAGCTTTGTAGCTGTATGTATTCTATATAGTTTTGTAAGGCAATGGCNAGCCTTGACTAGATGGACCTTAGTCTGCAAAGTAATATCTCTGCTTTTGAATATGCTGTCTAGGTTGGTTATAACTACTATACATATATTCTGTTTTCTTATTCACATTTCATAACTACTTGAGATACATTTGATTTATTTTTATTGAGGGTTCTTTTTCTCTTTCCCCTTCTTTTCCTTGATGATGAATCTTTGAGATTTTCTATGAAGATAATCATTTGCTCTGTGAATAACATGTTTCACCTTTTCATTTGCAATCTGTACATCTTTTATTTCTTGCCTTACTGTGCTAGCTAGGACTTTGAAAATGATGTTGAATAGGATATGTGAGAGAGAATATCCTTGGCTTTTTTCTCATGGGAAGTATGTGAGTTGAAAATTTTTGTAGATCTTTTATCAAGTTGAGAAAGTTATACTTTATTTCTAATTTGTTAAATAAGTTTTTATTCTGAGATGGTGTTTAATTTTATGAAATGCTTTGCAGTGTCAATTTATATTACCTCATGATTCTCTTTTGTAGCCTTTTATGTGGTGGGTTATGTTAATGATTTATGAATGTCAACTCTGTCTTGCATATCTTGAATAAATCCCACTAGATTTCGGTGCATATTGTTTTCATGCACTGGATNGTTTAATTTTATGAAATGCTTTGCAGTGTCAATTTATATTACCTCATGATTCTCTTTTGTAGCCTTTTATGTGGTGGGTTATGTTAATGATTTATGAATGTCAACTCTGTCTTGCATATCTTGAATAAATCCCACTAGATTTCGGTGCATATTGTTTTCATGCACTGGATGTGACTTAGTCATTCTTCTTCTAAAATTTTTGCATCTCTCTTCATGAAAGACATTAGTTTCAAATTCCTCTCATGTCTTCTTTTTTGTTTTTAATTAATTTATTTTTTAATGGAATGGTAGTTGCTTTACAGAGCTTTGTTATTTTCTATCAAACCTCAACATGAATCAGCCATAGGTATACATATATCCCCTCTGGTCTCCTCTGTTGATTTTAAGTTTCCCTAAGTATTCCTCCTTTTTACTTTCTGCANGGACACGACTGACGCGACTCAGCAGCAGTGTATATAGTATGTAGTTTTGTAGTTGCATGTAGTATATATAGTTTTGTAGTATATATAAGTATATATAGCTTTGTAGTTGCGTGTTGCAACTACATGTTGCAGTATATGTAATACATAGTTTAGTATAATTATCAGCTAATGAAACATGCCTGTGTGCTAGGAGACTAAGATGTTCACATGGTCTCAAAATACTGCACTTTGTAAAATAACTGGCTGAAATAATACATATATTTTTAAATGGCATTCACATGAAAGCCCCAAAAGAAAAGAGGCATCAGAAATGGTTTAGATAAAAGGAGTTCAGGTATGGCATTTGTGCACCACGTGACTGCTGCTTGGATCTTAAATTTAGGGCAGAAAAGCTGTGAAGGGTGTTGCTGCGTGATGAGAGAGGGTGGGTTAGATAGTGTGCCCTTGTTCTTCGGAGATACCTGCTGAAGCACAGGAAACTTCAGAGTCGTGATGTCTGCAGGTCACCCCATAGCGTTTTGGGATGGGCAATTGGATAAACGTAGAGAGAGAGGACGAGGGAGAACATGAATGTCCACAGTTGAGAAATTTTAGTGATGATTCTGTTTACTGTATTCCTTTTTGAAATTTTCTATCAATACTAAACTTTTCCAAAACTTGGGAAAAACAGAAAGTAATAGATCAAATTTGGCTGTCAGATCATAGATTAGTTTCATAGAACAGCCTAAGGCAGGTAACAGAGGCTTTCATAATGGAGATAGAGAAATACTTCTTGGAAACTTTGTGTATTATTTTCTTAATGTTTATGTTGTTGATAGGTAAACAAGGAGGCTTCTCCCAGTTTGTGAATCCTACTTTATTTGGTTTTTATTTAAATGACTTGCTCTTAGAAATTTTTTTAAAGATAATTTTATTTATTTTTATTTTTGGCTGTGCTGCATCTTCGTCACTGAGCACGGGCTTCCTCTAGCTGTGGCAAGCAGCGTCTACTGTCTAGCTCTGGTGTGCAGGCTTCTCATTGGGGTGGCTTCTCTTGCAGAGCGCGGGCTCTAGAGGGCACTTGGGCTTCAGTAGAGCACAGACTCAATAGTTGTGGCACAATGTTTTATTTGCTCTGCCTCATGTGGGATCTTTGCAGATCAGGTATCAAGCCTGTGTCTCCTATATTGGCAGGTGAGTTTTTTTTACCACAGAGCCACCAGGGAAACCTGGTCTTAGAATTTTTTTTACCCTGAGTGAATTTTTGAGTATAACCCACTAGGCCATCTTGCTTAAGTTTAAGATGCCATCCTGCTCGCCTTGTCAAGTATTTCTTGACTCTTGAGCTTTTTTTTTTTTTTTTTAACTAACTTTGGGTGTAGATGGTTGCAACTCTTATGCTCTGGAGTTAGGAAGAGGATTTCAAATACAGTAGTTCCCCCTTGTCCACCCTGATGGCTCAGACAGTAAAGAATCTGCCTGCAATGCAGGAGACCCAGGTTTGATCCCTGGGTCAGGAAGATCCCCTGGAGAAGGGCATGGGAACCCACTCTAGTATTCTTGCCTGGAGAATCCCATAGACAGAGGAGCCTAGTGGGCTACAGTCCATGGGGTCACAAAGAATTGGACATAACTGAAGCAACTGAGCATGCAAGTACATACATGCCTGGGATAAAATTTAACTTATAAATGAGGTGCAGTAGGAATTAATATCTTATAAAGTAGAGCAGTCACAACAACAGTTAGCATGCATTTGCCCTCTTGCTCTCAGAACATCTTGTATAGGTTTAATGCCTCTTCAATCCTAACTGAACACTTTCATGCATAACTTTTGCAGTTTGAGATGTGACAGCAAAACTAGCAGGAATTTTTCCTTCACCATTTCGCAGATGATTCTTTCTTAGTCATAGTTGAGTAGCAACCTCAACATATAATTTTTTTTTCTTTCCTTAAGTAGAGAAACTTTTCATTTAAAGAAAGCACTTTGCAACTTCTTTTTGGCATATCCCAATTGCCAGCATCACTACTTTGTGCTTTGTGGCTCAAGGGATATTTGGGTAAAATAAGGGTTACTTGAACACAGCACTGCTGTATATTGTGATAGTTGATCTGATAACCCAGATGGCTGCTAAGTGACTATTGGAATGATTTATGATTTGAGTGGGACAGAGCAGAATGGCATGAGATTTTATCATGCTATTCAGAAAGGCACACAGCTTTAATCCTTATGAATTGTTTATTTCTAGGATTTTTCACATTTTCAGACCATAATTGGCTGTGGATAACTGAAAACTTAGAAGGTAAAACCATGCATAGGGTGGGGCTACTGTTACCCAGCAAACTAGTAAAATACTCAAAAGAACAAAAATGAAATCTTTTCTAATTTAAGTGATGTGGGCTTTCCATGTATTCCCAGAAGGTTGGGTTTAAATTAAATTTATAAGAGTAAATAGTTTTGATATACCATGTGAGTGTACTATTTAAGGAAATCTTATTACTAAATGTAAATATATAATAGCAGTCAGTCTGTAAAATAGTTTCCTCAAGCAGATTCTCTGTTTTGGATATCTTTCTTTTCTCATGTGTGGCATTTATTAATGATAATGTTTGACTTTTTCTTTTTTTAATGCTTTCAGAAGTAACCAAAGTTCGNTAAATTTATAAGAGTAAATAGTTTTGATATACCATGTGAGTGTACTATTTAAGGAAATCTTATTACTAAATGTAAATATATAATAGCAGTCAGTCTGTAAAATAGTTTCCTCAAGCAGATTCTCTGTTTTGGATATCTTTCTTTTCTCATGTGTGGCATTTATTAATGATAATGTTTGACTTTTTCTTTTTTTAATGCTTTCAGAAGTAACCAAAGTTCGAAGAAATCTCTTCAACCAGGAAATGATTTCTCCTTCAAAGAGATCTGTAAAGAAGGGGTTGCCCAGAAGCCATTCGGTGTCAGCTGTGGAAGGTCTGGAGTACAAACAGGACAGCTTTAAGAGAACCAAAGGTACCGTGTTGCAGGGCAACCAAGAGAAGGAGTTCTCAACCCCAAACCAGTCTCCAGGCTTTGCGTTACAGGAGCTCATTAATCTCATGTTTTCCTCTCCTCTGTGGTTACCGTCAGTTAATTTTCCACTTGGGATTCTCTCCCTCCAAGCTTAGATAAAGAATTAATCCTGGTATTTTTCTCATTCCTCCCTTCTGAAAGACAATAGACAAATACCTGTTTTATAAAACCAGTTAAACAGAAATGAAAGATGGCAACTAGCTGTTTTCTGATATTTTGGTGTGTTTATTTTTGTTGTTGCTTGTTTGTTGTAACTGAGGTAATTCATGTATCATAAAATCAACATTGAGTGCTTTTCAGTATGTTCACAAAGTTGTGCACATCATGACACATTCTAGAACATTTTCATCATTCCTGAAAGAAACCCTGAACCTGTCACTAACTAGTCACTCTCCATTTCTCCCAGTCCTTCCAACGGTAGGCAACCACCAGTCTGCTTTATGTCTTTATATAGATTTCTTATAGGTATTATAAGAGGAATCATATGGTCTTTTTAACTGGCTTCTTTTACTTTTGCATAATATTTTCAAGGTTTATACATGGTGTAGTGTGTCTCAGTATTTCATTTCTTTCTATTGGCAATAATATACCATTGTATGGATAAGCTCCATTTTACTCATCCATTCATCAGTTGGTGGTCATTTAAATTGTTTCTACCTTTAGCTATTGTGAGTGATGCTACTCTAAACATTCACGTACAAGATTTTGTATAGACATGTTAATTCTCAGGCATATGCCTAGAAATGAAATTCACTGGGCCACATAATAATTCTGTTTAACTTCTGAGCAATTACCAAACTGTTTTCCAAAGTGGCTATATTCCCCACTAACAACGTGTGAGGGTTTTGATTTCTCCACATCCTTACCACTGCCGTCCACTGTCCCTTTTTGATTCTACTCATCCAGTGGATGTAAAGTGGTGTGTAATTGTGATTATGAATTGCATTCCCTTGATGACTA